>CM053582.1:36231521-36266724 GCA_028627135.1 Pseudochirops cupreus | reverse complement strand
GATTCTCTTTTCATGATTTTCTTGCATCATTCTCATTTCTCTTCCCAATTTTTCCTCCACCTCTCTTATTTGGCTTTCAAAATCCTTCTTAAGCTGATCTATGGCTTTTAGGCAGTCTTCATGTTTCTTGGAAGCTTTTGGTGTGGGAGTTATGACTGTGTTGTCTTCCTCCCGTTCCATGCTTTGATCCTTCTTGTCCCCAAAGAAGGAATCTAGAGTTTGGTTACTGTTCTTATTTTGCTTCCTTTGCCTGTTCATGGTTGGCCAGTCAATGATTTTTTAGCTCTGTGGAACTCTGCTTCCAGAGGGGAAAGCTCTGTCCCAAATTGTTGGGGTTTTCCCAGCTGCCGGAACTATTAGGGGGCTGTTGTTTTTTTGCAGCTCCCACCAGCTTTGGCTCACTGAAAATGCACCTCAGGACCACCACCCAAGACCATGATCCAGATCCAGGCCCCTCAACGCAAGAGCACTTGGCCTCAGAGTGATCGCTTGGCCCCCCTGTAGTCTGCAGGCCAGGAGCTCTGAAGCAGCTACATGGAGGTGGCTGCAGGGCCTCTGCTTCTGCTGCTTCCTTTCGCTGGAGGCAGTTTGGCTGGACTTGCTTTTCTCTCCCAAATTTAGCTGAGATCCACTGACCTTTTACTTAATCCTTGTTTCTTATGGCTTGATAATTCTGGAAACTGCCACAGCTGCTGCTGATCCACTCTCCTGAAGGCTCCAGCTGCGGCTTGTCCTGGCTGCCCGAGGCCAAGCTGCGGTTTCAGGCTGGACTGGTTTCGGCTCCCAGCATGCTTCAATGAGCCCTTTGTGCCAAGCTGCCTTCAGCAGGAGATGTATTTTTCTGTATTTTTGTGTGAGTTTTGGAGCCCTAAAATTTGTTTAGAGTCATATTTTATGGGTATTTGAGGTGGCTATGTGCAAGCCACAAAACCTTGCTGCTTCTACGCCACCATCTTGGCTCCACCCAACCCTCTTATTTTTATAACAGAAAACTGAGACATATGAAAATGAAGGACTTGCTCAAAATCACAGAGCTGGTACTTCTATGGCTTTTATTTTACCTCATTGAGTCGCAGGATTACTTCTACAACTTGGTGATAAGCTCCCTGAGGACAGGAACCGGGGCATGTTCATCTATGTCTCCTACAGTACCTATCAGAGGGTACCTATCAAACAATCAATGTTCACTGAAGGAATTAAGAGTGAATGAGTTTATTGACTGCATATTTGTTACAAGGGTCTTATTTTACATTTTTTGTCAGGGGCGAAGAGATGGGGAAGAGAGAAAATTAATTTCTGTTAAAAAAAAAAGTAAAAAGATATTTACTAACCGTGTGCTTTAACCTGTGAGGCTGGTTGCTGTCCCTCAGATGGTGCTTAGGAGACCATGGTTCTCTCCAGACTCCCTTTATTCCTTCCATTTCTTTTTCTTGTATTAGCTAGCATTTCTATTGCTTCCATAGCTCTGACATAGCATTTCTATGTCCAAATGGAAGGTTAAATGATGGAGCGGCTAGATGGAACACTCCAGAAGCAGAAGGACTTGCCTCTGCCGTATATTGGCTGTGGGAAAGAATCTGTTTTAGTTTGGCATGGATGGGAGGAGAGACTACATCAGTAGTTATTTTCACTCCCAAGGGAGTCTCTGACTGCTTCAGGAAAGGAGCCTGTGGTTAAAGAGGCATTCTGATTTGGGAGAAAGCCTACTAAACTTGGAGTCAGCAGCTCTGATATGTGATCATGGGCAAAACATTTATTTCCTTGAGCCTCAAACTACTCATCTGTAAAATGGGGTTGCTTATATTTGTGCCATCTTCTTCATAGAACTATTTTGAGGAAAGTGTGTTTATAAACATGAATATGTTATTAAATATCATAAATGTGACAGAATCAATGAGTGTTTATTAAGCATCTATTAGGCACTGGGGATACAAAGCAGCTCCTACCCTCAAGAACCTTACATTATCCTAGGAGGAAACACACACACACACACACACACACACACACACACACACAGAGAGAGAGAGAGAGAGAGAGAGAGAGAGAGAGAGAGAGAGAGAGAGAGAGAGAGAGATGAAAACAGAATACATATGAAGTAATGGGGTGTGAGGAGCTTCAGAGAAGGCAGCACTTGAGTTGAGCCTAGAAGGGAATTAGGAGTTCCAAAAGGCAGAAGCATAGGAAAGAGCTTGTGCAAATTAAAACAGGCAGGTGGGAGATGACTACAATATGACCTGCCTGAGAGAGAATAATAGGAAATCAATAGAGAAAGATAAATCAGAGTCAGGCTATGAAGGGCTTTAAATGTCAAATGTAGAGTTTGCATTTTTTTCTTATAGGTAATAGGGAACCACTGAAGCTTTATGAGCAGAGAAGTAATAAGGTCAGACTTGTGCTTTAGGAACTAGTATGATTACCTGCTAATCTTTTTTTTCTTTTTTTCAGACAATCAGGGTGAAGTAACTTACCCAGGATCATAGCTAGTAAGTATCTGAAGCTGGATTTGAACTCAGGTCCTCCTGACTCCAAGGCTGGTGCTCTATCCATTGTACCACCTAGCTACCCTGCTAATCTCTCTTTTAATGCTCTGGGCCAGAAAGCTCTCTTTAATTGAGGTGACTCCCATGGAGGACCACTCGAATTTAGAAGGATGAAGGCAGAGATGGGCTGACAGGACATACTTTGAAGCTTAGTCTGAATTATTAACATTTTTTTCCCATCACTTTCTAAAGCCTGGACAACTAATAGAACCAGAAACCAAAGCCTGATCTGTAGCATTGGCTGATTTCTGCATTGTAAATGCTTACACTGAACACTGAACAATGGGTCATAGGCAGCTGACTACAGGCCACCCACTGTATTTGGTCATAGCTCCATCTTTCCCATGTTCTTATATTCACTAAAGCTAAGCCAAATAACTCTTGGCCAGGCAGTCACCCAAAGTGTGGCCTTTCCTCAGCCTTTTAAAAATCCCACAATGACAGCACCAGAAAAAATCTGATAACCCAGGGACTTCAAATCTCTTTTATGACCCATAGTCCTCTGGCAGTGCTGAGGAGCCTGGGACTCCTCCTCAGAATAATGGTTTCATATGCATAGAATCAAATACACAGAGCTCCAAAGGAAGTCAATCCTCCTGAAGTAAAGATGTCATTTTTCCCATACAAGTTCATAGACCCCTTGAAATCTATCTATGGATCCTTTGGGGGTCATTGATCCCAGATTAAGAACCTCCTCTAGGGACATCTGGGTTCATTGATCTAGAGTTGGGAGAGAACTCAAAAATCGTCTAGTCCACCCCCCTCATCTGTAAGATGAAGGAACGGAGGCCCTGAGAGAATGAAATTACTTTTCCAAGATCATAAAGATAGTAAGTAATGGAGGCAGAATTTGAACCCAAACCTGGTGTTTCCTACTGTACTATGCTGCTCCAAATCCAGGACCAGGAGCAGAGCTCTTGTACCCAGGCTATGATGCCCCAAGCTCTGGTATCCCTTTACATGGTTAGCAGACAACATGGTGAGGAGGGTCTCAGGCTCAGACTCTGAGAATTCTTCAGGAAAGTGACCTTGTTTGGACAGAATTGGTAGCCAGAGGCCCAAATGTCTTTCCTTGTTTTCATTGCCCACCTCCGGGCATATCTTTTTTCCCTCCCAGTCTGATCCAGAATCATTGATGGATGAAACCTGTGTTGTTCCTTCAGAGCCATTTTCTTTGACAAGAAAGGGAGGGGAGACATTTATTGCCTCCCAATCACTGCTTACTTGATGAAGGAAGAGGCCTCACTAAAATGCATGGCAGGTAGTCCCATTTGCTAGTCTCTGGCTGGCCTTGCTTTCTAAGGAGAGATAGGAAAGTGTCCAAACTTGGGCCCCCACGAGTTAGCTTCTGCTTTGATAGCAGAGTGTGAGGGGCCTCTCTCAGTATACATGGCCTCCAGTGAAGAGACAGCTGGAGACTGAGTTGCACATGTCAGAAGGTGACACCCTGAAAGAAAAGGGGGCCACTAGGCTAGCTGGGTTTCCTCTTAGCTTTCCAGGAAATGCCTCTTTTCCAAGAAGCCCTTCTCCCATCTATTGGCAATTCCTATTGGCCAATGCTTCCTTCTTGTCCCAGAAGTTCAAAGGACCCAGCCCAGTTCTGAACCTGTGGATCAGTATAGACAAATCTTCCTGTCCCTTCCTTTAGAAACTGCTTTCTGTACCAAATCTGGTGTTTTCTACTGTACTATGCCATTCCACATTGTACAGAAATGGAAACTAAGGCCCAGAGAAGGGAAAGGACTTGTCCAAGGTCACACAGTTAATTGAGGGGAGGGGGAGAAGAGAAGCTGGGACCAGAAGCAGTGCTCTTGGCCTCTAGTAAATTAACATGATGTTGATATACTACTGATACCCAAAGAGTCAGGTAACACTTGTCTGGTGCCAAAATAGTAAAAGAAAATTTGAAAAGATCTCTCTCCCTCTCTGTTCTCTTTCAGTCACTTTTTTTCAAATGATAGAATTTTGCAGATGGAAGGAAACTTCAAGATCATCCAGACCAACCTTCTCATTTTACCCAGAACCTTGCATCATTTAGTTCTTAATCTCTGATACAATAGACCAGATTCACCTTTCTGAGAGGGGTCTCATTCTCTCAATAAGGATCTCTATGGCTCCTATTGCCCACAGAGGGTTTCCCCAGGAAATACCAGTATTTTACTTGTCTCTCTAGGGGCCTTTAACTCTGCTGCAAGAATTCAGGCTGACAAGACCATGAACATAGAACAGATTTTATTTTATACAACCACGACAAAAACTTAAAACGGAGAACAGGCTTGTATCGTGGCTTCTGCAAAGGTCATGGGCCCTACTTTCTTCTAGACTTCTCTCTAGTGTGACTCTTGGTACTTGAAAGGGTTTAGGTTACCCCTTGGCACATGTGATTCCCTGCTGTACCAATCCCTTTTCCCTTTTAGGGGCTATGTAGATGGTTTGGCCTAAAGGACCATCTCTTCCCATCTCTCTTATCAAAGGTTGGCATCTCTTTCTTTTCTCTCTTTTTCCATGTCCCCATTTGACACTATTTATTAGGTACATGGGGTTCCCTGCAGAGGTTGCAGGAACATGCAGATCTTTCTTAAGGCCCACAAGAAACCATATTTGTCCTTTTAAGGGCCAAGTCACAAGGGCCAATTCAAGTATGTGAACCCTATTATTACTTGGGCAATGAGGAGTCAGAATAAAAAGACTTCATACCTTGTTCAAAGGACAGAGGCTTTGGAAAGAGGGCTTATGTGACTCCTCTGAATGCATGTCTGGTACATGCTGATGAGAATTGCGGTTTGTATAAGGAAAGTGACCTGCCAAAGATCACACAGCAATGTCACTCAGAGAGCCAGGCCAAGAACTTGGGACTCCTGAGTCCCAGTACAGAGCTTTCCCCATTATATTCACCTCTCTGAAGCCAGATCACTTAGCAAAGTTCCCAGGGATGTAGGTCACTGCTCCTCCCCACTTTCCTCAGAAAAGGGCAATGGCCAATTCCTTATGGGTACCACCATTCACCCAGGCACTAGATGTCATCCTTGGTTCCTTACTTTCTCTCTCTCTCCCTTCATATCCATTCAAGTTGTCAAATCCTGTCGATTCCCCCTTCAAAATATCCCTCCTAGGGGCGGATAGGTGACACAGTGCATAGAGCACCAGCTCTGAAGTCAGGAAGACCTGAGTTCAAATCCTGCCTCAGACACTTGACACTTAACTAGCAGTGCGACCTTGGGCAAGTCACTTAACCCCAATTTCCTTGCCTTCTCCCCTTCAAAAAAAAATATATATCCTTCCTATATAGCTCCTTCTCTGACATTGCAGCCACCCTGGTGCAGGCCCTCACCACCTCCTGCTGGTTGGGCTCCCTGCCCCAAGTCTCTCCCCACTGCAGTCCATCCTACACTCAGCTAGCAAACAAAGCTTCCAGAAGCACAGGTAGAAGCAGGCCATCCTCTTATGCAATAAACTCCAGTGGTTTCCTATTGCCTCCAGGGTCAAATAAAAATTCCTCTATTGGAATTCAAAACCCTTTATAACCTTACCTCCTTTCCAGTCTTCTTATACCTTAGTGCCCTCCATAAACTCTGCCATCCAATGACTGACCTTCGTGCTGTCACACACACGTGTGCCTGCGTGCACACGCACACACACACACACACACACACACACACACACACACACACACACACCCCATGACATTTCATCTCCAGACTAGGCATTTTTGCTTGCTGCCCCTCCATGCCTAGAGCTCCCTCCTTCCTCATCTCTGCCCCCTGGCTTCCCCCAAGTCTTAGCTGAGGTCCTACCTTCTGCAGGAAGCCTTTCTCTGGCCTCTTTACTCCTAATGCCTTCTTTCCTGATTGCTATCTTTCTTTTATGGTGTTCATGGTCTTTTGCATGTGGTCTCCCCCACTAGACTGAGAGCCTTGGAAGAAGCAGCTAGGGGGCGCAGTGGCTAGAACTCTGGGCCTGGAGCAGAAAGACCTGAGCACAAATCCAGTCTCAGACCTGTATTAGCTGTGTGGTCCTGGGCAAGTTGACGTGTTTCCTCAACTGTAAGATGGGTGTAATAACAGCACCTACCTCCTTGGCATTGTTGTGAGGATCCAATGAGACAATATAAAGTGCTTAGCACAATGCTTGGCACGTAGTGGGCACTTCATAAATGTTTCTTTCCTTTCTTTCTTTGCATACACAGTGGCCAGCACATAGTAGGCCCTTAATAAATACTTATTAACTTGATGAGCTAGGTTGGCTTGGCCTTTTCTCTCCTGATGTAGGCATTCCCCTTGATACCTCCTTCAACTCAATCTATTACCTTTTTGTTTACAGTCTCTTTGGGCAATTTTCCTTGACTCATCTCCAAGCCAATTTGAATGAATTTTTGAAGCATGACCCTGTGAGTCACCATATTAAATGTCTTCCAGATATTACAAGTTGCCACGTACCCTGAATTTGAGCCACTCATCTGAAATGGCAGCAAAACCCCCTGCATGCTGCCATTGTCCCTAGTGATGAGCTCAATACATACTCATTGATCAAGATGGCAATGAACTTGAATTGGCATTCTGGGTCCTTCAGGAGTGTGGGCCAGGGATTACTCATGGCTCTATTATTCTTCCCAGTGGTGTCACCCAAATTCTGTCTGGGGGACAGACCTCTCGACCAGTGAATGCCGGATCCTGTGCTGGATCCCCAGGGGACATGACTCTATTAAAGGGACTAGGGCAATATAACCTCAGGACATAGAAGAACTTTCCAATAATTAGAAATCCCCAGAAATAGAATGGGTTGTCTTAAGATGGAGGAAGCTCCCTGTAACTGGATGTGTTCAGGCAAAGGCTAAATGGTCATGTACAGAGAAGGATGGACTGGAGTTAAATGCCCCCTAAGCAGGAGACACACTTTTAAATTTAATCTGGATTTTAAACATTTTATCCATCACTTTTTTAAGTCTAGGCAATTAACAAATAATAAATCAAGCCTTGATTTCTAGCATTTGCTGTTATCCATGATATAAGCAAGTGCTCACATTGAAAACTTAACAATCAGGTAATGCAGTAGATGGAGCTCTGGACCTGGAGTCAGTTCAAAGTTCACTTAAGTTTAAATTCGACCTCAGACACTTGATAATTACTAGCAGTGTGACCCTGGGCAAGTCACTTAACTGTGATTGCCTCTAAAAAAAGAAAGAAAGAACATTTAACCATCAGCTGTCATGAAACTGTACAAGCCAGTTCCAATACACTCCTGTCTCTAAGATTGCTTTTATTTTTTTTATTTTTTTTTTTGGAGTGGGGGAAGGCAAGGCAATTAGGATTAAGTGACTTGCCCAAGGTCATACAACTAGTAAGTGTGTGTCAAGTGTCTGAGGCTGGATTTGAACTCAGGTCCTCCTGACTCCAGGGCCAGTACTCTATTCATTGCGCCACCTAGCTGCCCTTAAGATTACTTTTAGCTCAGATTCTGTGGCACTGGGATCATGTGTGTGGCAGGGAAACTGATTGATTAGTAAACTGTGATAATCTGAGGAATCAAAGATAAGTAGAATCTAGGAGCTGACCTGGACTGAAGCTGTCATCTAACCCAACCTTCCAGTCATTACAAGAGGCAACTCCAAGGACATACTGTGCTCATTTCTCCATCTGCATCTTCCTTCAAGTTTTTCAACATGCTTTTTCTTTTTAAACCTAATCCATTAAGGGCAGACAGGCCTGGCACAGGAACACACAAACTCGATCTGGAGTTAGAAGCCCCAGGTTTGAATCCTGGCTATACCACTTACTACCTGTGTTACCTTGGGCAAGTCACTTTTTGTCTTTGGGCCTCTTTCCCTCATCTGCAAAATGGGGCAGTTGGAGGAAATGAGCTTTGAAAATTCCTTCCAGTTCTGAATCTCTGATCCTATGAACCATCTTTTAAGTCCTAACTATGAAGGTGGCTTTCTGTGATTTCCTTCTCTTCTAACTTCCTGCCTTTGAACTTAAGTGAATCTAGGCTTAGGCAGTTTGGTGATTATCGCTATGTTTGACTACTTTCTAAATTATACTGTGAGCCCTTGAATCCAGGGGCCTTGTCTTGACTGCAGCTTTCTCCCTCACCATGTCTCCCATGCCCAGACACATAGTGGGCTTTAATAGTTTTCCCTATGGGACCATTGTTGAATGAAGAACAAATTGCCATCATTTTGCTCACGATGGCATAAGGTGTAATCAGAACAGTAGCTAGGAACAAGGGTAATGGTCTTTTAAAGACACTGGTCGTTTAAGATTGGGTCAAGGGGCAGCTAGGTATCTCAGTGGACAGAAGACCGGCCCTGGAGTCATGAGAACTTGAATTCAAATCTGGCCTCAGACACTTGACACTTACTGTGTGACCCTGGGCAAGTCACTTAACCCTAATTGACTCAAAAAAAAGATTGGGTCAGGAGGGGGTCAGAGCATGGTGTTGGCCAGTGAGTACTCTGCTCGTTGGAAGGCTATGCTTGTACAGGTAGTTAGTGGCAGAGGTGGTATTTGAACCCCTCATTCTAGACTCCAAGTTCAATATGCTATACTAAATGGCGAGTCATTAGAATGGTCTTGGTCTTGGAGTCATGGTAGGGACATTCTGAAAACCTTTATAGACTAGGTCACATCTGCACCAAATTTGGGGGTAATAGACTGGTGAGTAAGGATGGCATCACATAATAGATAGGGATGAAGAATAGTCCTGAGAATAGGTCCCCAAAACTTGCCCCATCAGTCCATCATGGGAGAACTTGACTCAGTAACAGTTTCTATTCAAGAATTCAACAGTTAGTGAAATCTATAATGTTCTGGGAGCTCTGGGCAGAGTGGAGGGGGCAGAGGAGAGACAAAGAACAGAAGCCAAGTCTCTACCCCCAAAGCACAGCAAAGTCTAGTAGGGGAGATGGGCATGTCCATACACTTAACTAGAATGCAGAGCAGAATGTATTAAGTGCACCGTCGAGGAGCAAACAGAGGTGTTTTGGAGCAGTGTGAGAGCACTCTAGTGGGAGAAGAATCAGAAAAGGCATGGAGGATGGAGGATGCGAGCTGGGCCTCAAAGCTTCCATAGGAAAAGGCATTCCAGGCAAAGGATACGGAGACAGAAATGGGCTGTGGTGGCCAGAAGAGGTAGTGGGTTCTTAGGCCATATTAGTGTTCTCTCTTCTTATCATCACTTATTAATAGCAATACCTCATATTTGCATAGCACTTGAAGGCTCATCAAATGCTTCCCCCCAAAACAGAGTGGAGGCTTCACATCTGGAGACTGCCTTTTATGGAGGACATGAGCCACCAGAGGAGGGCAAAGGGCAACAGGTGGTCTGAGTGGCTCCTTGGGTCCGGAATGCATTTCCTCCTCCCCACTCTCTTTTGGAATTCCAAGATTGCTCCCTAAACATCTCGGCCACAGACCATAAACCTTTCCGCATTCTCTTTGCCCCCTTCCCCTCCCCCACCCCCATTAGCCCCCTCTCCCCTTTGAAATCACTTTGTGTATAATTTGGATTTACTTATTGCTGGGTGTATCATGGATGCAAGGAATGTAATCAGTAAGGTAAGCCCCTTGAGGACAGGGACTTTTTGTTTTGGTTTCTATGGGTGTTTAGTAAATGTTTGTTGAATTGAGGTAGATTCAATGTAAGGAAGAACTTTCTAAGAGAAGGGCCTACTTGAGGGGGTAGTGAGAGCCTCAGCAGTAGAGGTGTCAAGGGCTCCAAGAGTAGAGGCTGGATGTCCACTTGGCAGGTTTGCAGAGAGGATTCTTATAGAGGACTAGGCCGGACTCCATGGACTCTCCTGACCCTTTCATAACTTTAAGATTCTGAGATTCTGAGGGTGGATGGCAATTACATCAGCTGAGGGATGTTTGAAGGAGTTGGGCAGGTTTAACCTGGAGAAGATTTAGGGAGAGACAAAAGCTATACTGTACCAGAAGATTTAGACTCATTCTGTTTGGTTCTGGAAGGTCAAATTAAAGAGATAAGGGAGAGAGATCATTCCACATAGGAGAAATAGCAGACTCCAGGGTGGAGGTGAGATTGTCTGTGGGTTATCTAATTCAGTTACATAAAACTCAAATAATGAAGGGGCCACTAAATCATACATAAGGATCCCTGCAGGTCATATAATGACTTAGAAAGTCACATATTATCATTATCTATGTTCTATTGTATTCTTGTTTATTCTGTTAAATATTAACCATTTACTTTTGAATCTGGTTCAGGAGACTGAGAAGTGTTGCCATGCAATTGGGGCCTGTGGGCCTCATGTTTGACATCTCTGAACTAGATGACCTCCCTTCCAGTTCTGGATCCATGATTTTATGCTAAGACAGTCACTTCCCCCATGGCAAAGACAGGTTCATCTGAAGCTCATTCAGGTCAAACTGGAAGGAAGAGAAAAAAACATGGCGCCTGTAGATTGTAGGGTACTGAGGACGACAAATAGTCTGAGACTCTGTGTCAGTCTTGGGCTCCTTTGATTCTCTTGGATGCTGGGAAGCTCTGCCTGACCCTAGGCTTGGTTCCTCTATCTGTTCGTCTTGGCTCCTGGTCCCACCCCCCATCTTCTACTCCCATATCTCTAGCTCCTCCATGTCTGGAGCCCCACATGTGGCCTTGCATGACCCCACTTGGTGATTCTGGGCCCTTTCTTAGCAGAGGCCTTCCAAATCTGTGGCCTCCTCCTGCTCTTCAGCCTTCGCCAGGCTCTCCAGGGCCAGGCCATGGGCAGGCAGGACGAGCACCACATTCACTAAATGGGAAGAAAGGAGCCAATTTTGCCCAGAATAATACGGAGTCAATCTTACCCATGATCTGCTTTTGTCGACTGGAGAAAAACTATCTTGGGCTCATTAAACTGGACTCTAGAAGTCAGCCATTAAGAGTTCAAATCAGTCTCCCCAAATGGTTAGAATGTGGCCCATGCTTGATGTTCACATAACTACCTTGTTGTTGAACATTCCTTGACCTAATTCTGTTCACGGGAATCTTTCTGAAGACTTCCCATCTTCTGATTAGGATGCTTCAACATTAGAATTCTTTTCCTAAGTACAATATGTAACTCTTTCATCATTCTCCTGGTATTTATACCTAGCACTTATGCATGTAAATAAGGGCTACAATGGCGGCCTTCACAGCAAGGTGAATGGCTTGCTTTGATTCAGCATCTGTAAATCCTTTCTGCCTGCCTGTCCTGAAAGCAGGTTCTTCTGGAACCTAGGTGGTCATGCCCTCCAGTTCTGCTCTATCTGCACTCCCACCCTCCCCTCAGACTCAGATGAAAGAGAAACTTGACTCCTCTTCCTGTTAGTGAAAAAGAATGACATTGACTGTTAGCCTTTTTGATCCTGCAACTTGTAATTACTGCCAAGGGTAGAGTGGGCAGTGGTGTGGAGCACTGGACTATGAGACTGAAGACCTTGAATTGAATTCTGCCTGTATGATTTACCTGTCCAGTGACCCAGAGCTGCTCAGTCTCTCTGAGACTGGGGTCTCCTTGTTAGCTAAATGGAGAAAATAAACTCTTACCTGCTTACCTCATAGGACTGTTATGAATGATGAGTTGAGATAGAAAGCACTATATAAGTCTTTAAAAAGACATCAAGAGGGGGCAGCTAGGTGGTGCAGTGAATAGAGCACAGGCCCTGGAGTCAGGAGGACCTGAGTTCAAATCCGACCTCAGACGCTTAATACTTACTAGCCATGTGACCTTGGGCAAGTCACTTAACCCCAACTGCCTTGCCTTCTCCCCTCCAAAAAAAAGACATCAAGCATTTAGTAAGTGCCTACTATGTGCCAGCTACAGCTAGGTGCTGGTAACACAGATTAAAAAAAAGGAAATAATACCTTTTCTCAAGGAGCTTAGATTCCACAGGGAGAGACATGTCCACATGTAAGTATATGCAAGTTAATTTGGAAGGGAGAAGAGAGGCATTAGCAGCTGGATGGACGCGGAAAGGTCTGTGGCACTTGAGCTGAGTGTAACTAGGGATTCTAAGAGGAAAAGGGGAGATGGGAGAATGTTCTAAGCATGGGGCATAGCCTGTGTTAAGGCAGAGAGGTAGAGATGGAATGTTATATGTGAGCAACAGTAAGAAAGTCAAGAGTGCACAAAGGCAAACAATATATAAGGCTGCAAAGGCATGCTAGAGCCAGGTTTGGGAAGGGCTTTATTTTGCTTTTTGTTTTGTTTTGTTTTGCTTTTTGAAGAAGGGAATGCAGGGCAATTGGGGTTAAGTGACTTGCCCAAGGTGACATGGCTAGTTTTGTGTTAAGTGTCGGAGGTCAGATTTGAACTCAAGTCCTCCTGACTCCAGGGCGGGCGCTCTATTCACTGTGTCACCTTGGGAAGGGCTTTAAAAGCAAAACACAGGAATTTGTGTCTGATCCTAGAGGTTTTAAAAAGACACTGGAGTCTGACTTATTGACAGAGGAATGAGTGACATGGTCAGATTTATCTATGCTTTAGGAAAATCACTTTGTTGCATGAATTGGAATGGGTAGAGTTGTGTGGTTGTGTGGTTGTGGTTCGTGGTTTGTCCTTTGTTCTTGAAGAGGACCATGACATCAGGGAGATGATGACATGACTTGCAATTGACTTTGATTTGAGTGAGGGAGGGCTGTGCAAAGTCACCAGCCTCAGTTTCTCCTCCAGAGCCATCTGAGTCCAGTGGCTGGATATTCATCAGGATGATTGGAGATGGCCCAGGATGCAATGGGAGACCCTGGCCCTGGTAGGTTAAGGTCTTTTCAGGCTCTCACTTTGAGTGATGCAATGCCCCATTAGGTGAATAGGCCTCCTTAAGAAGCATCAAGGTATGGTCCCTTTAACAACAACAACAAAAAATCAAACTGGGAGGGGAAGACCCTTAGGTTTGCATGAGGCGTGGAGGTCAATTAAGAAACTATTGCATTTAAAACATTTGAGTCCAAAGAACTCTTAAAAGAAAAATGGCAATTAACAACCATATGGAAGAATGCTCAAAATCACTAATAATAAGATTAATATAAATCCAGGCAGTTCTGAGGTTTCCTCTCATAACTAGCAAATTGGCAAAGTAGATGCCGATCAACTGTGGAATGGCAAAGTGTACTGTGGTACATGAATATCAGAGAAAAATCTGTGTGTTGCAAGAAACAACTGTAATGAATACAGAGAAGCACAGAAAGACTTCACTTGAACTGATGCATGGCGAAGTAAGCAGAATCGAGAAAACAATATATAGGGTGGCTAGGTGGTACAGTGAATAGAGCACCAGCCCTGGAATCAGGAGGACCTGAGTTCAAATCCAGCCTCAGACACTTAACACTTAGTAGCCGTGTGACCTTGGGCAAGTCACTTAACCTCAATTGCCCTGCCTTCCCCCCCTGCAAAAAAAAAAAGAGCTATAGACTTTGGGGTTGGAAGGTACTTATTTATTTTTTTTAATTAAATTTTTTATTTTAGTTTAGTTTACATCATTCATTTCCACGAGATTTTGAGTTACAAATTTTTTCCCCATCTTTCCCCTACCCACCACCCCAAAACAGCCATCCCATTTTATCCCCCCTCCCCCAATCTATTCTCTCCTATGTCTTTCCCCCTCACTCCTCTGACTTTTCGGTAGGGCAGGATGGATGTTGGAAGGTACTTAAAAGGAAAGGCCTTCATTTTATTTTATTGGTGCCTATTGTTTCTGTACCATAGCCATTTCCTGATATATACCTCTTTATAGCCCCAGTGCTTTGAACCTTCCCTTAAAACAAAGAAACAAAATTTAAGATGTATCAATCAACTGCATCTGAGAAGCACAGGAAACAGTTTACAGCACTACCTCTACTTTTCTGTAGGGAGGAGGGAAGCTTGTTTCATTATCCATTCATTGGTTCTTACAATCAGTTGGAGTTAAACTGTATCTCAGGGTTGTTTTTGTTTACATGATTATCTGCTTATTTCACTCTGGATCAGTTGATATAAGTATTCCCATGCTTCTCTAAATTCCTCATATTCTTTGCTTCATATGGCCCAGTAACAATTATATTACAGCTTGTTCAACCATTCTGCAATTGATGGGCACCTACTATTGTTTCCAATTCTTTGTTTCCATGGAGAATGTTACTATCAATATTTGGGTATGTGGGGGCCTTTCTTTCTGTCTTTGACCTCCTTTGGGGTATATACCCAGCAGTGGAATCCCTGGATCAAAGGGTATGAACGTTTAGTGACTTTTTTTTGGTCTAGTTTCAAACTGTTTTCCAGAATGCTGTTCCCTTCATTTTACAGATGAATAAAGAGGTTAAGTGACTTGCCCAAAGTCACAAAGGAAAAGTGAGCTCCAATCCTGGCACTGTGTGACTCTGGGCAAGTCTCTAGCATTCCTTGGCTATTAGTTGCCCTCTCTGCTAAATGAGAGGGTTGTACTAGATCAGAGATGTAAAGTAGAGCATACTGCCAGCTCATGATACCCCCAGTTGGGCCTTATCCAGATTAAAATATAATTGGGAAATACTTAACAAAAAAACAAAAAATACAATGGGGTTTGTAGTTTTATAAGTCAATATGTGGCCTGCAGGAATCCTAACTTGTGGTTTAGTGGCCCCTTTTTCTGTTTGAGCTTGATACCATTGGACCAGACCATCTCCAAGGTCCATTCCATTGTCATTGGTAAACGCCCTGCTGGTAGGCCTCATGAATGCAAAGATAAAAGAAGCAATGGCTACTCAAGCATGAATTTCTGTGCTCAAGTGAACAAAAAAGGATCTCTCAGGTTCTGATGGCTTTGTATAGTCTGAAAAAAAGAGAAATCTTTGAATTTTACCACTGGCCTCTACTTAGTTACCATTACTATATAGTTACCATTCTCAGGTTTTCAACCAAGACTGATTAAACTCCTACACCCCTTGTCATAAATTGATAGGCAGAGATCGTTATAAGTGGAAGTGAGATTCGAGATCATTCATGCTACCCCCTTGATTCTGGAGAGGCTTGATTTTGCCTGCTAGCCCGGGGCAGGGTCAAGATGGCAAACCATACTTTTTTCCCACAGAGCCATGCTGCTTCTGACCTAAGCCAAAAACTTCCAAAGACAAACCTGTAGCTTCAGGCATAGCACATTTATTATAGTTTTGGGCTTTTTTTTTTTTTTGGCAGCTTGGAGCACTGCAGATCACTTGCAATGTCTGTCTGGCTTAGGAGGAAAAAAACCCAGAAATATAGGATTAGCATTTCTATGATCTCACCAGCTGATATTTTCAGCTAGCTGCATGGCACATACAGATTTCAGAGCAGACATTTTTCAAAGGGATCTTATTAACAGGGTCTTAATATTGTAAACAAAGGCAAGAAGATTCATTTTTACAGCACATAATTATTAAATAATATTATTATTCTAGTTTAGAATGAGACATTGCATTGGAAGCTACAAAGTCCTACTACGGTATGTTATATGGCATGGAGGTGACCCTGGGTTCTGGAAGGCTATGTTGACCACACCTCATGTGTGGCATCTTCTATCATGCTGTAAGGCTTTTGAGTATAGTCTCAGCTATCTGAGGCCTTTCCTGATTCTCCCTCCCTCCCCCCGACCCAGTTAGTGTTTCTACCCATTCCCCCAGCCAGATATTAGCTCTTTGAGGGATGGTCTGTTTTATTTTTGTTTTTGTATCACTAACACTTAGCACAGTGCTTAACACATAGAAGACTCTTAATAAATGCCTATTGATCAATATTTTTTTTGTCCTTGAAAAGTCTGTTCTCATCCTAATTGTGTCTCCTTGACAAATGATTTCTTTATTTCTTCTGGAAGCTGGTTGTATTTCTCCTCATCTTTATAGGCTTAGAGTTTAACTATGTCTTGGCTTGTTAAATCTTGGATTCTTTCTTATTGAGGTTTTATAGATTCTTTCGGATTATATTTCATCAATTCTGGGAAATTACCCTTGAAAATTTGCAGAAATAAAGTTCATATCCTTTGCTTTTCCCAAGTTTTCTTGAACGAATGTAATGGAATATTATTGTCAGTAATCCTAAGGTTGCTATGTCTTGACCTCTCCTCTAGGTCTGTTAGGCATGGATATTTTCCAGTAGTTGGACATCTTTCTGTGGGATTCCATTTCATACTGTACATAATAGATTTGTTACTGCTTCTATAAATATTTTTGAGTTTTTTTTAAAATTATGTTCTCCTTTTTGGTCATTTTCTTCATAATTTCTTTTTTTTTGCAACCCAATTCTTTATTTCTCCTAGTTTTTCATTTTCTTTTTTTTTTGTGCCTCTTTTTGGAGGAGAGAAGGCAGGGCAGTTGGGGTTAAGTGACTTACCCAAGGTCACATGGCTAGTAAGTGTGTTAAATGTCTGAAGCCAGATTTGAACTCAGGTCCTCCTGACTCCAGAGCCGGTGCTCTATTTACAGTACCACCTAACCGCCCCAAACTTTTATAAGATTTTGAGTTCTCAATTTTTCCACCTCCTTCCCCTCCCCAAGACATCTGATAAAGGCTTTACATACATGATCATATTAAATATATTTCCACATTAGTCATGTTGTAAAAGAAGAATCAGAACCATGGGAAAACCATGAGAAAGAAAAAAAACAAACAAAAAGAGAAAATAGTATGAGAAACAATTTATTTATGAAAGACATTCTCTATACCAATGAAAATATGGATCCAATCCCTAGGCAATGCCTATCTATGCTATGGCTTATTATCTGGAAAAAAATTTAGAAATAAATTCACTTTTTTGTTTATAAATGTAAACTTTCCCATCCTCCCAACCACTGCCCAGTCCCTTTTGGGGCTCCCTCTATGTGTTGACTTCCCCCATTAGAATGTAAGCTCCTTGAGGGTCATGAATATTTATATCTCCACTGCTTATCACAGTTCCTGGCACATAGTGAGTACATTCTAAGTGTTCTTTCAAAAATCTGAATCAATTAACCTCTCTACTGCAAGTCACTGATTATCTCTTTCCTGTAGAATTGGAATTATTAGGATTTCAAATTGTACATGATATCTGATCTTTAAGGAGAGCACTCTAAGGTTTGGAGTGCTTTCTTCACACCAAGTCTGTGAGATGGGGAGTACAAGTATGATTATCCCTATTGTACAGATGAGGAAATAAAGGCTCCAAGAGGTTATAGCCTTTAAGTTATTGGTGAATGGGGAAGAAGAATACATTGAACAAGATATGCTTGACTTGCTGAGGCAAGAGGGCTACCTGCAGGATAAAGGGTACAGGCCTGAGAAGAGGATATGAGAGCCAGTGTGGAATGTGTCACTTGGAATTGGTAGAGGCCTTCCACAGAGCCATGGGCCTTTAGGCCTCGGGAAGCATTCTGCTCTGGGAATGTACCCACCCTTCTGTTTTAAGGGCCAAACAAGTGGGGAGGGGGTGCTCACTCAGGGCCATGTAGAACATTAGCACCAGTTGGGGCAAGCAAAGAGGCCTCCCCAAGAAAAAGGCCTGAGCTTCAGTGAAGTGGCTTGAATAGGATAAAGTTTCAACTCCTTAAACTCCTGGCATTTTGGTTTCCTCATCTCCAGCAGAATCGCTTAGTTTAGAGGGTTGTGCTATGGGAGAAGGGTTTCCCCCTTCAGCCCTTCAGATCCCACTCTGGTAATCTACCTGCCCAATTAGGCTTTGGGATTTGAGGATTATGTCTTCTCTTGGCAGGCCTTGGGCCTCCCCTCCCCTTCCTCAGGCAAGGATTACTCAAACTGCCAATCTCTACCTGGGGATTTCCCTAACTACTGCTTTATGCCCTTTAGTTTTATTAATTCCTCTTATAAACTCCTCAAACAGAAAGAAAAAGAAGACAAGTGAGCAAACACACATATAATAATAGCTCAGATTTCTGTAGTGCCTTAAGGTTTACAAAGGCCTTACTTAAGGCTGACACTGCTTGCAATAACATTCTTCCCATTTTATGGGAAGAAAAGTAGAGCTCAGGGAAGTAGAAATACAGTTAGTAATTGACAAAAACCAAGTTCACTAAGTAGTAAAGCCAGGATTCAAACCCAGGTCTGATGACTTGTTATTTCAGTGTTCTGTCAACTGTAGACCATGTTGCCTCACTCTTGTTCAAGAGACCAACCATTGCTTTCAGTCCTGGTGAGGAGGTGCAGGCTCTGGGAGCCCCCTTGAGCTCTCCTGGAATCTTCCCATGTAAGGCATTTACCTGAGGCCATGGCCTTAAGCTATTTTTCTGTGTCCACGCCAGCCAGACTCTGGGATTCCAGGGCCCCGCAGTTGCGCACAGCTGCCCCAACGGCCCTGCAGGTGCTCTCAGTCGCCTGACACTCTTCCGAGTTAGAACTCCAGATATGGACAGAATAATCCGACACCTCTCAGTGGAGTGGCCAAGCGTCTTTATCATCTTGCAAATCTCCTCTTGCTGCTGCCCTCTCAGCCTTATTTGCCTGCCCCTTTTATTCCCTTTGCGTCTGCCCTTTGGTCAGGTGTCCCAATAACAGGGTCCTGATAGGCGGGGAGTGCTTCTCCATTGATGGTGCATACTCAATGCCCCCGTGTTTGATGTGCAGTCATTGAGGCAGAATACACACCTGGATGCCTCATACCCACCTCAGGTTTTCCTTGTCAGCAAGGGCAGACTGACCGAGGTCAGACATCTAGGTAGCTCTAAGGGGCCCTTACAGTTCTGCCTAAGTCTTTAGCCCTCCTTTGTCCAGAAATTTTCCATCCTTGATCCTCCTGTTCCACCCTTGAACTGGCCTAGCCCACCATCGTTGGTCAGTTCCAGGTAGCCTCCAGCAACTTCCCACCCCTAGTAACTCATTACTGGCATCTGACCTTATTGACTCCTCCTGAAGACCCTCCCCAAACTCCTCTAGACCACCTCTAGATTCCTCCAACAACCTTTCTGTACATAAGACCCCATCTTCCCTCCATGTGGTGTGAGAGTACCATAGAATGACCTAGCACAGACTTGTTCTGGCCTGCTTGTCCAATGCAAGGGTCACAGATACCTAGGCTCCTTAAGAGTCTATGCAACATGGTGTACTTTTAATAAACTTTGCTTTTCTTTGGCTGAGAGAAGATTTGAGTCAAATTCATTCAGCAGGACCTGGCATGTTGGTATTTTGGAGTCTCTAGCACCCCTAACCCTAACCCTCAACATTTTTTGCACCTTATCACTGGGCTTCTAATGAATTTAGCAAATTGGTCAGTGTATAGAAAGCTGTGAGACATGGGTCAGGTCTTTAATTAAGTAGTCGGAGGACAGAAAATTGGAGGGATGAACTTTATGATTTTTCTCCTGTCTGATGATATTGGGTAAGGGGTAGGGAGGGAAGGGGTGGCTATGTGATGGATGCACATTAGAGCAGCAGTACCACCTGCTGGATACAGTACTGGCCTTGAAATCAGGCAAACCAGGGTTCAAGTCCTGGATCTAAAACATATTGGCTTTGTTACTCTGGACATAGCACTTAACCTCTCAGTGATCCTAGACAATTCTTGAGACTAAAAGTTATAGAAAAATTACTGCTCTGCGTGAAGGATACTGGTGGGTTTTCTCTTTAAGTTTAATTGCTGCCTTTTGTTTTAATACCGAGTCTTATATTCCCCCCACCCCCAAGCTATTGTGTTAAAGAAAAACATTTAAGCTAAACTGACTTTGACCTTGTACATGCCACTTCCTCCTCCCCCCCCCTTCTTTCTCTTTCTCCTTTCCTCCCCTCACACTGAAGGAGGGAAGAGAGGTTTTCTCATTGTGATGGGAGTTCCCAAACTGGCAGTTTCCCTTTGGTGATTAGAGAATCATTGATTTCGAGTTGAAAGGTATCTCAGAGGTCATCCAATCCAATCCCTTCAGTTTGCAGATGAAGAACTGAGGCCCTGTATTCAGAAGCCTAAAGTTAGACCCTGTTCTTCCAGGGGTCAGGCACCACAGCTTGAAGAAGGCTGCAGAGGAAATTGAGCTGAGACAGATGTGTTCCTTGCCAAGTTCCTATGCAGATTTCCTAGGAACTCAGCTGAGCCTATGAAAGAACTTGAGAGAGCAGCCTATCCCATTGGGAAGCCATCAAGGCAAAAAAAAAAAAAATAAAAATGCCCTAGCTGGGTGACATGCAGTCCTTCAGAGGAAGACTAGGTGTTCTGCATTTAAATTTTTGAGCCAATGGAATCATTTTCATGATAATGAGGCCTTGGAAAAGAGAAAAGTCCTGACTCCATTTTATGCAGCATGCATTTTTTATGTATCTGCTCTCTGCCAGGTCCTTTGCCAGGTGCTGGGTCTACAAAGTCAAAAATTAAATAATTCCTGCCCTCAGGGAACTTATATCATAATAGCAGGGGGTGAATGATATGCCTGTAGATAACTAAATATAAAATCTGTGTAAAATAAATACAAAGTCACTTGGGCCAGCAGAGGGCTCTAAAAATGGGGGTGGGTGGTTGGGAATGATTTGGATTGGAGGCATTTGAGCTTAGCTTTGAAAGGATTTAGGGATTTCAAGAGGCAGAGGTGAGAAGGGATAGTACTCCAGGCATTGACAAAGATATGAAGGTGGGAGAGGGAATGTATACAGAGAACAGCATGAAAACCAATTTGGTTAGAAGTACAACTAGAGAGGGGAGTAATGTGAAATTAGCCTGGGAGCAGGTAGGTGGCACAGTGGATAGAGCACCTGCCCCAGAGTCAGGAGGATATGAGTTCATATTCAGACACTCGACACTAGCTGTGTGACCCTGGGTAAGTCACTTACTCCCAATTGCCCCAGTCAAAAAGAAAAAAAATTAGTCTGGAAAGATAGATCATAGCCAGATTGTAATGGGCTTGAAATGTCAAATAGAAGAGTTTGTATTTTACCTTTGCGGCAACTAAGAATACTAAAGTTTCTTGCGTAGGGTAATGACATAATTAGATGTGATTTAGGAATATACAATACTTTGGTATTTAAATCTCCAATTACAGCTATATTTTTGCCTATTTTTGTCTTCTAGTTTTAAAAGATACTGTCTTCTAGTATACAGATAGATAGTTGCTATGTTGTTTGGCACATATGACTACAGAAATGTTAGATTCCAATCAACTACGACTTTTTAAAAAACCAGTCTCTTACTTTTCTCTTGCTCCATCATCTTGCTGTTGAATGCTACATTGTCAAAGGTAGAAGAGAACTTAGAGGCCATGTAGTGTAATCTTCATTTTGTAGGTGAGAAAACTGGGGCACACAGAGAGGAAGTGACTTGCCCAAGGCCACATAGCTGGCTGGTCACAAAGGCAGAACTAGAACCTTCTAGGACAGTGTACTTTCTATTTCCCCATTCCTTCTCCTACCCCAATCTCCTTTATGATTTTCTCTATTTTAGAGAAAGGATCCATAGGGGCTGATAACTAAGAGGGAGAGGGAAATGCCAAAGATAAAACCAGTTATGAACCTGGTATAGTGGATCAGTTGAGTGGTGCTACAGATAGAAATGATGAAGTCAAAAAGATAAGTAAACTTATTTTGGAACATGTTGTGGGGCCAGTAGGAGAGGTTGAGATGAGTAGGCAGTTGGAGGGGGGTGGGTGGTCTGGAACTCAGAAGAGAAGAATTGGAGATACAAATTAGGGGTTCACTTGCAGAGAGGTGGCAATTTAAGCAATTGAGAATAAATGAAATTGACAAAGGACAGAGTGTAGAGAAAGAAGGGGCCAATGGGAAGACAGGTATGTTGATTTACCACTGGTGTGTTGTGAAATGGTCCAACCATTCTAAAAAAATAATTTTATGCAAGAAAAGACACTGAATTGTATAGACCTTTTGACCCAGAAATCCCACTATTGGGACTGTATCCTAAGGTGGTTATTGACAGCAGGAAAGGATCCATAGGAACAACAAAAAAAATGTTCATGGCAAAACTGTTTATGATAATGAAAGCAGGAAACAAAATATGGATCCAAAGACTGAGGAATGGCTGGACAAACGGGGATATATCTATGTCAGGGTATATTGCTGTGCCCTAAGGAATGAAGAATTCAGATAAACCTGGGGAGACTTATAAGAAGGGATGGGGAGGGAAGGAAGATGAGGGCAATGAACAGTCTCCACCATGACCTCAACCATATAAACAAAGTGAAAGGGATTTGGTGACAAAACCCTGGTCAATTTCACCAGTCAATGTTACTACTACTTAGTCAAAGTTAAAGGACACAGCCCTCCTTTGTGTAAACAAAGGATGCTTTAACTTAGAGGAAATATACTTTGTGTTTACCTGCTTGAGAAGGTTCAGTTGTATCAAAAACAAAATGAAGTGATACATTTTAACAAAAAGAAAGGAAAAACAAGATCTGAGTCTTATGGAGCATTGACAGTGTGGTTGGTTGGCAAGATGAGGGAACCAGCCATCTGAGAGAGAAGGAGCAATTACAGAGGTGCAAGTAAGTCTGGAGAACATGGTGTCTTTGAATATGAGGAACGAAGGGCCTACTTAGTCGGGGACAGTGGTTAATAATGTCAAAGGCAGCAGAGGTATCAAGGAAGATAAGGAATGAAAAAAGGGGCATCAGGTTTGCTTAAGTGGTCGTTTGAAGGAGCAATTTCAGGAAGGTCATGGGGACAGAAGCCAGATTGAAAAGGGGTGGCAGAGAGAGGAAGATATTGGGCATCGATGGCTTTTTGGAGAAGCATAGCAGTAAGGGGAAGAGAGAGATGGGATGGGCTAGAAGGGGCCAGAGGTTTGGATTTGAGAGATCTGGGAATATTTGTAGGTAGTTGGGAAGAAGCCTTTCTGGCCTTCCATTTTCTCATCTGTAAAATAAAGGGGCTGTAATAGATGACAATGAGGAATCCACCAGAGTGAAAGTTGCAGGGGAGGCAGATTTACGTTTAATTGCAGCGAAAACTTTCCAGCAATGAGAGCTGTCCCCAAGCGGAATGGGCTGTTGCTTGAGGAGGCAGAGGGTGACACGAGAATCGGGGCACTGGCAACCCTTCTTGGGCTGCCATAAGGGTACCTGTTACTGGTCTGCCCTCTTCCCCTCCTCCACTTCCCTCTGGGCTCTTGGGGGCTGGGGTGTGGTTGGACGGCGCCCCCAGAGCCAGACAGACAAAGGCTGTACCGCCCCTCCCTCCCAGCCCCGCCCTCGGGCTCTCTGCCGCAGTAAAGTCACACTGCTGAATCTGGCCCTGGCTAGCGGCCTCTCCTCCAATCACGGCCAGCCCGGCTCCGGCCCTAGCCCCAGCCCACTCGCTGCGGTGCCAGCCCAGCCTCTTACGAGCCTTCTCTTTGTAGCATTCCTCTGACCCAATCAGAGCTCCAATCAGAGCCGTCCGCTCCCCCTCTCCTCTTCTGCCCCGCCCCTCTTCGCCTCGCGCCAGCCACCCGTTTCCAAGGCCCGCCCCGCGCCTGCCGCACTCCAGCCGCGCGCTGCGTGTGCGTCTGCCCCCATGCGTGCGTGCGTGCGCGTGCTCGGAAGGCTGGTTCGGCTGTTCGGGGATCTCATCGGCTCCTGCCGCCTGCGCCTCCCCCTCCTCTCTGGGAGTCGACTCTCCTCGCTCTCCAGTGTCCTAGCGCGCCTCCTGGTCCTTTCGGGCCCCACTCTTCCATCTGCCCCTCACCACTTGCTCCCCAGCCATGCTCTTCGGGGCCCCAGCGCACTTCCTCGCCCTGGCGTTCACCTCGGCGCTCCTGCTGCACGGAGGTAAGTCTGGCCTGCGGCCGGGTCGGGGGAAGGGAGGAGGGGGAACAGAGAGAAAGAGGGGTCCCCCTCCCCCAGCCTTCCGGCCTGCGTGACGCCCGCTTCGCAGGTGCGAGCCGGCCTTGGCCCGAGGGGGGAGGGGCAGGTTCGGGCCGCTTCTTTGAGCGTAGCAGAGCTTCCTTTCCCGACTGCGGGCAGTCCTGCTAGCCCAACCGGAGACTGCCAGAGGGCGAGTGGGCGGCCGGCCAGACCCAGTTCGGACTCGGTTAGCCAGGAGGGAGGGAACGAGTTAGCTGGCCTGGCAGGTTGACGGCCCAGCACTGTGTGTGCCAGAGCAAGGCAGGCGGGCAGACACCTTTGGGGCATCGCACCTGGGGGGAGGAAAGGGATGAGGATCTGCCTTACCCCAGCTGCTGGAATTTTGGCCTAGGTGCCCATGACTTTTGTTTGTCTTCTAAAAGTTTACCATGCTCTGCCACACTGCCCGGCTAGCAGGGGTTTTGGGGGCAGGCAGGTTGGAAACCCTTGCTTTGAGCATCCCAGTCTTTTCCCACCCGCAGAGGCATGACCTGAGTGGGGCCCGTGCACTCTCTCTGAAAGTAAACGCTGCTGCTGCTGAGCAGCTCGGTACACCTGTCTCAGCAGATTTCTCTTATTGTTCAGCCGATGGGAGGAGAATGCACTAGACTGAACTGTGCTCTCGCCCTGGATCTAAAGCATTGTCCCTTCTGTTTATGGTGCCACATATGTGGAAGTTCAGGCGTTGCACTGACGATGGAGTCACAGGCAGCAGAATGAAAGCTGTTTGGAGAATGAACGAATACAGGGGAGCCACGGCCTTTTTTTCTGCTCAATCGACCTTCTAGGTTTTCAGTGCATACAGTCTATAGAAGAAGAGGCTGAGAACTGTAATTACCAAATTCCAGACTGTTTTTCATAACTATAGGGCTTAAACCATTAGGCTTGGGAGGTAGAGAAGTGGGCACTGGGCGTTTTAAACTAGAACTTTATCAATGAAAATGACCCTCTACTTCAACTCGCTCATTTTAAGGAGGCCCAGAGAAGTGAATTAATTTACTCAAGGTCACATTGAATATAAGTAGCATAATAGAGGATTCAGATTTAGGTTCCCTGACTCCATATTGAGGCTTTTTCTGCCTTTGCAGGAAAAATACGACTTAAAATTTCTTGCCTTTTTACCCTGTGTAGGAAGCAGTTTCCCTGATTGGTAGCTATGCTACCAAGTCTGCCAAAGTGGCCTTAGGTAGAGAAAACATAAACTGATGATTCGTTTCAGTTTCTGGCTTTAAAATCAGACTTTACCAAGTTCTTCTGTGTTCTGAGGTCACAAATAGCTAAAGAATTCCTATTGGCTGTTTATAAACTTGGACTCTCTCCAAACTGCTCTATTGAAATAAACGAAGCTTAATAAATGCTTACTGGTTCAAATGATCTTAAAGGTTTTGACCAGCCGGATCTTTGATCAGATTTGTGAACTTTATTTGTAATTGTTTGACTTGGCAAAGACTTCAGTTTACCATGAAAGTTATCCAGAAGCCTGTGTTGTTTTGCCTCTGAGTAGTTTCATGTTTAGGCCTAATTTTCAGAGGAAGTTAAGATTAGAAATCCCAATAGGACTCATTTCTCAAATAATTACTGAAGCCAGTCACAAAGAGAATAGCTCTATATGGTTTGAATTCCTGTCAGGGTCTCAGTGCAAGGAAATTCGGTTTCAGGTTCTTAAGACTTCAAAAGGGAAGAAAAAGCATTCCTTTTTTGGTCTATAATTATGGATGCTAATTATTGTGTTAATAGTTCTGGAAGTCCTTTGAGGACAAATTACCAAGGGCCAATGGGGGCCCTGAGGAAACCCAGGGACAGGTTCTGGTTAGGGATTCTGGTGTAGGATGCAGTCCTGCTTACTTTATTTATTGCATATTTTGATGGAATGAAATGTTTGTCATGAAGGAGATATCTAGAAAGCTGAGAATTTACAATCCTTTTTTTTTAAAATTAATTTTTGTTTATTTTTAGTTTACATCATTCATTTACAATCCTTTTTTAAGGACTAAAATTTTAACCCCTTTGGGTAGATATTTCTAAAATGTATGATATACTTCTCTGCTTTCTTAGAGTATACATATTTCAGTACTTTAAAAGATATGGGATTTCATTAATGCATATTACAACCTTTTCATACTTTTTTAAATATGAAACTGGATCTGCATTTCATACTATTTGCTTTTTTAAAAAGTATATGATCATTTTTAAATACTACTTTCAGAACTCCTGCTTGTTTGTGCTTCCTTCAGAATTTCTGTCCTTTTCTGTGCATTAAAAAAAAAATCCCCATTTAAATGAGTATTTTAATAAATTCCCATTGGTAGCACTCCACCCCTTCCTCCCACCAATTGAAAACTTAAAGAGAAAAAAAAAAACCTTGTAAGAATTAAGCATAGTCAAACAAAGTGAATCTGTGTAGTGTCCATGTCCAAAAATATATGTCTCTGCACATCTTGAGTCCTTAACTTTTCTGTCAGTAGGTAGGTAATCTCCTTCATCATCAGTCCTCTGGAGACATGGTTTGTCTTAGGAGTTCTTCAGCCTTTCAGAGTTTTTACTTACAATGCTGTTTTGCTCCATATATGGGCTTTCCCACCGCTATGCCTTAGTCCACAGGTGTCATGCATTTCAGCCTGATTAAAATGTAATTAGGAAATACTTAACAAATTAAAAAAAATACAAGAGAAGGTAGATAATGTTAATATGTGGTTTTCTAAGTCAATGTATGCCCTACAAGGATACAGTCTAGTGGCCCCCTTTTCTATTTGAGTTTGCCCTCACTGCCTTAAGTCTATTCTCTGTTCTACTTGGAATGTTCTGCCTCCCCCTTCTCCTTCCTGGCCTTCAAGAACCTGCTCACATTCAGTCCTCCTTTTTGATGTCTTCCCTGGTAACTCTGTAGTCAGATATGTCTTTTCCTGCCTTTGTCCTGGTGTAGCATTTTCTTTGTACTTCCTTTGTGTATATATATATCATTTTATATTGGAGTTTTGTGTGTGCCATACCCTTCTCTGCTATAGTGTGTGCTGTAGAAGGGCTAATTTCCTTTTGTGTCTCTCCCCTAGTGTGTGGCAGATGTTTTCATGTAGAGGTACTTAATGTTTGTGAAAGAGAATTCATTGGTAATCCAGAAGCTCAAGAAGAGAAAGGCAAACAAACTCTTGTTACTCTGGGCTTGGTTTTCATGCACTTGGTTTTGCAAATTGGGGAACTGAACTCAGCAAAACACAAATTTGATATATTAATAACAGTGACTGGAAATCTTTTGATCTGTAAGTCATTTTTAGTGTTGAGGGCCACTTAGGCCACCAGCCGCCATATACCTTTTGGGGTAAAAAAATAATCTGTCCTCTGGGGACCAACCTTTTGGTCTCTCTGAGAGCTTCACTGGCTTGGTCCTTGCACAACAGGATGCTGGGTGCCAATTACAGTTTTTTAAAATTGATAGAAGCAAAAATAACTGATAGAGAAAATATATAATGACATTCTTTCCTTATCCCACACTCTGCCTCTTTGCTGAAAGGAGGCATGCATCTTCATCATCTGTTCCTTAGGACCAAAATTGGCTATTATGATTATTCAGAGCACAACTCTTTTTCCACGTTCTTTTCATTTACCTTACTGTAGTCATTATGTATATTATTACTTTGTTTCTGGTTGTTAAATTCTACATCAGTTCAGACAAAATTTTGTGTGTTTCTCCTAATTTACTTCAGGAAGCATTGATTAAGCATCAGCTGTGAGCCAGGCATTGCGTTAGGCCTTGGGGAATTTTTTTTGTTGTTGTTCTAGGACCTGCAATTTCATAGAGTTCCTGGTGAGGAACTTCCCCTACCAATGCAGATTGGCACATTCATGAAGTTTAAAGTCTTAGCTAAAGCAGTGGTTCTCCACCTTCCTAAAGTGGCAACCCTGTAATAGTCATATGTGGGTGTGTCTGCATGTGGGCAGACCTGCCTGGAGACGGATTGAGGAGGTTCCTAAAACCTTGGGAAATATGTGTTTTCCGATGGTCTTAGGCAACCCCTGTGACAGGGTCGTTCCACCCTAAAGGGGTTGCAACCCACAGGTTGAGAACCACTGTGTTAGAGGGTTTTCTAGGACCACTGAGAGATGGTGATTTGCTTACTTCTGGATAGACTGGGCTCTGAGTTTACAAAGACAAAGGAGAATGATCTCAAAGAACTTGCATTCTGCTTGGGTAGGAGGGAATAACATGTATACATATAAATAATCTAGAATACATGCAAAATAAATAGAGTAATTAGGGGTGGGGAAGTAAAGTGTTGATAACAGAAATAATCTGAAAAACCCTCTCATAGGAGATGGCTCTTAAACTTATCCTTGAAAGGAGCTAGGGGTTCCACAAGGTGAAGGTGAGGAAGGAGTTACATTCCCAGCATGGGGGCCAGGCTGTGCAAAATCACGGAGGCAGGATATGGCATCATGTGTACTGGGAACAAGTAGACAGAAGCATAGAGTTCTTGGGGAGAATATTGTGGAGTCAGTCTGGAAAGATAGTCTGGACCCAGACTGGGAAAGACTTTACATGCTAAAGAAAGGGCTTTACGTTATGTCCTAGTTACAGGTAAGGAGCCACTAGAACATTTTGAGCAGAAAAAATTAACTTGTTTAGACACATGCTTTAGGAATTTCAATTTGGCAGCCACTGGGAGTAACCTTTGAAAAGGGAGAAGATTAGCTGCAGAGGGATCCATTAAGAAGCTAGTGCAGTGGTTAAGTGAGAGGTGATGAACCACGTGAGTTGGGGTGGTTGGCTTGATCAGGGCAGGAAAGGGGTTGACTGCAAGAGATGCTGAGGCAGAATCACTAAACTTGGCATCTATTGTTATATTGGGGTGGGTGAGTGAGAATAGAGCACTCTCTCTGAGTACTTTATGTTGTCTTTTGTACATATTTTGTATTTACTTATGTTATTCTCCCCTCTCCCCCAGTAGAATGTAAGCTCCTTTAGGGTAGGGATTATTTAGTTTTTGTCTCTGTATGCCTAGTATAGTACCTGGCACATAGATACTTAATGTTTGTTGAATAAATAAAGAATATTCCTGCCCTCAACAGAAATGGAGAATGGGGGAGGGGAGCTAGGTTTAGGGGGAAAAGTAATATGTTCTGTTTTGGACATACTGAGTCTGAAATGCTTAGGAGACATTTAGGTAGACCTGTTCAGCAGGCTGTTGGAGATATGGGACTGGAGCTCAGGAGAGAGGAGACAGCTAGATGTGGAGATATGGAGATTCTCTGCAAATTCCTTGCATTCCGTATTTCTTATTGAACAATAATCTGTCACATACATAGAACACAATGTGTTCAACATTTCCCAGCCGATTGGTACCTACTTTGTTTCCAGTTCTCTGATACTACAGAAAGTGTTGCTATGAATACTGGTGTCTGTCTGTATGTATATACATATCTATGTATCTGGCTTTGATCTCCTGAATTGAATTTAACATTTTTTTTTTGTGGTACCTCAGAGCTATTGTTAGGAACTTTAGTAGTTTGTTAAAGGTATGTATGTATGTGCATGTATATGTATGTATGTATGTGTATATGTGTGTGTATTAATGTGTTATATATGTGTATGTGTATACACACACTCAAACTTATCCCTTTACACATTTCAACTTTTTCCATTGCAGTTTCAGTATATGGTGGGTCAGCATAAGAAATTACTCTAGTATTTTGTATTTTTTAAATGTCTTTTTCATATGATATTTTTACTGAACATCGACCTACATATAGCTTATGACCAAATACTTAACTCCAATTTTACAATAAGATACTGTAAACACCGTATAAAAGAAAAATAAAAAATTCAAACTTCTCTGGAACAAAGGGAGGGCTGCAGATTTTCTAGATGGGGGGGAGGCACCATGCCCCTAACCCCCAGAAGTGGAAGGGATTTCTTCCCTACCCTTAAATGGCACCAGATGACTGCATTCAATTCCTGTCATCTTTTCATATTTCACCTTCCTCCTTTACTTTCATTCTTATTACTGTGGGCTGGGAGATCAGATTGAGCAAATCATTTCACATCTCTGGTCCTCATTTCCTCATCTCCAAAAGGAGCGGCTTGCTTTTAATCTATGATCCTGTAATAAAGATTGTTGAAAGCATATGTAAAATAAGGTTCTGAGCTGGGACCTGAAAGACTTTTTAGATAAGCAGAATACTTGAATGTTTGAATTCCTTGTTGGTCCTTCAGAAACTTTTTTCTCTCTTATTTGTTCATTGATTTTTATCAGGTTTCCAACTCTATTGAGAAGTGAAGGTGGAGTTACTTGGGTTATCTATTCATATGAGGTCTGTTTTATATCTCTGGTTTTTTTTCTTTCCTGATTCCCTGTTATATGGTTATAAACCATATCTTTGGACCAGATGGAGTTTAGGGTTTATTTAAAATGTTTTTGTCTCACCGTCATCTGAATTCAATCTTTTACATGATTGGTTAATTACTATAAAAGTATCAAGGATTGAACTATCATGATTTTCCTGTGGTAGTTGTGGTTTGCAGAAAAAAAGGCTAGAATCAGATTGTGATGAATATACTGTTCTTGGAGTAGCTGACACTTGTATTCTCAACTCCAGTAGGACTGCTTAGAGTCATGTTACTAACAGTGGGCATGGGTTTGTTCTAGGCTGTTTGTGTTTTTATTTGGCCATCCCCCTGGTGCCCCAAAAGGAGGTGGCTTTTGAGGGTTAGCAGAACAGTGTCTATGGGCTGGGCAACAATTTACAATTCCTTATAAGTAGCATTATATCGTGGAAAGAGTGTGGAACTTGGAGTCAGGCAAATTTAGGTTTGAATCCTAGCCAAGACCATACTAGCTGTGTGACCAAGGCAAGTATCAACCTCTCCAAGCCTTGGTGTCCGCATCCGTAAATCATTTGGCCTATCTACTTTACTAGATTATTGGGAAGAAAGTGCTTTGCAGTTCTTAAAGTGCTATAGAAATGTGAATTGGTTAGTAGTTTATTCATTTTGCATTGTGGGGTGGGATGTTTGTGTTTGGATCACCTCTCCTCTTATGCTTATCCCAAAGACTCGATGTCATCTTCAGAAAACATGCATATGTTCTAAAGAGATGGGCTAGCTGGGATCTTTGATATTCCTGAGTAGCTTTATTCTGAATTACCTTTTCAAATTACAGGCTCCATCCCTCTATGAGAAGAATAATTCTAATGTAAAATTTACTAGGATGTAAGTAGAGATTCGCCATATTGGGTAGACTCTTAAGGAGCCTTGGTATCTGTGACACTTGTACCGGACCAGCGGGCCAGAATAATTTGACACAGAGTGAGTCTGCGCCAGATAGTTCTTGGCTCCCTCGTGGAGGCAAGATGGAGCTCGTATGCAGAAAGGTTGTGGGAGGGATCTAGCGGTGATCTAGAGGAGGAGTTTGGGGAGGGTCTTCAGGAGTTAAATGAGGTCAGACTTCAGTAATGAGAGATTAAGGGTGGGAAGTAGCTGGAGGCTACCTGGAGATGACCCACAGTGGAGGGCTAGGCTAGTTTAAGGGTAACAGATTTGATTATAGATATTTTGGGAGGGATCAAGGGTTGGGGCTAGCTGGACAGTGGAGGGCTAGGCTAGTAACAGAGATTTGGGCCATAATGAAAGGCTTATGGCCTCAGGCAAATACCTCATGTAGGAAGATTTAAGGAGAGTTCAAGAGGGTTCCTGGAGCCTGTACCTCATCATTACAAAGTCCCAGCTAAGGACTCATTATCGTGATGACTCTTGGCAGTGCAGGATAGTGCAAAAGAACACTGGATTCAGAGCAACAAGGTTTGGGTTCCAGAGTGGGGATATCGCCGACCAGCTGTTTCTTTGGAATGATGTGAGGAGCAAACTGTACTAGGTCACAGCTGGCACTTATGTAGCAATTTAAGGCTTATGTTTTTTGGTATATATGAGACTTGATGGCTTTCAGAGAACTTTCCTCATGGCAGCTTTATGATGTAGGTAATGATGTTAATGTTTTACAGAGAGTGAAATGACTTGGGCCTGGTGACATATCTTTTGTTAGTCTTCTGACTAATTCCATTGGTCTTTCCTTTTACAAATGCTCACAGATGCAGTGGATAGAGTGCTGGGCCTGGAATAGGTAAGGCTCACCTTCCAGAGTTCAGATCCAGCCTCAGACGCTTCCTAACTGTGTGACCCTGGGCACGTCACTTCCACCCTCTTTGCCTCAGTTTCCTCATCTGTAAAATGAGCTGAAGAAGAAAATGACAAAACCATTCCGGTATATCTTTGCCAAGAGAACACAGACTCAACAAAAAGTCTAACCTCTTCATTCAACAGATGAGGAAATTGGGGCTAATAGAGATTAAGTGACTTGGCCTGATGCTGTACAGCCAGAAAGAGGTGGAGCTGGGTTTTATCTTGGTTGGGAAAGTACTTTGGATGTAGCAGTATCAGAGATTGTAATTAAATTGGTAGTAGCCTCTGAGCTGCCCAGACTACTTCTGGTTTAGCCCTTATCTAATCTATCCTTCACTTCCTCAGATACTCATATGGATCTGTGATCTATTATTATTGCATTAATTAATTAATATAATTAATGTATTAAGGAATTCCCTCCAGTGGTGCAGAACTCTAGCCATCCATGCCTGCTTGTTCTTTGTGACACTCCTCCATGCTCTTCTGAAAGTTTGCCACAGGGCTCTTAACCATTCACTGTACTGGAGGCCTTCCTTTCTTTTCCCCAAATCATGAGGCTGTCAGAGTACTCTGGTCATCCACCTGTCATCCTTTACCTTTTCTATGTGATCAGCTCATCTTTTCTTTTTGTCATTTATTTCTTGATGACATCATTTACTCCTCTCTTTAGAGTTCCTTGTTAGATGTATTGCTGTCCACTCATCTACTTTTCTATTGTTCTTTTTGTGATGCTTATCTTTAGTTCCCTGGAGATAGAAGCATTCCTGGTGTCACTGCCATAGAGTTCCATCAGTAAAATATTTATATTGAAAAGATGGGCCTTTGTTGTTATAGAAAGCTTGGGACTAGTAAAAATGCCCTGCAATTCCCCAAAAGCAATCCAACCATTTCTTTTCTTTTTCAAATCTGAGTCCAGCTTATCTGTACTGTTTATCCTGTGTATGTGTATGTGTGCCCATTTGTTTGTGTAACACACACACACAATATAGCATGCCCATACAGATGGATGTTGAAATCTGGACTATTGATGTTTTTCATTCATTGGTCTGTGTGATGGACAGGCCAAACTCCTTTGAGTGATTACAGATCTCTTCCAGGAGGCTCTGTAAGGTCTTGATGCAATCAACAAAATGTCATCTCTAAACAGGAGCATCTGGAGGAATTCACCATCCACAGGGAATCCTTCCTTCACCTTGACTGTGCACCGGATCTTCATCATAGTGGCAGATAATTTTGGTGAGCATACATCTCCCTGTTTTATGCCTCGACTGATATTTAATTTCAGAGAGTTATTGATACGAGTAATTTTTGTTTTTACTTCTTCCAAAGAATCCTGAATGATCTTGTTATATGGATGGGGAAACACCTTATGTTAAAGAAGTCTTATATAAGATGGATGTTTTGTTGTATGGAGCTGAATGCTTTTTCTTTTTTAATAATCAGTAGTAAGCACAACAATATCTTTTAATCAATTATGAGATAATCAAGTTGTGGTCTGTTGCTGAATACCACTTGCAGCAAAAGCCTCCTTTTTCCCTACTAATGCCGTCATGGAAGATGCCTTTGGTTCGTGTAAGATGACCCTAAAAGATTTTTCCTAGATGGAGAAGTAGACAAACAGGTTGGTAGTTATTGGTGTTTTCTTGGTCACCTTTTTGGGGTATCAATAAGATTTGAGGATTTTTTTTCCTAGACCTTTGCTCTCTTCTTCAGATAACTTGTATATTGGTCCCAAATGCTTTCATAATTGCATGATCTCTTCTATATATACTTGATCCAATCTACTACCTTCCTCCATCTTTGTTCTCTTTAGTATGGTTTTTACTTCCTCTGTAAGTACCCTAGGGACTTGTGATAATAAGCTCCTTAAAATGATTTTTGCATATCTTTTCCATTTTCCTTTCCTTTGTAATCTTCTTTCCATTTTTATCCTTTAATGCCCTTGTGATGAAGACTTTGCTTAGTTGGTGTTCTTGCCAAAGCTTTCTTTATATTGTTTTTTTTGCCCTTTACTATTTCTATTTGTGCTATGAGATAATACCACTTATAATAGTCTTTTATCTTAGTAAGATTTTTTTTTTTAGGTGAGTTCGTATTCTAATCTGGTTTTGCCTTTGGGTAGCCACCTCTTTCCATTCAGCAAATAAAACAAATGTTTGCTCAGGCACTTTCTGAAGGTCTTTGGGTCTTTATTTTAGCAATTAATTTGCATTAACTTCTGAATGAGATTATAATCAGCATAGATATCATTTCTATTATCCATTTCCCATTTAAAATGTTTTTTCCAGTTTATTTTTACTTTTCAACATTCACTTCCATAAGTTTTAAATTTTCTCCTCACCTCCTTCCTTCCCCAAGACAGTATGCGATCTGATATGGGCTTTACAGATATATATTCCTGTTAAACATATTTTCACATTAGTTGTGTTGTATGGAAGAACTAAAATGATGGGAGAAACCATGAGAAAGAAAACAAAACAACAACAACAAAAGAAATACTCTGCTTTGCTCTGCATTCTTACTCCTTAGTTCTTTCTCTAGAAGTGGATGGCATTTTCCATCTTGAGTCCTTTGGAATTGTTTTAGGTCCTTGCATTGCTGAGAAGGGCTAAGTCTATCAAAATCAGTCATCAAACACTGTGGCTGTTACTGTGTATAATGTTCTCCTGGTTCTGCTCCCCTCATTCAGCATCAGTTCATATAAGTCTTTTCAGGTTTTTCTGAAGTCTGCCTATTTATCATTTCTTATAGATAGCACAATAGTATTCCATTACATTCATATACC
>CM053582.1:36211597-36231021 GCA_028627135.1 Pseudochirops cupreus | reverse complement strand
CCAGAGAAACAGGGAAGTTAAACTCTTATAAAGAAATCAAACTATCTTACAGACCCTAATGTTAAGAAGCCAAATTGTCTTTTAAAATCAAACTAATTCCTAAGTACTGATTTCAGTGAAAGAGCCCATAAGACATCATTGTCCCAACTGTTTCACAATCAAATAGTAAGCACAGTGGGTTCTCATCTTCTCTAACTCATTCAGTTAATCAATAGATTATGAAGACATAGTCCACTTTACTTATCCCAAGTATATTCAGTCGTTTTTTCGGTTGTTTATATCTCTTCATGAGCCCATTTGGGGTTTTATTGGCAAAAAAAAGAGCCATTTCCTTCTCCAGCTCATTTTACAGGTACCATAACTGACTAAAACAGTGAAATGACTTGTCCAGGGTTACAGAGCGAGTATCTGAGACCAAATTTGAACTCCTGAAGATGAATCTCTCTACTTCCCAGCCCATTACTCCATCCACCGTGCCATCCTGCTGCCCTGTGCCAGGTAAATGCTATCATTATTATCCCCGTTTTTCAAATGATGAAACTAAGGCTCTAATAAAAAGTGAAAAAGTTAACCCGGGGTCACACAGAGATATCTGGAGTCTTCTCACAGCAACAAGCAAATGTAAACTGTATTTGCAAAAACAAAAGATTCCAAATTGGAGAGAAAGCAAATCCACTTACCCGACTTAAGGTTTTGATTGGGCTTACCACTTCCCCGTTTAAATCGTTTTATTCGCTCATACAAGGAGTCAGTGTGGTCAAATCGTAAATCTCGGGCTACCCCTGAAGACAAAACAGGAGTCAACGGAATGTAGTAACAATCCTTTATACAAAAAGAGATACCGCTTTCTCTGGATGTATTAATGCATGGACACTTCAATGTGATATAGTATCTACTTTTCAGGGTTAAAGCTAAATTTAAGAGATAACAGCTGTGAGAAACAGATGTCTCCTTCCTCCTGACCCTCTTATTCTTGCTCACTGTGCCCCCAAGTGCCTGCAGAATTCAGTGTTCACCAAGGGTGTTGGTGTTACTTGTTCTACTTTTACTTTCCTACCTTCCAAATCTTGACCCTAGAATATGCCTGTTTAACTATTGATTATCCTCCACTTTTGAATCCCTTCCCTCCTTGTCCTACAGCCTCTAATGCTTGGGCAAACCCAACAATAGATATCTCCATCTGTCTTCTCTGCTCTTCACTGGCTATACCCCACTCCTAGAATGTGCTCCCTCCTCACATAGATTTTCTAGTGTCCCCATGGGCTCTTCATTACTCAGCATAAATTCCACCTTTCTCAAAAGGACTTTCCTGGTTTTTCCTCCTCCCCAACTACTAGTGTTTCCAATCTGAGATTACATTCCAAGTACAGCACAGTCTCACATTACAACATGAACTCTTTCAAAGCATTTTAGCCTCTCTCTGTCTCCCCAGCTTTTAGCAGAATGCCTCAAATGTTGTTCACTCTTCATGAGCCCATTTGAGGTTTTCTTAGCAAGGATACCACAGTGGTTTGCCATTTCCTTCTCCAGCTCATTTTATAGATGAGAAAACCGAGGCAAACAGGGTAAAGTGACTTGCCCAGGATCACACAACTAGCAATTATTTGAAGCCACATTTGAACTCAGGAAGATGAGTCTTCCTGACTCAAGGCCTGAAATTCTATCCACTGTAGCACCACCTAGCTGCCACCAGGTACATAGTATATATCCTTAATAAATGCTTGGTGACTGCCTGGGTCCACTACAAATCTGTGTTATAAAGGTAATCCAATTATTCCTCCCTAACTTCTACCCTTTCCCATTCCTCAGAGAACCTATTCCAAACCTATTCTCTTCCCAACAAAATGATACCAGCACATATACTGCTCCCTCTGAGCAGAGCATCTTGCCTGAAACTTTACTGAGAAAATAAGAGTCATCTGCTAAGAACTTCATCTTCTCCTACTCTATATTTCAAACCCCCTTGGTATTATCACTTATCTTCTCATTTGCTCCAGACTATAGTGATTAAGTGGCTTTTCTTCTTGCCAAGAACAACCCCCTCTTGTTGTACCTTTAATCCCATCCCCTCCTTTCTCCAAGAGGATATCACCCACAATCCTTACACCTCCCTCCAACCTTCAATTGCTCTGTATCTACGGATTCCTTCCTTACTGCCTAGTCTCCTCATCCTTCAAAAACAATAATCATTAGACCCTGCCATCCCTCTCAGGCTATAGTCCTGTATCTCTCTTTCCCTAATTAGTCAAACTTCTAGAAAAAGCTGCATGTATTCATTGCCTCCAATACTTTTCCTCCCACTCACTTCTCAATTCCTTTCAATCTAGTTTCCAAGCCTAGCACTCAAAGAGAAATTATTTTTTTCAGTTACCATCAATTTGATTACCAAATACAGCTAGCTGCCTTTTCTCAGTCCTTGTTCTTGATCTCTCTAAAGCATCTGACATGTATCTCTAATTTGTTCTGAAAATACAGTCTTCCCTGAGTTTTTAAAATACTAGTCTCTCCCTTTGACCCAGGAATACCACTTCTAGGGCCATATCAAAAAGACATCATAAAAATGGGAAAAGGACGCATGTGTACAAAAATATTTATAGCAGCTCTTTTTTTGGTGGTCAAGACCTGGAAACTGAGGGGATGCCTATCAACTGGGGAATGGCTTAACAAGTTGTGGTATGTGAATATAATGGAATACTATTGTGCTTTAAGAAATGAACAGGCAGACTTCAGAAAAACCTGGAAAAACTTATATGAACTCATGCTGAGTGAAGTGAGCAGAACCAGGAGAATACTGTTCACAGAAACAGCCACAGTGTGTGATGACCGATTTTGATAGACTTAGCCCTTCTCAGCAACACAAGGACCTAAAACAATTCCAAAGGACTCATGAAGATAAATGCTATCCACATCCAGAGAAAGAACCATGGAGTCCGAATGCAGCATGAAGCAGACTATTTTCTTTTTGTTTTGTTTTCTTTTTTCTTTCTCATGGTCTTTCCCACTTGTTAAAATTCTTCTCTGCAACGAGACTAATGTGAAAATGTGTTTAATAGGAATGTATGTGTACAGCCATATCATATTGCATGTCGTCTTTGGGAGGGAATGGGAAACAATTTAAAACTTATAGAAGTGAATGTTGAAAATTAAAAAGGAATAAATTATTAAAGTTTTTTTTAAAACAGATATTCAGTGTAAAAAAAAATACTTGTCTCTAACTGTTTCTTCCTTAATCAATTAAATGTAACTGGTTCTTTAACTGATCATAATTCAAATACCTCCCACTACATACAGGCATATCCCAAGGTTCTCCCAGGTCCTACTCTCTTGATATTCTTGCCCTTGGTGATCTTAACAGCTCCCATGAGATGAACTCTCATCTCCATGTAGATAACTCTCAAATTTATATACTTAAATCTAGTCTTTCTCCTGAATCCTAGTCTAGTACCAACAATTATCTTTTAGATGTTCTGAACTCGATGCCCTACAGATATCTCAAAATCAGTGCATCCAAATGAGGACTCATTATCTAACCCTAACTTTTCCCACCTTCTGAATTTCCCTATAAATGGTGAAGACACAATAATCCTTCAATCTCCAAGGTTTGAAAATTTTATCATCCAACATTTCTCCCATTTACTCCACACACCTAATAACATGCGAGGTCTTTTTATTTTTTTTCTGTACTACATCTCTCCCTTGGTCATTGTCAATGATGAATTCTGCTGTCCACAGATGCCAAATTGATATTCCTAAAGCACAGATCTGACCATGTTAATCACCTACCCGAAAACCTTCAGTGGTGCCAAGAGTAGTAGTACATGCTTATAAAACTATGCTGCTGGGAAGGGTAGGACTTTTTTAAGTTCAAGAATTCTACTCTCCAATAGAGCTAAAACTGACTGGTATTCCCACTAAGTCAAGCACTGACATGGTGAGCCCCTAGCAATAAGGTGCCATCAGCTACCTAAGGAACAGAGAAGGTCAAAGCTTCCATATCAAACAGCAGTGGGGTTGTGGCCACAGGTGGTGGTTGTACTTCAAGTACAGGCCAGATAGGGAGACCCCAATATCCAAAACAAACTTAAGTGGCTCCATACTGCCCTGAGCTTAACATTCCAGGGTTATTACACATTGTTCCCTGAATATAGTCTACATTCCAACTGATACGGCCCACTTGGACCCTCTATCATAACCTCTAAGGCAATTAATCTGCTTTGCCAAATGGTTTGGTGCTGCCCAATGTTAGACAAGTAGTACTCAAGAATGTGGATTCAAGGATAATCCAGTATGGGGGTTTAGAAAAAGATGACTGGGAACAATATAAAAGGGGACAGACAAGTGATTCAAGAACAAAAGAGAAAATAAAACAGAACTGGCTAATCCTGTTGTCAAGATTTTTAAGTGAGAAACGTGTGGTCAGAGGAGGCAGCAGACAGACAAAGAAGAGTGGGATCGAGTTACTGAAAGTAGTGGTTAAGAACAAAAAAATTTTAGAAGAAGAGATGTCAAAAGCTGCCGAGGTTAGTCAGTGATATTCTGACTGATTTCATACTTCTGGATTGTGGAGGGGGGATGCCTGCAGGTTCAAATGAGATCAAGGAGCTGAGCAGCTCTAAGAGTGATTACAGTGGAATGAAGATGTAAGTCATCTAAGTTGGAGGAGTTCATGAACTGGAAAGCATGGGTGTTAAAGAGGCCATTTGAAGGCATCAAGGAAAATGATAGGAGTTGGGATGGAGGTAAAAACTCTGAACAGAGCACTAAACTCCTCAAAAAAGCAAAGAGAATGACTACAACAGCAAGACAGAAAATCATAATTTCCACATTTTAAAAAAATGAAAAATATTTTTAATTAACTGAAGATAGACTCTTTGTGAACAGCTCCTTGCTAGAATTTAAATATACTGTACAGAGAAAGGTAGAGTCTGACTATGAATTCCAAGAAGAGTAATGATTAGCTGCATCAAGGCACTGATCTCTTAAAATAATAAAACCTATTCATATCAAGTGATTTGCCAAAACAAAATCAGAAAGCATTCTTTGCCTCTCACTACACAGTTGCCAGAAATAGGGCCCTCCAATTACAACTAATGATATAGCATCCCCCAACAATTAAAACAGAACTTGTCAGGACTTCCCAGACACTGCTTAACAATGAAACTAAAGGTGTGGTTACAACCAGAGATGATTTAGAAGCTGATGGGAGGAGATAGGGTGGCTAGGTGGCGCAGTGAATAGAGCACTGGCCCTGGAGTTAGGAGGACCTGAGTTAAAATCTGACCTTGGACACTTGATACACTTACCAGCCATATGACTTTAGGCAAGTCACTTAACCCCAATTGCCCTCCAAAAAAAAAAAAAGGCCAAAAAGAAAAGAAGAAGTTGATAGGAGAGTCCATCCAACCAGTCAAATACTGTGGTGGTGGTGTTTTTTTCACCTCCTCTATTAGATTTTATTCTCTTATTTTTAAAAGAGTCATAGAGCAGAAAAAATTCCAGTTAATGAAGGATTCCAGTTCATCGAGTCCTAATGAGTGGTATTTTACTAGATCCAAAAAGCACCTTGTGGACCCAGGGTCAATGCAGAAAAAGTGTCTGATTTTAGAGGAGTGAGGAAAACAGTGTAGTGAAATGAAAGTAAACAGACTGTGACTGCATCTCTCAAATAGAGGAGAGAATGTGGGAAAGACAAGGAAGTAGGAGTCAGAGGCAATGGTGGGAGAATGTCCACAACACACATATAAGAAATACTGGTTATCTGCTCATTAACTAAATAGGAATGCTAGATGTTGAGTCTTACTAAGGTACCAATGAGAAGAGGAGTCAAAAATGTTCATGGAGATGTCGAATTACCTGTTTTCCTTGGAGGGGGTTTAGTGTTTGTTTGAAGATCTAAGGCATCATTCAGGTCAAAACCAAGAACTGCAGAATCTCCAAGGAAAAGAAAGGAAAAGACAAATTGTTTAATAAGCTCATCTTTGAATCTAAATTTAGTCACAATGATTTCAGAGCATTTAGTTTTGATTACTTTCTTCTTTCCTTTACTTTACTGTTGTAAACACTGTGTTTTGCTTTTTTTGATTCCGCTTACTTTACTTTGTATTAGGTCACATAACTCTTCCCATGCTTCTCCGTATCTATCATATTAACTATTCATTATAGCATTGTATTATTCCATTATATTTCTGTACTAGAATTTGTCTAATAGGTCTCTCTGGATGATTCATGGAAAAACACAGACTAGAGCTGTACAGGATGAGAAAGGCATGGAGAATTTGGTATCTGGTATCAGTGGGAGGAATATCTATACCAAAAAGACTTAGGTGCCTATTAGAGAACAAGAGGGGAAAAAAGGAGGCCATCCAGTTGCCAAAACTTATTTTCCTAAAGCACAGGTGTCTGATCATGTCATCCTTCCTACTCAGTAAATTCCACTGGCTCCCTATCATCTTCAGGATCAAATATAAAATCCTCTGGCTGCTAAAACCATGGTCTGATATTGACATGGCTGTAAACTGATTTAAATATACATTTAGAAATCTTAAAAAGATTGATTTTTGTGTCCATCGGCTATCACAGAAAGTGTCACACCTTTTCCTAAATATAACCTCGCCACTCATCAATTCTGGGTCCAGCTTGCTGCCACAGTTGACTATGTAAACAAAGATATACATGCAACCTAAACCCACCTACATGGAGAAGATAGGCAGTCAAGAGACAGTATGCCATAGTGGATAGAGTGCTGAGCTTGTTTTCAAGAAGCTGCTGGGTCCTCTGCTCTGCAGTATCACCACAGCAGCCAGGACCCTGTACATTTACCCTAAAAACTGGCAAGGCCTTTAAAGCCCTCATTGCTGCACAGTACAGTGGGGCCCAGATCCACGTGCGGTCCGCACCTCCCCACTTCCACTTTGGTCAAACCAACCACACCCCCAAACTCCCCCGAAAATTTCCTGCAGGCAAGGCTGCAGCATTTGAGGGTGATGATGGGTTCTGTGTGTTTGAAAGCAACACCACTGCACACTATGTGAGCAACAATAACCTTTTAGACTCAACCCCAGAGGCAGCTGCTCAGGTGACCCAGTGGGTGAGCTTTGCTGACTGTGACATCGTTCCTCCAGCCAGTACCTGAGGGCTCCCCACTCCCAACATCATGCACCACAACAAACAGGCTACAGGGAACACAAAAGAGGAGGTGAGGCAGGTTCTGGGGCTGCGCGATGGCCACCTGAAGACTCAGACGTTCCTGGTGGGGGAGTGCATGACTCTGGCTGACATCACAGTTGTGTGCACTCTCTTGTGGCTCTATAAGCAAGTCCTAGAGTCATCTTTCCAGCAGGCCTTTCCCAACACCAACCGCTGGTTCTTCACCTGCATCCACCAGCCCCAGTTCCGGGCAGTGTTGGGAGAGGTGAAGCTCTATGAGATGATGGCGCAGTTTGATGCTAAAAAAGTTTGCGGAGAGTCAGCCCAAGAAGGAGGTCCCAAGAAAAGAGAAGGGACAGCAAGATGAGAAACCAAAGGCCCAGGCTGAACGGAAGGAAGAGAAGAAGGCAGCCACAGCACCCAGCCCTGAGGAGGAGATGGATGAGTGTGACCAGGCCCTGGCTGCGGAGCCCAAGGCCAAGGATTCCTTTGCCCACCTGCCCAAGAGTATGTTAGTGTTGGATAAGTTTAAGTGAAAGTATTCCAACAAGGACACGCTGACGGTGGCTTTTCTACTTCTGGGAGCACTTTGACTGTGAAGGCTGGTCCCTGTGGCACGCCAAGTATGGCTTCCCCCAGGAGCTCAGCCAGGCCTTCAGGAGCTGCAACCTCATCACTGGAACATTCCAGCACCTGGACAAGCTGAGGAATGCCTTTGCCAGCGTCATCCTTTTTCACACCAATAATAGCAGCACCATTTCTGGAGTCTGGGTTTTCCAGGGCCAGGAACTCGCCTTCCCATTAAGTCCAGACTGGCAAATAGACTATGAGTCCTACACGTGGCATAAGCTGGATCCTGGCAGTGAGGAGGCCCAGACCATGGTCTGAGAGTACTTCTCCTGGGAGGAGGCCTTCCAGCACGTGGGCAAACCCTTCAATCAGGGCAAGATCTTCAAAGGAACATCCTCCCCTGCTACCACCTAGCTGCCTGCTTCCTCCCCTGCAGGGAGGTGCCAGTCATTAAACAAAACTGAACACAGAAAAAAAAAAAAAAAAGAAGAAGCTACTGGGTTCAAATGCCACCACTGACACATAGTGACCATAAGAAAATTGCTTAATATTTCTGAGCATCATCTATAAAATGGGGAAAACCTACCTCATAATACTTTAAAGTGCTATAAAAACATCAGCTATTTCTGCTTATTCATCTTACTGTCAAAACTCTGTACCTACTTAATTCAATCCTGTCTAAGTGATTTGGGATCTCATTTATCAATGGCCATTGGAAAGATTTTCTACAGAAGCCACGACTTCACAGTCACACAAGTGACTGAACAGTAGCAAAAATACAAGATCCTGTCGAATTTCCTGACTATAAAAAAAAGACTGAGTTGAGCAACATAAAGCCTTAAAGGCTCTCTCCTACAAGGGGTTACCCATGCAGATGGTAAGATCATATGAGACTCAGGGTGCTAGGTGGTACAGTAAATAGAGCACCAGCCCTGGAGTCAGGAGGAGGACCTGAGTTCAAATCCAGCCTCAGACACTTAACACTTTACTAGCCGTGTGACTTTGGGCAAATCACTTAACCCCAATTGCCCTGCCGTTCCCCCTCCAAAAAAAGCAAAAAACAAAAAAATTTAAGATCATATGAGACTCCTTGATAATAATGTTATGGTCACTATTAACATCAAGAGAAGCATAAAAAGAAGAGCTAACATTGTACTGATCACGTTAAGCTCAAGAATACTACATGGCCTCTTTCCTTCTCATCTGATCCAAATACTTCCAGTTAATGTCTTACAGTCACGTCCACACCTTACCATGCTCCCATTTCCTCCGCAGTGCTTACAGCCCATTTCCTTGGCATTCCCTTCCCCCATGAGAGGCTGTTTCATGTATCCTGAAAAGCATAGCAAGAAAGGTAAAGGTCCAGCAAAGCACACTTTATGTCTAAACATAGACTACTTTATTCTTTCCACTGAAGTGCCTGAATTCACAAGATCAACCAGGCATTTCTGGTGCACACGTATGAGAAACTTGTGAGGGGATTTAGGGCTTTCTACCTGCCTGTATTTCATAGTCTCAAAAACAACCAGGCCACTGTCATCTGCCACTCACCACTCACCCTTCCCCCCAATTCTACCATAGGGTTGGCAAGCTTTGCACATTAACTCTGGTTGTGGCTTTGTTTTGGGGATACTCCTGCCTAATTCCCTATATAAAGCACCATCAGGGGACATTATGTAACAGGATGTATTTATATCAAAGCTATGTGATGGGTTGTTGTCTTGTGTTGAAATACTGTCTACCAGATTGCTTCGTCAATGTTTGTAAAGCGCTAGGCGAGTGCCAAGAAGCACTGGGTTCCCCTTCCCTTGACTGTGTACACAGGAGTTTAACTAGAGATTTTATTAACAGCTATACCCCAATCTGCCACGGTTATTTTGCAGGCAAGGAAAATGGGCAAAGACAAAACACGGAGACAAGGGGACAAGGAAAAGGTGCTAGGATCAACGGAGGCAAAAGATGAAGAGCTGCAGAGCTTCTCAGAGAAAGGATAACACTTTAGTGGAGGGCTGGGATTTTCTTTTTTTTACCCTTATCCGAAACACTGCCATGACAGCATGCCATAATGGATGGAGTACTATCTGGGACACTGCTGAGGGCTTACCTGCACTGGGAGGGAAATGAGATGAAGGGATTTCTAAGGATTTATCTAAAGTCAGAGATTCTATCACTTTCAAGATGAAATGAACCATCAGGTTCAAAAGCAGAAAGAAGCACTTCAATTTATTGTGGTCTAAAGCTCCTAACATTTAAGTACATAGTGAGTATTATCCTTGGTTCAACTGGCTACAGGAGAGCTCCCTACCACACCCAGGCTCAAGTATCTTGCCTAGTAGAAGACATAGTCTGGAACCAGCCTGAGAACTGCTCTAACCCAAGACTATGGAAAGCAGTTGCTCTCTTCAAAGAAAAAGCCTGGAATGCAATGAACAGTACTAACCTAGAACACCTAGAAGTAAGCTTATCAAAACCCCTTAACAAATTATTTCAAAGCATTCTGGTGTTAAAATTCTATGAAAGAGGTATTGGAGAAACTGATTAAAAGAAAACTGGAACTGCAAAGATCATGTTTCTCAAATACCCCAGACAACAGAAATGCAGGAGCGAATGAATGCAGCAGCCAAGTGCAGCAAGAGCAGCAGAGTGACAGTAAAAAGCTTCTATTTAAATGTAACAAGGAGACAAAGTAAAGGCATCAGTCAAGCAGAAGGAGGCAGGAGGCATTATGAACAGAATCTGGCCACATCCTGCCTATGGATGATGCAATTTTCTTGGTTTGGTTTGGTTTGTTTTTTTCCTTCGGGTGGGACTATATTACCAGTTAATACACATTAATGGGGGGAAGAGGCAGAGAAAGAAAGAGAGCAGTGTTTGATATGCCCAGTTCAAAGAGAGGGCTAGCACTAGGGAGGTGATCCTGAGGGTTTGTCAGGAAGAGTAGAGTGTGCAAGGAAGAGGATGAGGAGGATGGGAAGAAGTACTGAAAAGGGGAAGAGGAAGGCCTTGCTTTGGTAGTAGGAAAGGGTTCCTTGGAATACTCCAATAGTAGATGAAATGTTCTGTGAAGGGAGATAGGAACCTTGTGCTGGGTGGGGTCTGGAGAATTTGGTGTTTGAAAAGACCACTGGTCCCACTTCAGGAGGCGAGTTAGAACTCACGTGGGGCAAATGAGCACCTGAGGCAGTGGGAAGGCATGGCCCCTAAGAGATTTTGAGGTAAATGGGAACAAATAGGTTGCCCATCCTCTCCACCACCACTATAGGGCTCTATCATCTACAGGAATTATAACTGTTCTGGGAGAAAAGCACAATGAAAAATGGGAATCTGCAATTTGAACAAGGCAGTGGCAAAAACCACCAAAAGGGGAGATCCTAGAAAGTTTAGCCAGGAAGTTTTGATCCAATGAGGAATACAGAGAATAGAGAAAGAGAGACAAGAGAATTACACAGATGATGAATCCGAGAATGAAAGCAGATATAGAGGAGAAATAATGAAGAGAGTTAGAAAAATCCTCACTGGAAATAGGCATTAAAAAAAAGTAACTCAAAAAACTAATGAATAGAACTAGTAAAAAAGAAGGAAAGGAAGGCAGAAGCTACTGAGAGGGAAAAACGGGTGAAAAATTAAATAACCAGATAAAAGCAAAGAAAGAAAAATAAGGAAGAGGAGTAATAAACGGGAGGAGGTTTTTGATGGTGAAAAGACAGACAGTGGGAACAGGGTCACCTTAAAAAAGATTAAGCTAACATAAATGAAGAAACATAGTACTACTGTGTTTACAATAATTGGGGGGGGGTAATAACATGGAAAAAAATCTCAGACAAAATGAGGAACTTAAGGTTCGTAACTTTAAATGTGAAAGGATTAAACAATCCATTAAAATGAAAAAGAATGACAGATTGGATAAAAAAATAAAATCCGGCAATCTGTTGCTTATAAGAAACACATTTAAAAAACAATATACACAAAATAAAACTGAGATGGAAAAAAAAATTTACTGCTCATCAAGTGTAATCAAAGAAGGAGTTGGAATCATTCTGACACTGTAAAAACAAACATTCAAAAAATAAAAAGAGATAAACAAGGAAACTACATTATGGTAAAAGGAACCATAGACAAAAACCAGTATCAGCAGTGAACTTATGCACTGCAAATGCTTCAGTATCCAAATCCATAAAGGAAACATTTACTGAGCTAAAAAAAAAAAACAAAACAAAAACAGGACAATGACAGTAACATAACAGCGACCGGATAACTCAATATCCCTCCTCTCAGTTTTGGTTGTTTGATTTTTTGTTTTTTGTTTTGTTTTGTTTTGCTTTTTGGAGGGGAGAGGGCAGGGCAATTGGGGTTAAGTGACTTGTCCAAGGTCACAAAGCTAGTAACTGTGTGTCAAGTGTCTGAGGCCGCATTTGAATTCGGATCCTCCTGACTCTAGGGCCAGTGCTCTTTCACAAATCTTCTCAGTTTTGACTAAGTCTAACAGAAAGATAAATAAGAAAGAAAATATGAACTGAACAAATTACTGAGGAAACGAACTAAAAGGCTTATGGAGTCTTCTAGATGGAACTACAAAAGAATACACATAGTTCTCCACACCACATGAAAGTTTGACAAAAATTAACCACATATTAGGACACAGAGATCACAAATATATTTTTTTTAATTTTGGAGGGGGTAAGGCAAGGCAATTGGGGGTTAAGTGACTTGCTCAAGGTCACACAGCTAGTAAGTATGTCTAGTGTCTGAGGTCTGATTTGAACTCAGGTCCTCCTGACTCCAGGGCTGGTGCTCTACTCACTGTGCCACCTGCCTGCCCCAACAAATTTTTAAAACGCAAAACATTAACATATACTTTCTAGACTGTAACATTAAAAAAAATTGTCATTGGATTAAGGACCACAAACAGGATACAGTTTCAAATGGAGACAACACTGAAATACAAAATAATGAACGCATCAAAAAAATAAATCAAAAATAACTAATAAGTATATAAAAAAAATAATGATGAAAAAACAAACCAAAATTTCTGGAATATAGCTAAAGCAGTCCTCAGGGGTAAAATCATATCCCTAAATAGCAATACATTAACAAAATAAAGAAAGAGAAGATTAAGGAACTGAACCTGCATTTTTAAAAATCAGAAAGTGAAAAGCAGGCAAAGCCAAAAAAAAAAAAGACAAAATGAAAACAAAAAAATATATAGATATTATAATAAGTTAAAAAGCTGGGTGTTTGAAAAGACAAATAAATAAATCTTTAACAAATTTGATTAAAAAGGTAGAAAACCAAATCAATAAAATAGCAAATGAGCAAAGTGAAATCAAAACAAAACCAGAATAAAGAATAATCAGAACATATCATGCGTAGTTGTAGTCAAAGAAAACTGAAAATATGAAACTCAAGAATAATTTTAAAAGTATAAAACACTCAAATTATGTAAGAACAAAAAGAGAACCTAAATAACCAAATCTCAAAAAAAGATATAGATCTCACTATGAAAGACTACCAAAGGAGAAAAAAAAACTCCTGGTACAGAAAAAACCACAGGAGAACTCTATCAAACTTTAAAGGAACAATTAGTACCCACACTTCACAAATTACTCTCAAAAACTGAGAAAGCACTCTACCAGAATCCTTTTAAATGATGCAAATATTGTACTAATGCCAAAGCCAGGGAAAAATAAAACAAGGAATGAAAACTATAGGTCAATTTCATTCATGAATAGTAAGTAACTCAAAAATTTACAAGAAAACCTTATCACACTACAATGATGAATCCAAGAAGTCATTCATTATGACAACGTGGGACTGATACCAGACGTGCAAGGACAATTTTCACATTGGGAAAACAAATCAACACAATTAATCATATTAACAGCTAAATGATTACCCTCAAAACATGCAAAAAAAGTGACACTTTTTTTTCCCAAAAAAAATATTACAAAGTATACACAAAGGAAAGCCTTTTTTTAAGTCATAAAAATCATCTATCGAAAACCAAAAGTAAGCATTATAAGCAATGAGGCTACAAAAATACAAGTGTAAAGCAAGGATGCTCACTCTCATCACTATTATTTGGCATAGTATTAGATATGCCAGCAACAGCAATATGACAATAGACTGAAATTAAAGGCATAAAGATATAAAGAGGCAATAAAACTCTTCCTGTGAGCTGATGATATGATAGCATATTGGGAAAATCTTGAAGAATTAGCAAAGATACTAACTGAAACAATACTTTCAGCAAAGTTGCAGGCTACATTCAAAAGAAACCCTAAAAATCAAAATCATTAATCAATAAAACAGAAAAACCATTGGTTAACTTGATTGCTTATAAAAGAAAGAAAACCAAATTACCAATACCAAAAATTAAAAGAGTGAATTCACTACCAATGAAGATGAAATGGAGGCAATGATTAGAAGTTATTTTGCCCAATTATCTGTCAACAATTCTGACAACCTAAGTAAAATGGATAAATATTCACTGAAATATAAAATATCCAGATTAACAGAAGAGTATAAAAAAATACTAAAACAACACTATCTTAGAAAAAGAAACTAAACAAGTTATCAATGAGCTCCCTAACAAAAAGTCCCCAGGACCAGATTAACAAGCGAATTCCACCAAACATCTAAAGAACAATTAATTCCAATACAACATAAACTATTTGAAAAAAATAGGTAAAGAAGGGGTCCAATAAAATTCCTTCTATGACACAAATATGTTATTGATACAAACAGAAAAAGAAAACTATGGACCAATTGCCCTAATAAATACTGATGCAAAAATTTTGAATAAAATACTAGCAAGGAGATGATAGCAATAGATCAAAAAAGATCATACACTATGACCAGGTGGGATTTTTATCTGGCATGCAGGGTTGGTTCAATATTAGGAAAACTATAAGTGTAACTGACCACATCAAAAACAAAAATAGTAAAAACCGTATGACTATTTCAAAAGGTACAGAAAAGGCTTTTGAAAAAATACAACTCCCATTCCTATTAAAAACACTAAGAAGCTCATGTGAAAAAAATGTTCTAAATCACTAGTGATTAGAGAAATGAAAATCAAAGCAACTCTTAGGTACCACATCGCCTATCAGATTGGCTACCATGACAAAATAGGAAAATGATAAATGCTGGAGAAGATGTGGAAAAATTGGCTAATGCATTGTTGGTGGAGTTGTGAACTGATCCAACCATTCTAGAGAACAATTTGCAACTATGTACAAAGAGCTATAAAACTGTGCATACCCTTTGACCTAGCAATACCACTTCTAGGACAGTATCCAAAAGAGATCATATAAACAGAAAAAGGACCAACATGTACAAAAATATTTATACCACTTCTTTTTATGTTGGCAAAGAATTGGAAATTGAGAGGATGCCCATCAGTTGGGCTAAACAAGTTGTGATATATGAATGTAATGGAATACTATTGTGTTATAAGAAATGATAACCAGATGAACTTCAGAAAAACTTGGAACTTTTGAATTGATGCTGAGTGAAATGCGCAGAACCAGGAGAACACTGTATACAATAACAGCTATATTATATGACAACTAACTATGATAGACTTATCTCTTCTTAGCAAGGCAAGGATCTAAGACAACTCCAAGGGGTGGCTAGGTGGTGCAGTGAATAGAGCACTGGCCCTGGAGTCAGGAGGACCTGGGTTCAAATCCGGCCTCAGACACTTGACACACTTACTAGCCATGTGACTTTGGGCAAGTTGCTTAACCCCAACTGCCCTCCAAAAAGCCCCCCCCCAAAAAAAAAGAAAAGAAAAGAAAAGACAACTCCAAAAGACTCATGGTGGAAAATTCAGTGCACATCCAGAAAGAGAACTACAGAACCTCAATGCAGATCCAAGCACATTATCTATACACTCTTTTTTGTTTGTTTCTTCTTTCTTGTGGTTTTTCCCTTTGTTGCTAATTCTTCTATACAACATGACTAATGTTTGAAAATAGATTTAAAATGAATGTACATGATGAGCCTATAGCAATTTACATACCATCTTGGTTGGGGTGGGACAAGGGAGAGATGGAAAGGAAATCTGGAACTCAAAATCTTATGGAAGTGAATGTTGAAAACTTAAAATAAATTAGATTTTTTAAAAACTAGGAAGCACAGAGATGAATGGATCTTTTCTTAAAATGATAAGTAGTCTCCCTGTGGGGTTATCTCTAGTTGTCCTTCCACAGGATGAAGATGCTCTGGAGGAGAAAGGGAGGTTAGTGACTTTGTACAGACCTCCCTCACTTAAATCCAAATCACTTGTATGTCATGGCATCACCTCCCTGATGCCATGGTACTCTTCGAGAATGAAGGACAAAAAACAAGTAGTCTCTATCTAAAACCAAGTACAAGTCATTTCTTTAAGAGGAATAAACTAGAAGCCTTCCCAATAAGATCCAGGTGAATCAAGGCTGCCCATTATGACTCCTATTATTCAATATTGTATTAGAAATATTAGCCATAGTAATAAGACAAGAAAATGACACTGAAGGAAAAAGAATAGGCAATGAGGAAACAAAACCATGACACTTCACAGAAGATAGGATGGTATACTTAAGAGAACAGAGAATCAATTAAAAAACTAGTTGAAACCATTAACAACTTTAGCAAAATTCTATACAAAATAAACCCACACAAATCATCAGTACTTCCTCATTAACAAAATACAGCAGGGACAAAAAGAGAAATTCTATTTAAAATAACTGCAGATAATATAAAATATAAGCAGGAGTCTACCTGCCAAGACAAACCCAATAACTATATGAACATAATTATAAAGTGCTTTTCAAAAAAATAAAGACAGACCTAAACAAGTAGAGAAATAACAATTGCACATGGGCAGGCCAAGTCAACATAATAAAAGTGACAATTCTACCGAAATTAATTTACTTATTGAGTACCAAACTAACAAAGAATTGTTTTAGAAAGCTGTAGAAAACAATAACAAAATTCATCAGAAAGAGCAAAAGGTCAAAAATATCAAGAGAATAAAAAAAAAAGAAAGGCATCTCAGCAGTACCAGATTTCAAACTATATTACAAAGCATTAACCATAAAAATAATCTGACACTAGTTAAAAAATATAATGGTGGATCACTGGACTAGATTGTATACCTAAGTACATAATACACAGTAGTAAATGATCTTAGTAATCTAGTGTCTGAAAAATGCAAGCTTTAGGGACAAAAACTATTTGACAAAAATTGGTGGAAAAAAAACAGGAAAAGTTTGGCAGAACTAGGCATGAACCAAGAACTCACAGTATATACCAAGATAAGGTCAATGTGAGTACATGATTTAGACAGAAAGGATGATATCATAAGCAAATTAAGGCAGCACAGAAAAATTTACACATCAGATCTATGAACAAGGGATGAGTTTATGACCACACAAAAGACAGCAAGGATCATAGGAAGCATAATGAATAACTCTGATTACATGAAATTAAAGTTTCTGCACAAACAAAACCAATGTAGCCAAAATTGGGGGGAGGGAGGGAATCTTACAAGTTTCTCTAGCAAAGGTCTCATTTATCAAATAGAGAATTGAGTTAAATTTATAAAATTAAGAGCTGTTCCCCAAGAGATACATGTTCAAAAGATGTAACAGGCAGTTTTCCAAAGAAATCAAAGCTATATATAGTGATATGAAAAAATGCTCTGACTCACTACTGATTAGAGAAATACAAATTAAAACATCTCTAAGGTATCACTTCACTCCTACCAGATTGGCTAACATGACAGAAAAGGAAAATGACAAATATTGGAGGGGATATGGGAAAATGGGAACATTAATGTACTATTCGTAGAACTGTGAACATGTCTGGACCATCTTGAAGAACAATTTGGAACTATGCCCAAAGAGCTATAATGCTGTGCATATCCTTTGACCCAACAACACTACTACTATACCTGGATCCCAAAGACATCAAAGAAAAAGAAGAAAGACTATATGCGCAAAAATATTTATAGCAGTTATTTTTGTGGTGGCAAAGAATTAAAGATCGAGGGGATGTCCATGAAGCACGGAATGGTTAAACTACTTGCAGTATACAATTGTGATAGAATACAATTGTGCTACAAGAAATGACAAATGGTATGGTCTTAAAAAAAAAAAAACACCCTCAGAAGACATTAAGAACTGATGCAAAATGAAGTAAGCAGAACCAGGAGATCACTTGCATAGCAACAGCAATGTTGTACTTATGATCAACTGTTAAGAACTTAATTACTCTAATCCAGTGGTTCTCAACCTTCCTAACACTGCAACCCTTTAATATCCATATGTGGGCATATCTGCATGTGGGCAGACTCGCCTGGAGACAAATAGAGGAGCAGTGTCTTGGTTCCTAAGAGCATCGGAAATATGTGTTTTCTGATAGTCTTAGGCGAGCCCTGTAATCCCTGTGAAAGGGTCGTTTGACTCCCAAAGGGGTTGAGACCCACAGGTTGAGAACCACTGCTCTAATCAATACAGGGATCTGAGACAATTTGAAAGAACTCATGACAGAAAATGCTATCCACCTCTAGAGAGAGAACAGATGAACTATGAGAGCAAATTAATGTATATTTTTTTTACTTTATTTTTCTCACTTTAACATGGCTAATATTATTTCACATGTAAAACTAGTATCATTGTTTGCCTTTTCATGGGTTGGAATAGAGACTAGAGGGGAGGAGAGAATTTGGAACTAATTTTTCTTTAACTGAAATGTTAAAAACATATGAGGTTTAAAAATTCAGCACTCATGGCTACGATATAACAATATAATAAAAATGGCAAAATTATCAATTTATTTACACTTTTAATGTGATATCAATCAAATGGTCAAAGAGATATTTTAGAGAACCTGATCAAATAACAATTCATGTGGAAAAACAAAAGTTCTAGATTAGACTATGAAGGGTGAAGATGAAAAGAGGTAGGGACAAAGAAGGAAGAATACTTACAAATATCAAAATGTATTATAAAGCAGCGATCATCATTTGGTACTGGTTAAAAAATAGAGAGCTACCAGAACCCGCAAAGTGACAGAGAAACAAAGGTTCATCACAGCATGCTGGGAGTCCAGCCCAGCCCAGCCCCATGGTTTTAGGCCCAGGGTGGCCAATGAGCCCTGCTGGAGCATTCCAGAGAGTAGATCACCAGCAGCTGTGGCACTTTCCAGAATTATCAACCCATAAATGCCAAAGACAAAGTGAAAGGTTAGTGGAACTCACCTGAATTTGGGGAGGACGAAGGAGCAGGCCCAGTCCTCCACCATCAGAGCCAAAAGCGTCAGAGACAGCGGCCCTGCAATCGCCTCCAACTGGCTGCTTCAGAGCAACCAGCTTGCAGATTGCAGGGGGACCAAGCAATCATTCAGAGGCTAAGTGCTCTTGCCTTGACCTGCCTGGATCTGGATCACAGTCTTGGGTGGTGGTCCTGAGGTGCGTGACCAGTGAGCCAAAGCTGGTGGGGGGTATACAGATGGCCGCCTCCTAATAGCTCCAGCAGCTATGAAAACCCCAGCAATTTGAAACAAAGCTCTCCCCTCTGGAAGCAGAGTTCTACTTTGGCAAAGAGCTCAAAAGTCAAGTTAACTGACTGGCAACAAGAGCAAGCACAGGAAGCAAAGCAAGCACAGCAATCCAAATTTAGATTCCTTTTTTGGGGACAAAAAAGATCAAAGCATGGAATTTC
>CM053582.1:36188562-36205407 GCA_028627135.1 Pseudochirops cupreus | reverse complement strand
CCCCCCCCCCCCCCCCCCCATGGTGGCATGCAGTCATGTATAGGATCTGCAAATACTTTCACATTGTACAACAGTCTGGGTGTATAGGAGGGTTGTAACCAATGAGTGAACACTTCTCCCTTCTTTGTTAAATGAGTTCTGTGCCTGGCTCAGCACCTTCTGTTTCACCCCAGCTCCTACTCTCATAGTATGAGACTTCAACATTCTGTCTTTCTCTCTCTTTCTTACACACAAAGAGATGGTCTTAAACTTGACCTCACCATCACTCATACATGTTCCACTCCTGTGCTAATAAACTCTGAAATTCTTTTATGTATTTTACCTTTACCTCTTTACTGTCCCAGGCCATTATTCCTACTCTGACTTTCCACCTTTCCTAAACCTGACACCTTGGTGATCCAGTTTAAATATACATTAGGTGTGTAAAACTTGAATAGAAGCATTCCTATGAATTGCATATTGACTTAGAAAACCACAAAATAACATTCTCTGTGTTGTATTGCATTTTTATGTATTTCGTTAAACATTTGCCTGTTACATTTTAATCTGGCATCTCTGCTCTACGGTATCCCTTACAGTGTAATCCATTAGCCCAGGGGTAGGGAACCTCTAGGTGGCCCTCTAGGTTCTCAAATGTGTCCTTCTGTGAAGTTTGGATTGAGTCAGAAGGACCCCATGCCACATGTGGCCTCAAGGCCACAGTTTCCCCACCCTTGCCTTAGCCCCTAGTCCTGATACACCTCAACCCTAGATGACTCCTTGTCATCCGTCCTTTCCTTTTCATGTGTTGCTGAAGGGAGCTGTGCATCATAAAGTTGTAATGATTGGGCCCGCTATGGATTTAAGGTTCTAATCTCACCTGACTGTAGCTCCTCAGGCCTTCCTTGGCATATCCTTCCCCCCAATTCAGTTAACATCCTTACTTTCACTCTTGTTTTCAATGGCAAGGATCACCTTTTGTTTGCTGAGGCCAGCTTTTTTGTGTGTATTTTGGATCCTGTCCTGTCTCTTCTTCTCTAACATTTCGCCCCCTTCTTCACCCCTATTTCTTTCTCATTTTCAGTATCTTCCTAGGCTCTTTCGCTACTGCCTACATACAAATATCCTCTTTTTCCTCATTCTGAAAAGCCTTCACTTGATCCTGCCGTGCCCACTAATTTTTGTTCTGTATCTCTCTTCTTCTCAGCTGCATTTCTTGTAAAAATTGATTTATGCTTCATGTCTCCACTTCTCTTTGCACATCTTTCTAAACCCACCACAGTCTGACTGCCAGCCTCAGAATTTAACCAGTATTGCTCTCTCCAACGTTATCACTTATTGTTAATTGCCAAATCTAAGAGACTTTTCTTCGTCCTTATCCTTCCTCACCTCTCAGCAGCATTTAACACTGCTGACCACCTCCTACTTCTTATCTGTCCACCTACCTCATTAGGGGCCTTTTGGGCCTTTGTTCTGTCGTCATTTGTGTTGAGCCTACTCATTGTGGAAGTTCTTTCGAGGCTTTGGCTGGGCCCTCTCTAGTTTTCTCTTTATAATATCTTACTTGGTGATCTCATCTTCTCCCATTGACCTAGTTATCTTCTCCATGTAGATGATTCCCATTTCTTTGTAGTTCTAGCCCCTCATCACCAAATTCACATTGTCCATTTTGGATTGGATGTCCCATGAGCATCTCAAACTTAATATGTCCAAAGTAGCATTTACCTCTAAGATCTGTTGCTCTTTTAAATTTCCCTGTTACCATTATTGTTTCCACTAACCACGTCACCCAAGCTGGTAACCTGCATACTGACTTCAGCCCCTCAGTCTCTAGTTACATCCTGTTATTTATTTACCTTTGCAACATCTCTTGTATATGTCCCGTCCTCATGATTCACATGGCCCCCACCCTAGGTCAGGCCGTCATTACCTCTCTCCAAGACTGTGCCAGTAGCCTCCTAAATTATCTCCTTGCCTTGTCTCTCCCAGCTCCAGTCTGTCTTTCCTTTACTTGCTGATGTGATTTTCCTAAAGCATAGTTCTAACATTGTCAGCTCTCTTTGGCATTCAAGGCCTAAATCAACCTGGCCCCCTTCCTCCTTTTCCAGGCTTTTTCCATTTGACCTACCTGCACAAGTCCAAAGCTGCCTCCTGGAGGAAATCTTACTGTACCTGCCAGACACTTGAGCCTTCTTCATTTTCTACTCCATGTGTGTCTACCTCCTGATGTTCTTTGCTCCTTCCGAGCATGGACTACTTTTGAGTTTCTGTTCTTTGTACTCCTTGTCATAGTGCCGGGCACATAGGAAGTGCATAGTAAAGGCTCTTTGGCTGATGGACTGATTCATTGATTGATTCTAGGTGTCAGCCTCCTGAAATGGAGGGCCAGGAGAGTTAGAACCGCTGCCTTTATAACCACAGTCTAGACAGCGCAAGGCACAAAATTGCTTCTTTTGCCTTCATCCACCATCTTCCTAAGTGTTTTTGTTAATATCTTTTCTTTCTAACCTCATATCTTTGCTAAAATAAAATGTTTATTAAGCCCTTACTATCTGTCATATACAGCCCCTACAACACTAGGGACCCAGATACGAGAAAGCAAGAGAAATAATTCTGCCCACGAATTTTCCATTCCAAAGGGGAATGACAGCACATCTGGGGGTACTGGAAAGGGAATTACACGTGGCTTGGGGTGGACGTGATACATGGAATGGAAGCCTAGTCATGCTTGGCTATGGCAGACATCTCACCTATTGAGCTAGGGGCCCTTGACAGGGAATTCAGGCTCCTGGGATGGGACGTTGAGGGTAAGTGTGGTGTGTTGAAGAAGAATCTAGAAAAAGGCCTGAGAAGTGGCTGTGGAAATCTCCGCCTAGGAATGGACCTCTCTTTTATAACTGAAGCCACCTGTGGAGCGGCTTTGTCTAACCATATGTGCAACATTCTGCTCCTGCTGGGAAGGGAGGTATATTTGTTTTTCTCTTTTGTGGGATTGAGTCTTTAATTCCAGTTATTTAGAATTATTATTATTTTTAAAATTTGCATTGTTGTAGTTATCATGCATATTTTTTTGTTGGAAAAATGTGCTTAAATGTAAGAATCAAATGAAGTTTCTGATATGTACATTTCATTAGGAGCGTAACCAAATGAAAACCTATAGTATCCCTCTTCCGAAGAGGTGTGAACATTCTCTCATAAACACGGTGGCCAGCCAGTCCATTTGCCTTCTCTCTGAGAATATTTCAAGAGTTTAAAGCATAACATCTTTCAGATATTTGGGCAACTTTGGGTTACACTAGGGTCTCCGCATGTGTGGCTCAGGTCTAATGGAAGCCATTATATCAGGATCTATTTTGGTCTCTAGACTTACTGGATGGAGCCAGGAATCCTTTCTGCCCTCAGTCCTCAAATAGAGCCGTTCACGATTGTCCTCTTCTCCCCTCCTGGTAGATTAACAGATGTGGGGGTTGACAATGTGTTGCTTCCTCCAGTAGGGGCATCTGCTGGTTTTTTTTTCAGACCTCTTACATACCAAATGGCACCTTCTTGGAGAAAATATAAGACTTACCTTTTCACTGAAGTAAGCCCACATTCTGCCTGAGGGAGATTTGGAACCCTCTGTCTTTGGGAGCTTGCTAAGCTTTAGTTGCCCAGTGGAGAAGTTTTATCTCTGGACAACCTCAAGGAGAGGCAGCTAGGGGGCAGAGTTGTTAGAGTGCTAGGTCTGGAGTCAGGGAGACCTAACTTTAAATCCAACCTGTGACAGTTACTAATTGTGTGACCCTGGACAAGTCACTTAACTGTGCTTTCCCCAATTTCATCAATTGTAAAGCAGGGATAACAATAGCACCTACTTCCCAGGGTTATTGAAAGGATCACCTGAGGTAATATTTGTAAAGTGCTTAGCACATTGCCTGGCACTTAGTAGGCACTTTAATACCTGTTTATTCCCTTTCCTGACTCCCAAAAAGCATTCCTTTCACGTCCTCCTTTTTTGAGGCCTTGGCATGGTCCTTGCAGCATCCAGGCCATCCTGTTGAGGGTCCAACTTGGGCACACAACACCACTCAATAGGGAACATTTGCATCTCCACTCATTATGTTTTCAAGTGTGCTAAAGTTGTGGGACTCCTGTTCTTTAGCCAGGCTTATGGGTGCTCCACTCAGTTGAGACTCCATAGCCACAGAATAAGGGGTATTGGTGATGGGACCCTTCTGCTGCTGGCAGAACAGAGGGATGGAGTGCATGGAATGCCAGATTTGGAGCTAGCAAGCCCTGAGTTTGAATCTAGTTGAAGCTTTGTGACCCTGGGTGAGAAATTTACCTGCTGTAAGCCTTGACTTCCTTATTCATAAGATACTTCCAGTACCTTTCTCATAGCCTGCTTGTGAAATTTATATAAGATAAAGTAGGCAGAACACGTTTCAACCCTTAAAGTGTCATAGAAATATCAACTCTTACATGTTTTTGTTCTGATGTGGTGTCGAGATTGGGAGTCAGGAGCCGGGCTTCAGCCTCTACGTGGACCGCTGACTACTCATGTGATGGTTAGCAATCACTGCTTTCCACTGGATCTCAGTTTCTACTTTCTATGAAATAGGAAGTGTAGGACACGCCAGATGATTTTTAATGCCCTTTACAGCTGTATGTTTGTCTGAAACAGCTTTGTGAATGCATTCACAATAGATTTAGTGAGTAGGCAAAGCTAGGAAGCAGGAGACTATTGATCTGGAGTTCCCTTTTCCAGTAGTCGACAGGGATGCAAATATAGGTGTTCCCCCTTCCCGTGATCTGTGTTGTATTTTGATTTATTTTGCTAAACATTTAGCACGTACATCTTCAAATTCATTATTTTTAGTATCCATTTAAAATTTTTGAGTTCTAAATTCTCTCTCTCCCCCTCAGCCCCTCCTCTACCCACTGAGAAGGCAAAGTTGTATGTTAGTTATATGTGTGAAATCATACAAACATATTTCTGGATTATCCATGTTGTCAAAAGAGCAAGAATAATGAAGAAAGTGAGAAAATTATATTTTAGTGTATACTCAGAGTTCAGCTGTTCTGGCTCTGGAGGCAGATACTTTTTTGCTAAAAGGAAACACTTACTAACAGCACTGTTCCAAGATGGAGTGGCTTGGCGTGGCCTTGGGAGGTAGTAGTTCTCCCACACTGAAGGTCTTTAGGGAAAAGTTGGTTTATCATTCATCGTGGATATTGTAGAAGGAGTTTTCGTTAAGCTTTGTATGGATTTGAAGTAGTTGGCCTTTCAGGTCCCTTTCTAACTATGAAATTCTAATATACTGTTCAATCTATACTCCCCCCAACCCGCTTTGGAAAATTGGATGAGGCTGACTGGCCCATAGGGATCCAACTCTTAGTAGTTTAAGATGGTCAACCCTCAGTCTCATGCCTACTGCCTCTTCTTTTCATGTAATGGGACTGTGAAATGGAATTGTAGAAATTATAGGGACATTTCTCAGTTTCCCATAGACTTTTTAGATCCAGAGGGAATTTCGAGGTTATCTAGTCCAGTTTTCTCTTTTAAAACAAATGACAATTTTCACTTCTTTATTTTTTAAGTCACTTTTAAGTCACTGCCAGGTGTAGTGGTGCATAGTTGTAATCACTGCTCCTGCGTATGTTTAGGCTGTTGGATTACATGAGTATCAGAAGGGCTAAATGCTGCACCAGGCTGAGTAACAAGGGCCAAACAGATCAAAGCTTACAGTGTAGGTTTCTAAATACCATTAAGATGAATGGAAGGGGACAACTAGGTGGAGCACTTTCCCTGGAAACGGGAGGCCCTGAGTTCAAATGTGGCCTCAGGCACTTGACACTGACCAGCTCTGTGGCCCTGGGCTAGCCACTAAACCCGGGCTGTCTCACCAAAAATAAAAAGAAGACGACTAATGTAGACATTTGCCATTAGCAGAGTTAATCTCTCAGTTATCCTCCTACTCTGAGACACAGAACAACCTCTGTCAAAGTGAGAACAATTTTTTCTAAAAGGAAATCTTTCTTGCTTTTTGCTTATATGAATGTCTCAGGGCTAGCATGAGGTTGGGGGACATAGGTGGTGCTGCAGGGGAGTGGAGTGGCAGTACTGGAGTCACTTAACTCTGCCTCTGTTTCCTCATCTGTAAAATGCCCTGGAGAAGGACCTAGCAAAGCACTCCAGTATCTCTGCCAAGAAAAGTCCAAATGGGGCATGGAGAGCCAGACATGACTGAAAAATGACTGAATGACAAAGCATAGGCTCCGTCACATGGGGCCGTTGGACTCCACCTCATTGGTTTGGTAAGAGCTTTGAAAAGATACCTCGACTTCTGACTTGTGCATAGGTAGAAGAAAGGAAATTAAAGGAAACTGGACCTACAAAATTAAATCCAGGGCTATATGTGATGTACTGCATGAGCACTTAATGATGGTTTTTTTAAAAAAATATTTATTTGTTGTTAGTTTTCAACATTCACTTCTATAAGATTTTGAGTTCTAAATTTCCCCCTCTCCCTCTGCTCTCCCTTCCCCAATACAGTGTACAGTCTGACCGAGGTTATACACGTACAGTCATATTAAACATATCTCTACATTAGTCATGTTGTAAAGAAGAATTAGAAACAAGGGGGAAAAAAACCACGAGGAAGAAAACAAAAAGAGAAAAGAAAATAGTATTCTTTAATCTGTATTCAGGCTCCATAATTCTTTCTCTGGATGTGGATAGTTTTTTGGAATTGTCTTACATCATTGCACTGCTGAAAAGAGCTCAGTTTTAACAAAGTTGATCATTGTACAGCATTGCTGTTACCGTATACAATGTTCTCCTGGTTCTGCCCACTTCACTCAGTATCCGTTCATGTAAGTCTTTCCAGGTTTTCCTGAAGGTTGCCTGCTCAGATGATAGTTTGTTGAAGGTGAAATGCACATTCTGGGACACAGAGATGAAATGTGTCCTAGCTCCTGCTGGAATGCCACTCTTGATTTACTAGGAAGTTAGGAAGGACACATCAATATCTGTGATAAAACGTAAAGTGACAAAAATCCACAGGGGAATGATAAGCCAAGTGCTAGCTGAGGTCATGGGTTTGGACATAGAGACAGTTTCACTGGGACACATAGTAGAGTTGAAAGGGCATTCAACTAAGGTGTCAGAAGATCTAGATTCCAATCCAATTCTGACACTTAACTAGTTCCATGGCCTTGAGTAAGTTACTTATTAGCAATAACAATATAATAGCTAGTGCACTTTACAAATATTATGATTTGATCCTCACCACAATCCTGTTACTCTGTAGGTGCTGTTGTTATCTCCATTTTACAAATGAGGAAACTGAGGCAATCAGGTGCATTGATTTGCCCAGGGTCACACAGCTACTCAGATCTACCTGATTCCAGTTTCAGGGCACTACCCAGTGTGCCACCTAGCTGCCCCTGGGAGTTTATTCCCATATCTTTAAAATGAAACTATTGGTACTTATGCTACCTACTTGTAGGGATTTTGTTAGGGAAAGTTCTTTCTAAAACTTAAAGTGCTAGAGAAATGGGTATTATTTTTAGTGTCATTTGAGCTGTGTTTTAAAGACTGTCAGATTTTAGTAGCTAGGTATGAAGGAAATGATCATGAGCAAAGGCAGGAAGACAAGACTGTATGCATGGGGGGGAGGGTGGGGACGGAGGGGATGTTGGAGAGTGTTGAGGTTGAGACTTTAGAACGTGTAGAGGGTAGGGGAGTAGTGGGGAATGGGGCTGAAGAGCGAGGGTGGCTCCACATTTTGTAGGGGGTTTGAATTGGACTCAATTGGCAATACATAGCCATAGGACGCTTTTCAGCAGAAGAGGGACATTATCAGGTCAGTCCGTGAAGAATATTAGTCTAATGTCACTGTGAAGGGTGGATTAGATGGAGAAAGGAGTAGAGGGGGGTAGAAAGCAATAGTCCAGGCAGGTAACCTGAACTAGCCATGTGAAAAAAATGCTCTAAAACACTGCAAGTTAAAGAAATACAAATTAAAATGACTTTGAGGCGCCAGGTCACACCCATGATTGATTAACACAGCAGAAAAGGAAAATGGCAAACATTGGCGGGTCCATGGGAAAAACAGCCGCTAATGCCCTGTTTGTGGAGCTATGAACTAGTCCTTCTGGTGAAACAATTTGAAAGGAGACCGCAAAAGCTGTTCAACTATGTATCCTTTGTCCTCCCAATACCACTACTAAGTCTGTTCTGCAAAGAAAAAGGACCCACATGTACAAAAATATTTATAGCAGCTCTTTTTGTGGTGGCAAAGAATTGGAAACTGGAGTCGGGGGAAGGGGGGGGAGAAATAAATTAGGAAATGGCTGTACAAATTTTCGTATATGATTGTGATGGAATATTATTGTGCTATAAGAAATGGCTAGGGGGTGGTTTCAGAGAAACCTGGAAGGACCTGTAGGAATTGATGTGAAGTGAAATGAGTAGAACCAAGAGGACAGTTGATATAGTAACAGCAATATTGTAATGGTGATCAGCTGTGAAAGACTTAATAACTCTGGTCAACACAATGACCCACTACAATTCCAAAAGACTTATGATGAAACATACTATCCACATCCAGAAGAGAACTGATGAACTCACAAGTACATATTGAAGGATTTTTTTCTCTCTCTTTTTTGCATTTTGGGGGCTGGTGGTGGTGGAGAATGAGAGAGAGCAGAGCTAATGTAGAAATTTGTTTTTCATGATTATATATATTTGTAATAGGCTTTTTATTTCCTTGCCTTCTCATTGGGTGGGTGAGAGGGTAGGAGGAGGGAATTTGGAACAAAAAAAAATAATAAAAAGTCTTTGTGCGTCCAAAAAAATTTATTTTAAAGGGAAGGAGGCTGAACTAGGGCAGTAGCAGGAGGAGCTGAGAAGAGGGAATAGATGAATTCCCCAAGCTACTCTGTTATCTACCCCCAGACACATACTCACCATGATCAGGAGAGGCAAAGATAAATGGAAAAACCAGACAATCCTTTGTCTAAAGAAACTTTAGAGTTCCAGGGCTCTTACCTGGAAAATCTAAGAGAAAGACCCTCAACTTCATTGTTAGAACCTGAATTCAATTTCTGATTCTGCCACTATCTTGCTTTGTGCCTTTGAGGCATGTTATTTCTTCATCTGGGCCTCAGTATCCCCCTCAGTCAAATGAGGGAGTTTGACTAGATGGTCTCTAATGCTTCTTTTAGCACTGAAATTTTATGACTGGAGGACTTAGAGGATCTTATGGGACAGAATGAGGGTTCTTTGAACGTACTTAAGCACTCTGTACGACAGGCTCTTGAGTAGTTGTGGTGTGGCTGCTTGGGGATGCTGCGTAATGGCTTCCTGCCTCTGAACTTCTGAGATTCTTTGCAGTTTGGGCAGTTCTTCATTCTGTAGGACTAGAGGCTGCTTTGATCTAAAATAGCCAATTCAAAAGTTTGCCTCAATATAAGTAGCTTTTTCTTTTTTCTTTTCCCAAAGGAAAACTCACTTACATCATTCAGATGAATGAATGAATGAAAAAGGTGTCTATTAGGCAGGTACTATGCCAAACCCTGACGGTATAAAAATAAGCAAACAAGACAGTCCCCATCCTTAAGACATTCAATAGCCAAAGACAACACACCTAGGTGAGCTAAAGTTGGTAAGCATGAGCTGGGATGGTGTAAACCCAATGCAGGCCTATGGTTTAGAGGTGGCCAAGAAGTGGCATGAATGGCCTGATATTGGACAAGATAAGGTGAAAACTCAGCTATGGAGCCCAGGGTCCCAGAGGTGGGAGTCTACATTTAAGTGAGAGGAAGTGGAGGGCCAGCATTCAGATGGCTGGTTTGGAGATGACCAGGAAATGGCACAGTGGCCTGGCTCCAGGGAAGATACGGTGAAAGCTCAGCTGTCAAGCCAGGATCCTCAGGATCAGAGTTCTGTTGGAGTACAAAGAAGTGGTGTTCAGACTTATCCACAGTTGACAGCTGTTTCTAGGAGCAAATAATGAGTTGTTGGTCAGTGGGACACAGATTGGGATAAGGATCAACTAAAAGGCTCTAGCTTCAGAAGAGTGAAAAAAAAAGTGAGGTAGCTCTGGAAGCTCTCTTCTTCCCTGGAATAGCCAAGGTTTTGCAGGTATTACTTCCTGCTCCAAGCTGACTCATTTAGTCCTTGGTTTGCATGAGACTAATGGATTTAGCCCTTTTATATGGACAGTCAGGTTAATAGGTTGAAGAGTGATTCTTGGGAAAAGGTTTTATTTCCTAAGTAATAACTCGGTTTTACTGCAGGAGGCCACCTAATAAATACCTCCTTTCAGTGTGGAAGACTACACTAACCTGTCCAAATGACCAGAAGATTAATTTCAACCCCAGGGCCTCTTGACTGACTTAATCGTGTCTTCTTAGTACGATTGAGTCCAGTGTTTTCTTTCCCTCAGTTCAGTTTTCTTTCTTTGCAATACCTGAGGTTGGTCTTCTGATTGCCATAGTGACCTTTTGGTCTATGTAAACTTTGCCTATCTTATTTCATCAATGAAAGTCAGAATCCAGAGTTCTCCGTCACCTGGAAGACTGGGATTTTTGTGTTCCAGGGATGAGAAATCCCTGGTTGAGTGTAGCAGGACTATAGTAGATAACAGTGCAGGCCTTGAGGCAAAGAGGCCGTGGTTTATTTATTCTCACCTTTGCCACCTACTACTAGTTTTCTGATCATGAGCAAGGCTGCCCTAAACGTCACTGTCCTCTGTAAATTAATGTGTGGGTTCGATTAGATCAGCAGTTCTCAACCTGTGGGTTATGTCAAATTTGTAACAATGAAAATACATCCTGCATATCAGATATTTACATTACGATTCATAACAGTAGCAAAATTAGAGTTATGAAGTAGCAACGAAAATAATTTTATGGTTGGGGGTCACCACAACATGAGGAACTGTATTAAAGGGTTGCGGCATTAGGAAGGTTGACAACCACTGGATTAGATCATTCTGGAGATCTCTTTGAACTCCAAATGTCTGATCCCATGAGTCTTTGATTGGGTAACAATCTGTTAGGCTTTGCTGGCTTAGGGAAAGGGCTGTCAGAGAGAATCAGAGGCCCCTTTTTCCATGAACCCATATGCCAGTATGGAGGAAGGAGGGGAGAGAGGAATGGAGGGAAGAGGGGAGAAAATGATGGGTGCTATGACTTGGGGGTAGGAACTGAGTTTTGAGAAGATGGGCAGGCACTAACTATTCCCATGCCTTTTCCAGGTGATGGCAGGTATGATAGCAATGATGACCCTGGAACCGGTAAGTTACTATATGTCTGGATCACAGGTTCTTAGCCAGCAGTCCATTAACTTGTTTGTTTTTGAAATATTTTGATGTGTATTTCAATATAATCGGTCTCATTTGTAAACCTACATTTTTTATCTTATGCATTTAAAAACGCAATTCTGTAAAGGGGTCCGTGACACATAAAAAAGGTGAAGAAGCTGTGGTCTAGATATTACTCTGTTGGACAGTGCATGTTGAGTCATTGTTACTCAGCTGGGCACCGAAGCGTTCCTCCTTCCAAACTGTTGTGTGTGTGCGTGTGATCTCAGATATGTGCTGGACAGGATTAAAGAATTCCATGATGACTCCTTAAGGGTAAGAACTATTGACTTCTTGGTCCACTGGAAAGAGCACTAGGCTTGCTCGCGTCAGAAGACCTGAATTTGCCATTAGCCAAATGACTTTAATTTAGATGCTCAATCTTGGTGCCTTTTTCTTTCTCTGTAAAGCAGTAATGATAATAATAATAACTGATAGGTTTGAAAAGTTTCATATATGTTTTTAAAGCTTGAAAAGCAATTTACATGTATGTTATCTCATTTGAGTGTCACAGCAACTTTAAGAAGTAACAGAGGAGGAAGTAAGGCCCAGAGGAATTAAATGACTTGGCCAGGGTCATGCAACTAGTAAGTGTCTAAGTTGAAACTATTATTGCCTGCCCTCCCTGTCTCACAGGTTTGGTAAAATGGTATAACACGTTGGAAAAAGTAAAAAGTATTTGGAAAATCCAAAATGACATATTTAAATGATACAGATATTTAATCTAGATCAGTTTAGTGTGAAGCCCATGGCTGTGTCAAGCATACAGTCCTTCCTTGACATTTGTGAGGTGTTAGGGGTGCAAGGCCCTGATGAATGTGAAAAGCTGCACTTAACTCTAGGCCCTCACCTCAAACCTTTATTTTGAGTAATTCTGATCATATTTATTTAATGCATAAGACAAGTCAAACTACTTACTCCTGGTCAGTAGATGCAGCAACTGCTTCATGCATTTCCTTCTAGGAAAAGCACAAGATACAGAGATCAATGTGGGAAGAAATCATGTGACTGAGTCCGGGTGGTAGACAGAGAGGAGGTGTTCCCCAAAAGAGTGTGGCACCCACAGTTCTTCAGCACACTGAAATTTTTATAAAATGTAACTGTTTCTATAACAAAGCTATGTATGTATACTTATGGTAGCAAATGATCCAATCGATGAATAATATATAGTATTGAAACTTGTGGGACTTAGTGACTTCTTTTAAGGTTTTCTTTACATACATGGGTCGTCTGCAATTTTCTGCAGCAAGTCATAAATCTCCAGAAATTTTCCATTTAATTATCAATGGCCAACCTGTGACTAATCCAAACTTTGAATGTGGAACCCTTGTTTGTTGAAGGATGACTGTAGTTAGTCAGAGGTAGGATTTAGACTTAACTCTGCTTGGTTAGATTGAGGTTTGGCAGAAAAACCTTCCTGACCTTTGGACTTTTCCCAAACTGGAATAGGTTGCCGCGACTTCCCTGGAGGTCTTCACCCAGCAGTTGGATGTGTACAAATGGGGATTCTTTTTCAGGTGTGGATTGGACTAGATGTCTTCTGAGTTCCCGTCTGAGTCTGTGCTCCTCAGAAGTCATCTGTCACCATTCACTGAGCAAGGTGGTTGGGTGACTTTGGTTTCTGTAGTGAAAAAAAGCCAGACCTTGGCGTGGTGGCTTTCTGTGGTTTTCTGCGCCTCACTTTACTTACCTGTGCGTCTCTCCATTTTTTCTTTGGCAGGAACAGTAGCAGAAACTGGGACAATTGCCGGCATAGCCAGTGCCCTTGCGATGGCACTCATTGGAGCAGTCTCCAGTTATATTTCCTATCAACAAAAGAAATTTTGCTTTAACATTCAACGTAAGTGATTAGAGATGATCCTCTCTTTCTATTGGAGTTTAGGCTGTACCCTTCTCTCTTTTTGACAACAATGAGTATGAAATGCTGTGAAAGGGAAGATAGCAGTTGGTTGTCTTCCAGGGAAAATGGAGGGAGTGGGGCCAAATCACTAACAAATTCAAAGCTAGTTTAGACTCAAGGAAGAACTTGTGCCTTAGTAAGATAATCATTGAAAGTTTGTGGTTCTATGTACCGAAAAAGGCCTTTTGGGCCACAGTAATTAGTGGGAGACAGTGGAACTCAGGGGCTTCTGGGCAAGTCTCTGGCCTTTCCCAGTACTGCAGACTGGGAAAACCAGGCATTGGGGCAGAGGAGAAAGCCCTGGATTGGGCATGTGGCTCTTCCACAGACCCTGCCTTCCTTATTTGGATTAGAGTAGTGGAATACAATACCACTCTGTACTAAGAGAAGTGCTGCTTCATTAAGCCCTCAGCTTTGGGCTGAGGGAAAGCCTGGAACTGGCGGATTCAAAGGTGTTACTGGAAACACAAACATACCTTCCACCGCCACCCTCCAAGGGCTTGTGCTGCAATGAATGATATACCCTGGGGGAGAGAGTCTCTGGAGTCACTGTGCTGCTGAGGTCAGAGCACACAGAAATCTTTGCAGAGCTTTCCCAGTGGCCCATGTAGCCAGCTTGTCGTGAAAGATTTGCAGCTGCTTTTTAGGGAAGGGAGCAGTGTACGATATTTGGAGAATTAAGCAGTGCAGTTCTTTATTTTCTCTCTTAGAAAAAGCTCAGTTTTTAGCTTTTACATTTACAGGTTGAGCTTGCTTTATGTAGTTGATAGGCTTTTCAAGAGTTATATGTAAATAATATAGTTGTTGATGGTCTTACATTTTCAACAGGTGGAGGAGGGTGGGGCCCTCAGTCTTTGGAGGGGCCTAGAGCACCCTAATTTAACAATTTTATAACCTCATGTGTACATGGTGGATATGCTTCAAGAGCTATGTCTATACTTGAGAATATGCAGTTTTCTAAATGAAAAAATTACCTCAGCTGTCAGGGACTATCATTCTTGCCCTCTTTCCTCAGGATCCCTGTGGGGAGGCACAACTGGGAAGAGTTCCCACCAGGCCTTACTCTGCCTCCCCCTCCCCAGTCCTGCTCTTAATCCTGGCCTGGAGCTGCATTACTCCAGCTTCTAGGTGACTCTTCAGGATGCTAGAAGAGCACACTAAATTAGCCCTGTCCCTTTGGGCTTGGGCTTACACTTCTGGTCATTGAGGGCATGAAGGTGTGTGCCAGCTGTGTGTGCTTGTATTTTGGCAAACACCAATGAGACTGCGTGAGTGGCAATTTGCTGTTGTTTTTCTTTCTGAATGAATATACATGCTGTATGTTGAAGGCCAGAACAGAGAAGTCTGGGACTTGTTACCATAGGGCCCTTGGTAATCAGTCATAGACAGCATTGTGCCACGGAAGGGGAAATTGAGCAGAAATGGCATGAGAGAGTAGAGATGGAGCCTTCTTTCACTCTCCCATGATCTCATTATTATTTCATCTTAAATGCAGTTGTTACCAGGCAAGGAGATGCCAGGAGTTGGGGATACAGAGACAAAAGTGAAACAGTTTCTGTCCTCAAAGAACTTATGTTCTGTTAGGGTGGGAGACAGTGCGTAGTATGCAAAGTAAATACAAGGTATTTTGAGGGGAAGGCCTTCGCAACTGGGAAGAATTGGAAAAGCTTCATGTGAGCAAAACCTTCAAAGAAACTGGTTTCTAAGAGAAAGAGGTGAGGATCATGTGCTTTCTCCGCATGGGGAACAGCTGGTGCCAAACACGCTGAGATGGGAAATAGAGTTTCTTGTGTGAGAAACAGTAGGAAAGATAGTTTGCCTGGACTAGAGCTTGCGTTAGGGGGAGTAATGTTTAACAGGGCCAGCGAGGCTTGTTGGGACCAGATTGTGAAGGACTTTAAATGTGATCCCAGACAGCTGTGAAGGACTTAGGATCAAAAGTGCTCTCCATCTCCAGAGAAACCCCATGGAGTCTGAATGCAGATCCAGGCAGACTTTTTTCTTTACTTTCTTTTTCTTTTTTGCCTTATGTTTTCTTTTACAACATGACAGAGTTTGTATTTGATCTTAAAGTAATAGAGCCACTCTAATTTATTGTGTATCAGAGGGACATCAGACCTGTGTTTTAAAAAATAGTTTTGCTAGCTGTAGAGGATTAGATTAGAAAGGGGAAAAACTTGAGGCAGGGAGGCTACTTAGAAGGTGATTGAATAAATGAAAGCTTGAAAACACAATAAGCACTTACTGTATACCTGGTCCTGTGCTGAGTGTAGGAGGTAGCAATAGAGAAGGCAGACAATTGGAGCTCTCAAGGAGCTCACACTGGAATTGGACAAGAGTTCAGCTGCAGGTCGGATTGAAGGCTTGTTGGTCCTTAGATTGAGTGGCTGTGGTCACAACTGCAATGTCCAAGATCCTTAGGTTGCATCAACAGGTTAGAAAGCGCTGCTCAGGCATCTAGAAAGTATAGTGACAGGGCAGGTGGTCAGATCTAGAGCAGGGCTTCTTAAATTTTTTCCACTCCCAAGCCCTTCAGTACTGTGGGTTGAGATCCCATGTTGGATATGTGGCAAGGTGTGTAGTAAGACCTGGGGATCTTACTAAGTGAGTAGTGGTGGCAGGACAGATGGAAAGGCCTGAGAATTCTCTGTCTGTAGTTGGTGACTCACAGAATTTAACAGTTGGAAGGGAGCTCAGCAGACATCTGGTCTAACTCTTGTACAAAGGCATCCTGATGAATGTCCTCCAGCTTTTGCTTCCGGAGCTCCAAGGGTGGGACATAGACCACCTTTCGTACCCGGCTATTCTGCTTCTGAATGCTTCTAATTATTAGAAAGTTTTTTCTGACATCTAGCCTAAATTTGCCAGTTAGAAAGCTATTATAGTAGTTTTAGTTATGAAGTCATCAGCCTGAAGTAGGGGAGAGAAGGAGACAGAGATTTTGAAGTAGAATTAACGATATTTGCCAACTGATTGGTATTCAATTGGGTATAGGTTCTATTGTGTATTAAAAGTCACTTTCATTATATCATAGCCGTGCTGTCTGTATGTTCCCCTGTTTAAGTGAAAATGCATTTTTTCACAGTTGTTTACTAAAATCACCAAGTGTTGTATTTAAAGACTTAAATTTAAATTTAAAAATTTAAAGAGGCATAGCCAAGTCACACTTGTTCTAGTGAAGGCCCTGGTATATTTTTACAGTTTCAAATGATATTCAGGCAAGGACCAATAATAAGGTGAAAGGAGCTTTGATGAAAGATTCACAGTAAGCCAAATCCACAAGCATTTATTAATAAGCACTTCCTAATGTGCCAGGTACTATGCTAAATTTGGGGAATACAGATTATAAGTAGGAATTAAAACAGTCTCTGACCTGTCCTCAAGGAGCTTACATTTTTTCCAGGGGAGACAGCACATTAAAGGAAGCTTAATAATGGAGGGGAGGGAGTAGGGACATTGTAAAGAAAGCCAGAGTGCAGCCTGGTGTGGAATGATTATGATTAAGAACATGAATACCAGGAAGAGAGGTAGACATGAATATGAATTATGAGGAGGGTTAATTTGTGCCATCAGAAAGGTATATTGGGAAATGGTGGGCCCTCAACAGCCTGGGAC
>CM053582.1:36166773-36188462 GCA_028627135.1 Pseudochirops cupreus | reverse complement strand
CCCCCCCCCCCCCCCCCCCCCCGGCAAATAGTTTGCACTGGTGGTGAGGTCGATGTGGACCAAGGAAACTTCCTTTGGTTGACTTATGTTCAGGTTCTGCTTAGAGGCAACTAGATGGTAGAGTGGATAGAATGTGGGACCTGGAACCAAGAGGCCCTGAAATCTAGCTGTGCCTCAGTGGACTCACCTATAAAATGAGGATAATTTATAGCACCTACTCCCAAGATTGTTGTGAGGATCAACTGAAGTCATTTTTGTAAAGTATGTAGCACAAAGAGGTTTTTGTAAAGTGTTTTGCAATCTTTAAAGCATTGTATAAATATTTGCTGCTGCTATAGGCTGCTGCTGCTGCTGCTGCTGCTGCTGCTGCTGCTGCTGCTGCTGCTGCTGCTGCTGCTGCTGCTACTGCTACTGCTACTTTTAAAGGCAAGACTTTGCAGAGACCTTGGGCAAACTCTTTCTAACTCTATACGTTTGATCACATTATCATTTAACACTAACTCTCATCTTAGGCGTTGGAAGTGATTCTTGGAAACTTTCATCATCTATCAGCTTTGAATTCAGTTAGCTCAGTGCCCCCTGAAATTGATTTCTTCTATTACTTTTCTTACCAGTGCCTGTGGCTGCCTCTAGGGACTCCTAGAAAATCCAGAGATGGCCTGAGAGGGCCCCACCTGCAGCCAAAGTGCACAGAACTTGCTTGTCTGTAGTGTTAGAGGGTCAGAAACTGGCCCCTGTTGTAAGAGCTGTTTGCTTTTTTTTCTTGGAAAGCTGAGGGGTCTCTGAAGACCCTCTCTTCGCCTCAGTAGTTCCAATTCAGAGTTGTTTTCAATATGAAGTGGCCTCTGGACTTGTGCAGCAGTGGGATGGTTGGGAGTTTGAGGAGCAGTAAAGGTGTGGCTATGCTCTAGAGCAGTGGTTCTCAGCCTTCCTAATGCCTGACCCTTTAATACTTGTATGTGGGCATATCTGCATGTGTGTGGACCCGCCTGGAGATGGATAGAGGAGCGGTGTCTCAGTTCCTAAGACCATCCGAAATCTGTGTTTTCCAATGGTCTTAGGTGACCCCTGTGAAAGGGTCGTTCGACCCCCAAAAGGGGTCATGACCCACAGGTTGAGAACCACTGCTCTAGAGAAACCCAACAATTTGCCATCATGGGGAGAATGGAAGTGGCTTGGTGCCATCATTTGAAATGGTGGCCTGGCTCCCACTTTGGAGGCTCTTGTTCTGGGTCTCTTCTAGAACTCCTAAGCCTAGGCCCCGAGTTTTCTAGATCCTGGTCTTTAGTTCTCTAGTTCTAGATCTCTAGGTCTTAGACTTTTATAGACCTGGGCCTAGTTTTTTGTTTTTTGGGGGGTCTTAAGTTGTCTAGATCTGAGTCAAAGTATCTCGGTTTCTAAGACTACAAGATTAGGAATTTAGTTCCTTGATTGTGTAAGTTTCTCTAAGTCTCTAGAATTAGAGACATAGCTCTTTAGGTCTATAAGGCTCTAGGGTCTTAGGTCTTTAGGTCTCTATGGATCTCCTTTTATGAAATTCTCACTTTCCCTGTTTTTATGTCTCTGTCATTTTAAATCTCTTTCTCTTAGTATAGTTCTCTAGCTCCATTCATATATGTTTCTTTCTCTGCATCTCTGTTTCTCATTCTCTCTACCCCCAGTTTTTATCACCCCCTCAATCAACAAGCATTTATTAAGCATGTGTTTAGTATTAGATATAAAAGGAAAAGCAAAAATGGTCTCTGCTTGTAGATACAGATTTTTGCATCTGTTTCCTCCTCTGTGTATTAGTCTCTCATCTTTATGTCTACATTTATCTCTACCACTTTTTAGACAGATTTTTCTTTCAACTCTCTATATCTAGCTCTTAATCTCTTTATTTTCGTATACTTTGTATATTTCTATTTCTACATGCATTCTTCCTCTAAACCTCTTTCCCCGAGGCTCTGCCCCCCAGTTCCTGCCCTACCATATTGTACTTTTTCATTCTCTTTTCATAGCTCCAGTTTGTTTCCCAAGCCTTTGCTCTGTTGCTCCCATTTCACTTATAATATTTTTAACTCTTTAGGAATTCTAGTTGATCTTGTAGGGAAGCTGTGGTTTTCTTTGAGGTTTTGCTTGTATAGGTGTTTTAGAGTTTTTTACCTTCTCTGGGTTTGTGGCTTGGGAATTCCTAGTCCCACGATAGCTCTTTATCTTTTTGTTTAATATTGTACCAATCTTCTCTGGGCAACGTGGTGTTGCTGTCCTTGCTGAGAGCTCCTTGGGCTAAATATGATCCCGCACCCTCTGGGAGACCCTTATGTTGTTGTCCTGGGTGAGAGGATTATGGTTACAATCTGCTCTTGGCCATCTTTACACTGCTGGCTTGGGCAGCTATGTAGGGGCTAAGTCTGAGATCAGCTCTGGATGTCCCAGCCTAGTTTTGAGTACTAAGCCCATGATCCTACTATATTCCTCTTTCATATTTCCTTCCTGTAGCTGTTTTATGATTTCATTATTTTTGTTTGTGCAAAAGCTTTTAAATTTTGTGTAATTGGAATTAATCTAATTTATATTTTATCTTCTCCTCTGTCCTTTATTTTGTTAAGAAATTACTCCCCACTCACAGCTGTGAAAGGTATCTGATCTTTCTGCTTCTGATTTTTTTAATGGTGTAACCTTAATATTCATTTTCGTTTTATTGTGGTATATGGTGTAATGCATTGGTTTAAACCTACTTTCTGTCAAGACTGCTTTCTGATTTTTTTTCAGCAATTCTTGACAAATAAGGAGTTCATTTCCAGATAAGTTATGTTTTTAGAATTTTTAGAATTTAGTTATTTCCGATTTTTCCTTGTCAAGTCAGTTCTGTTGATCTACTTTTCTGTTTTCTAATCTGTCTCAATTTTCAAGAAGTAGTTTGAAAGATACATATAGAGAGATATTGAGGAGGTAAAGATTGGGTGATAACTGTCTAGCTAAAAGACGTTAGCGAAAGATAGATGTATGGAGTGTGACCAAGAGAGGTGTAGGTAGAGAGATGAAAAGAGAGTGATAGTATATAAATAAAGATATTGAGAAAGACTTATAAGAGAGCCTATACTTAGACATAGAGACTAGTGGATGTTATCTATCCAATCTAGGTTTATCAAAAGATGTAGCATAGATATCAAGGTGACATCTATGAATGGATGAAAAGGGTACAAGAATGTGAATGCCACTGACATTCTTTCCAGACCTGGAATGGGTCTTTATGTCCTATCAGTTCCTATATAAATGCATCTTAAGCTGTACTGAAACCTCAGAAAAGTAGTCTTCAGCAGAATGGATCTTTGGCAGAATGCGGTGGGCTGAGGAAAGGGGGGAGCCAAGAAGTCAGATCAGGAGTCTTGTAAAATCTACTCAGAGGAAGGAACAAAAATTAGTGAGCTTTTAGCATGTAAATTAGAAGGCTGCACCCTTCAAAAAAATTATTGATTTCACATGCATACAAAAAATATATCTCAATAAGTCATATTTAAAACAGACGTTTCTTCTATTTAGAAGTCTGCTAAAATCAGGGTTGCATTTTGTGGTTTCAGTATATCATGAGTGGATACAATCCCATGCAAGGACTTTGTGTCCATCAACAGACATTTGTTAAGTGCCTATTGTTTGTCAGGAATCATACCAGGCACTCAGAGATGAAAGTGGCCTTGTCCTCAGATACCTTACATTTCAATCCTGGGAAATGACTATCCATAGGGAAGGAAATGTAGATTATATGGAGGAGAGAGAGTAGTGAAGTCATTGCACCTCCAGGAGTGTGAGAAAAAAAGGGATAGGCATAGAGAGAAAAGGATGTGTGTGTTTTGTGTGTGTGCGCACACACAGAGTATTCCAAAAGTCTTAGTGTACTTTTATTAATGAGCTTAAAACTGCACTTTTGGGATTCCCTGTATATACATAGATAGAAATAGGAATTTAGCGTTTATATGTACATGAAAAATACCCATGTTAAGATGCTAAGGAGAGAGGCCTAAACATATGCAGATCAATGTGTAGTTATATCAGGTCTAATATGTAGAGATCTAGAACTCAGGACTAGAGACTTAGACCTAGAACCTTTGGGAGAGAGGGCTGGTAAATATCTATAGAACCATGACATTTTCACAGCTCTTTGTCCTGAGTGGAATTTTTGATTTCTCCTAACCTTTTCCCTCCTAGCAAGCCATCTCATATCACAACGACTGGTTTTTGGAAAAAAAAATCAACAAAGCTGATCAGTACATGGAAAAGGTTTAAAAGAATGATCAATCCTCCCCATTCATGGAGCCTCCCACCTTCTCAAAGGCGGGGGGGAGTGTTTCATCATCTCTTCTTTTGGGGCTTCTTGTTCTTTTTAATTGTCACGTTCGTTGTTAGTTGTTTGGGGGTTGTGCTTCTTTTTCCATTTCTGTTGTTGCCATCATCATTTTCTTAACTCTGATTACTTGGTCCAGCATCAGGTCCCGTACTATACACACACTCCATGTAGCCATTCCCTAATCCATGGACATCTCCTTTGTTTCCAGTTCTTTGTCGACACAAAAAATCTTGTTATAAACACTTTGGTGTATAAGGCAAAGGGCATGGACATTTTATTCACTTTATTTGCCTAATTCCAAATGATTGTTACATGTTAGATCTTACTACCATGCCACTAATAAGAAGAGCTTGGCACATAACTTTCCTGCCCAGGTAAGATTTGTTTAAGGATATAATATATTTAGCTGTATCCTGTGATAGAAAAAGGTGCCAGAATGGTCCTTGTGGCCCCTAAGCTCCTAAGTCTATGGTGGGCAAGCTGTATTGAAACTTTTCTTTGAATTATTTTAAATAATAGAAATACATTTTTTTTAATGTCCAACCTCTTCCTTATTGGAGTAAAAGAAAAACAAAACCCTTGTAACACAAACCCATTTCAAGTGTAATAGATTGCCACGTTGTTTAAAAATACGCTTCGTTCTCCCCCAAGTCTGCCATCTCCTGGTTAGGAGGTAAGTGGCATGCTTCAGCAGTGCTCTTGGAATTGGGATTGGTCATTGCCTTGATCAGAGTTTCTAGGTCTTCCCCTAGAGCGTGATATGGGTGTTATAGTATAACTTGTATGGATAATTGGTTCTGCTCACTTTGGCCTTTTATCATTTCTTGCAGCAAAAAAGATTTCCATTACATCCATATGCCATGACTTGTTCAATCCTTCTCTAACTGGGTCTAGCCGCTAAGTGTCCAGTTCTTTGCTACTTCAAAGTGCTTCAAAAAGTGCACTGTTTTATGAATTCGTGGGCATTGTTCCATATTGCTTTCCAGTAGGCTAGGTGCAGTGCATCATTGGCCACGTTGAGTCTGTGAAATAGAATGTTTCAGTTGGCTTTTTGCTTACCACCAGATTTTTGCTTCATAATTTGGCCTTAAAGTTTTTGGAGTACTGAGTGCTAATGTCTGATGTTGTTGACAATCTTTTTATACTTGTGATTGTTCTTTTAAAAGGGCAGTTTGGATTTTCTAAATAGTTTAGTGGCTTTAGATTTTCACTCAACTCTACTCTGTAATTTCTCATATTTAGCTTAAGGATAACTCGCACATTCAATAATCTTGGGAGATGGCTGTTAGTTCGACACCAGCCTTGCAAAGAAGCTGTGTTATCTAAGAATGGGGGAAGGGAGGGAATAGATGAACTTAAAAAAATTAAAAGTTAACAACTTCGAAGAAAATCATCAACTCATTACATGCACACCTCCTCACCTCCCCTGTGTTTAATCTAAGTGTTTATTCTTGCAGTCTTACATGGTAGTGTTGTCCATGTATTAAAGGCTTGCTGTATACTGTGCATAGAGAGGCATAAGGAAAGTCTCTGATGTCAAGGAGCTGCACTGGACTTTGGGAATGCACTGCTTAGGGAGGTCCACCAGGTAGCCAAAGTTAAATTAAGGTAGTTTCTGGGGACACTGGCTGATAGAGGGAAACTGGGAGAAGCCTGAGTTCTGTAGGGAGATTTGCATACAACAATAGTTTCTTGAACCACGAGCTTGGATCACAGCAGCCAAAGAAAGCTCTAGCCATCCAGGAAAGAGAGGGACACGTAGAAATAGTTAAGCCACAACACACATATTCAGTCAGAGAATCAGGGACTTTCTTGGGAATTAGTCTGTTTTGCTGATTGTGGTCTTAAGTTTTTGTTCTAGGGTTGTAAGCATTATACCTTATCCCCTGATGCTGCAGAAGGTGAAGGTAAAGATGGTGCTTTGACTCTTGAGTCCCTTTGTCCTGCTTAATCACCGTTCCCCCCTCCCTCTCCCACCACTGTTTCAAAAGCACAATTTCTTCTTTTGCAACCACATTCTTTCTGTGCATTTTTTTTTATCCATCGTCCTTTGAAAGGCATTTGATGTTTGGCAGAAAGGAACATCTCCTTGGAACAATGTACCTTGGGTTGTGACAAGGAGAGATCACTATGGGGAAGAGGTTTCCATATCTTTCCAGGTAAGGGCTGATGGAGGAAGGCAGTACCTGACTTGTATGTCATAAGACATTAAGAGAAGACAACTAGCAGCACTTCCTCCCTAGGCAGTGGGAAGATTGCTGGAACTACTGTTCTAATTGAGACTACAGGGAGAAAGGGAACAGGTTAATCTTTTGTCCAAGGGCATGGCCTAGTCAAAGGGGGAAGGTATGAGGAGTTTGATTTGGCTCTTACCTTAAGCAACTTAGGGCTACCAGAAAGAGCCAAAATATTTTGCTCAGTTTGATAGTTTAAATCTGCCATCCTTAAGAAGTAACTAGCTCACCAAACATATCCTTTGTTGCTACCTGGACCAGGACGTGCAGGCCTGGCTTGCACTGGATTGTTCTCCTTTCTTGAGCTTCCATCAGGTATGGGAAAGTTACTATCTCCCCCAGTGGAGTTTTAACTGAAGGCAGGTTCCAGTAAATTAGATCCCATTTTATTTCCATGTGCTGGAAAGAGGCACTTCATAAGATTTAGGAGTTTTTGAAAGGTGCTAGAGAATCTATTTCATTTATTTACTTATTTATTTTTGCTTTGTGGAGGGGGGAAGACAGGGCAGTTGGTGTTAAGTGACTTGCCCAAGATGACACGGTTAGTAAGTGTGTCAAGTGTCTGAGGCCGGATTTGAACTCAGGTCCTCTTGACTCCAGGGCTGATGCTCTGTTCATTGCACCACCTAGCTCCCCCTAGAGAATCTATTTTAGTAGGAATTTGCCTGCATGCTGACTTTTTTTGTTTTGTTTTGTTTTAAAGTCAGACTAAGATGATAAGGTCACTACCATTTCCCAAAAGCAGCCTAAAAAAGTCCAATATCAGTGCACTGGTTATACTAATTCGTACTAACTTTTCTAAACCCTGCCTGTTTTTTTCTTCCTCTAACTTTTTCCACCTTTCCTCTTGTTTGGGTTTGGCCTGGCCCCCATTTGTCAATTTGCAAGATTGTTAGAGAAGATTGCTTTCCCAGGTTACCTGTAGATAGGATATGGCCTCTTCCTTTCAGAGCTGCTTTCATTTCTTAGACATTTTGTGGAGTGAGCCTTTCTCTACAATGTAGGCTGATTCATCACTCTTCTGGACCAGCATCCTAGACACCATGTTCAGAGGACACGGCTCTTTTTGACTCCTTTCAAAAAAAGGCAAGAAGTACAGGTTTCCACATGGGTCACTGGGATATGCCTCTTGCCAGATACAGGGATGTGGTTTGAAGGCCAGATTTGGGGGTGGCACTTTTTGATTCTGACAAGCAAAGACGGGGATTTGAAGGCAGCTCTTTATGACTGATAGCCTTTAACTGTATGGTTTGTCACCATTTCCCAATGATTCCCACCCATATTACCATTTGGCTTACCTTACCTAACTTAAGCTTTGTGCCAAGCATGGAAATAAGCATCATACACCACCAGAAACAGATTGCATAGCTTCTGTCATTTGGAATATCTCTTTCTTTGAAATAGGACACCTTTAAGAATCCTATTTCAATGAACGATCTATTTGGGACATTCAACATTATTATTACTGAAATGAAATTGGAACTCTCATTGTCTTCATGTATCTGAAAATGTTCAGGTGCTGAAGATTTTGAGAGGAAGCCATGGTTTTTTAATAGTAGAAGAATTCGGTCACTAGCTTTTCATAGTTGGCTGTTTCCATTCGTAATTTTCCTTTCTTCAACTTCTTAGAGGGTGTCAATACAGACTATGTCAAAGGACAAAGCCTGGAAGGTGTGAGCACTGAAGAACCTCAAGGTGAGAGCTTCTCTGTACTCTAATGCATTCTAAAAGTGGCCTAGGCTTTGGAAAACTCCAGTGTGTCTCTTCCTTAGTAATTGTTGGAAAAGAGGGAATAATTCCTTCCTTTAGTGTGAGATGTTTGTGAGTGCTTTGCTTAGTTGGTTGGAGCAGTAGTCTTTGAAATGTACCTTCCCCTTAGCAGAGTGCCAGGAGGAAAGGAGAGGAGAGGAGCTCCTGCTCATTCACAGGTTGTGTTTGTCCTCTAAGAGGACTGTGGCATCAAGGAGATGATGACATGACTTGGATTGGAGTGAGGCAGGGCTGTGCAAGGTCACCAGCCTCACTTTCTCCTCTAGAGCCTGTGGCTCTAGAGGAATATCAGTGGCCTGATATTCATCTGGAGGATTGGAGATGTCCCAGGATGCATTGGGAGACCCTGGCCCTTATGAGCTAAGGCCTGTTCAGGTTCTCACTTTGAGTGAAGTAACACCCATTTAAGTATAGGCCTCTTTAAGTAGTTGCTCAAGGGATAACCCCTTTAATTAAAAAAAAAATCAAACTGGAAGGGGAAGACCCTCAGGGTTCCTAGCTAAAAGAGAAACAGTTACATTCATTCACTCTGTGTTAGGAGGGCAGGGACCTAGCGTCCAATCTATGGAACTCCAGAGTGAACTGGGTTTAAGGAGTGTTCTTTCAGAAATGAATCTAGCCAGTAAACCCCAAGTCAAGGAGGCAGCTTTCAGCCATAGAAATGCACCTTCCCTTGTGCAGAGTATCCTGAGAGGTAAGGGAGAGGGGAAAAGCACCAGAAAGGTAAGGGAAGGAGAGAGGAGGTGATAGGGGTTGATGAAGTTCCAGAACCACAAGACTGGAATTCCCAGACAAGATTGTTGAGTGGGGGTCCCTCAAGGACTAGAGTACTGGAGGAGGTCGTCTGGAAAGAATTTGCGGTCTCAAGCATTCTTTAAGTCAAGGTGGCAAAGATTGATTGTTACACTTTTCAGTGGGCAAGAGTTCTTTGAGAACCTGCGACCTTAGAGGGGTGCAGTTAAATTTTATATAGGTTAAACTATAGTAAAACATGTGCCAAATGTGCTAACTAGGTAATTCAAGGTGGGATTAGGGAGTTCTTAAAGGTAGAGGCACTTTTAGTATCTACTGTGCAGGTATTTTACCCAGAGATCACTGGGAAATAGCCCAAGAGGGTGCTACATGGTGGTGTGGTTTTTGGCCTCAAATATCCATCACTAAGTCACCTAGTAGTCAGGGCTGACAAATACCCAGGCTGTCCCCATCCATGTCTTATTAGACAAGATGAACAGAAGGGAATAGACATAGTCTGTCTAGGATCCATATTATATGTCAGGGAGTAGGAAATATCTTAGTGACCCAATGCACAGCTGTACACAGCTGGTTCAAACTACTAAATTCTATAGGTGGAGCTGGTATCAGGAAGAGATTTTTTGCTAGGGCATACTGCCCTTGAGCTGGAGAGAAAGTGTTTTGAGATTAGGGAGAGATGTGATTTTGGAATTGGGGTTCAAGCTTATGCACCCAAGTACCCCATGAGAGGGGGGAGGGACGGCGGAGAAAGTCTCCTCTCCTAGGGATTAGAGGTCTCCTTAGGGGTTAGAGGATCTCTTCTCCTTTCCTCTTCTCCCTCCTCCTCTCAGAAGGGAGGGGAGAGAGGAGGTTCTACACTCTTAAGGGTTAGAGGTCTTCTTTTATAGGTCAGAGTCTCTCCTTTCCTCCCTCCCCTTCCAGTCCTCTGGTCTGGTCTCTGCTATTCCCTTCTCTTCTCTCTTAGTGGGTTGATTTAACTTGGGATTTTCTGGTTAGATTCCTTTCCCTCCCCTTCTTTTCTGTTCTCATCTTGTCTCCTCTTGTGTCTTTTCCTGTCCTTAGGTCTCCTTTCCTCGCCTCTCCTCCCCTCCCCTCTATTTTCCTCTCTTAGTGGAGAGAAGAGAGGGAAGGAGACCTTTCCCTCCTGTTCCCTTCCATGTCTCATCTCCCCTCCCCCTCTCTCCCTTTCTTCTGTCTTAGAGGATAGAGAGGAGAGGATGGAAGAGAAGAAGGGGAGGGAGGGGAAACAAGGAGAGAATATGCATTGTAGAGGTCCTCTCTTAGAAGTTAGGAATGGAAGAGCTATTTTTATAAGAAAAGTACTGTCTTGGTGCTTTTCTGTTCCGTCCTCTCCTCTCTCCCCTCCTCAAAGAGAGGGGAGGGTCTAGATATCTCCTCTACCCTCTAAGAGAAGAGAGGAGGAGAGAGGGAGAAGAGGGGAAGGTCTCCTTCCCTTTCTTCTACTCTCCACTCAAGAGAGGGGAGGAGCAGAAATCAGAGATGAGAGGAAAGGAGACTAGCCCATACAAGAGAAGTGGAGGAACAGGAGAGGAGAACGGAGTAGTGGAGAGGAGAGGAAAATAGACCAGAGGGGAGTAGAGGAGTGGAGATCAGACCAGAGTGGACCAGAGGAGACCTGACCACAGGGGAGGAAATCAGAGTAGTGGAGAGGAGATGAGACCCATAGCACTGGAGTGGGGACCAGAGGAAAGGAGACAAGACCATAACAGAGGAGGGGAGAGAAAAGGAGACTAGAACATACCAGAGGAGGGCTTAGGAGAGGGGAGGATAGGACAGGGAGGCTTTGGCAAGAGGCATGGGAGAAAAGGAAAGGAGGGGTGGGAGGGGCGGGGAAAGAGCTACTCCCTCTAGGGTTGTGTTCAAGAGGACCATGACATCAGGGAGTTGATATGACTTGTAGTTAAGTGATTTGAGTGTTCTGATGTTGTTTTTTTTGTTGTTGTTGTTAGAGGGGCAACCCTAATGGTCTTCCCCTTCCAGTTTGATTTTTTTCTTTTTTGATTAACATGGCCATCTCTTGATTAACTTCTTAGAGGCCTACTCACTGAGTGGGGGTTACTCTGCTCTTAAGTGAGAACCTGAAAATGCCTTAATCTACAAGGGCCAGAGTCTTCCAATGCATCCTGGGCCATCTCTCCAGTCTTCCTGATGAATATTTGGCTCTGGAGGAGAAAGTAAGGCTGGTGACCTTGCACAGCCCTCCCTCACTCAAATCCAAGTCATGTCATCATCTCCCTGATGCCATGGTCCTCTTCAAGAAGGAAGGACAAAGAAGAGCAGTAGTCTACAAACTTTCTTGATTGCATATTCCATCAGTAAATAGATAGAAATTTGGCATACACCTTGAATATATGTTATATTTGTTTGGATGAAAATGATATACATGTACTAATAATTAGGAATTTCATTTTGGGGGATAGATCAGAAAAGAGCACTTCTTTTGCTTCAGTAAAAATTCTGTTTTCTAGTGTATATAAAAATATTTTTCTCAACCAAAAACATACCTTAGAGAATATGAATAATTCTAAGTTTAGTTAATATCATTCCTTGGTGTTACTGGCTGTATGTTGAAGGAAAGATTGGGCTAACCAGGGAGTAGAGATATTACGTATGTCTTCTCTTTAACACCTCAACCTAACTGCTTTTCTCTTCTGGTCTTTTTCTAGTTAAATATTCAGCATTGCAAACCCAATCTGCAGAAAAACCTTCCCAAGAAACTCCCAAGATCTAAGTCCACAGCACATATACACATTTCAGATGCTTGTAATTTTGCTTATTTAATTTGGATTGAAAGCAGTCCTCCAGCTCTATGTAATAACTGGCTTCTTAATGGCATAACCTTTTGTTGGGTGGAGAGGATTTTATTATTAATGTTGAGCTGAAAAAAATCTACTGGTAATACATTTAAGTGATTTGGGGTCATGAAAATGCAATTTGCTCATTTCTGCTGTGAGATAACTGGCCCAGCCCCTCATGGAATAGAAGTGCCTAAGATAAAGGTGATGAAAACCCAGGAGATCTATTTTAGCTCCTAGGGCACACTGGCTCCCTTGTACTCAGAGCCAACACTTCTCCCCAGGAAGGCCAGGCCTACACTTCTCTAGTGCTGCTGGGAAATTGAAATAAGGTAAGGAACTAAGGTAGCCAGGGGTGATACAGCAAGAGAGCAAGGGGAAGAAATGAACTGAAACATGACAAGGGGATACAGATGAGCTCTGAGGTCATTGAGTAGAGTTAGAAAAATCCTAGTACTAGATAGAAACCTGGGCTTTTTCCCTTGAAACTAGAGGGGGTGGTCTTCAGCATGTGCAACCTGACCTCCTCAGCTTTCTCAGTGGGAAATGCAGGTTTTTTTACTTTGCCACCCTAGAAAAGTCAGTTATAGAAAAAGTCTGTAGTGTTATTTATTTACTTAGTTATAGCTTGTGATGAATATAACATTACCTGTTAGTATATGGGAATGTATTTATGTTTGTAAAATAGCATGACTAAAAACGCCTGGGGCAACGCAATTAGTGTGGCCGAGTGGACAGACAAAGCATCATGGTTTAATCCCCTCCTGATCCGTTTTCTTTTCAGGAAGAAAAACTACATTTTTTTTCTTCTACAGCAAGAGGGGATTGTTCATTTTAATTTGGAGAACATTAACTAGCAAAAGCGGCATTCTTGGCCATCACTTAGAAAACTGCATTAGTGTAAGATTGTAGTTAAGAAATCAATCCTAGGTCCTGAACACATGTCCAAGGGGCAGGATGCAAAAATCTGTCAAGTTGAAAGAAATTGGTGCTCTCACTGGCCCCAGGGCCAATTGGGGTTCCTTCCCACTGAGTCTCTGTGACTTGGGGGAAGAGTCAGTATATTTCAGTTACTTTCTCTATGCTATGAGAGATTTGAAACCATCACTAAGGGTTCTTTGCCACTCAAGATCTGAGACCTATTTTAGAAGATAAAAAAAAACATTTCAAAGGGGAAATAGAATTAATTCTATTTGCATCGAACCTCTCAATGGTGTTCTAGCAATGCTTACCTGGATTGGCATATCCACACTTCCACAGAAGTCGTAACCACTTTGTGTTCCTGTAAATGTTTTTAAACTAGTCTAACCACAATACTTTCATGTAAGAAATGTCTTTGTAAGTACTTTCTTAGCATTAAAGCTGTGTTAAAGGATACTGTGTTAATAAACTCCAAGAAACAAGTTCTAAAGAAATTGTTTCCTTCAAGATGGCTTTTTTTTAGTGCATTCTCTCATCCCCACCCCCAATACTACTCCCCCCCTTCCTGGGGGGGGGCAGCATTTATAGATAGACTTACACCATCCTGTGCAGGTGAGAGTTGGACTAAGGTTGGCATCTGTCCCTGTCCCTTTCAGTGTTTCATGGACAATGATGGCAGTGGCACCCAAAACCCTAATAAGAAAGGGTGTTCAAAATATAAATTTAATTCCTCAGCATTTTTCTGACTAGAGAAGTCTTGGGTCCAGATCACAAATAGTAGCAGAAAACAGCCTCAATTTGATGACAGTTATAATGCTGTGTGGGGAAACCACACAACTGACAACTTGGCAGCCAATGGTAAGTGAAGGTGAAGTCAAAGATGCCAAGATTGTGATCTTGGGATGAAGGACAGGGAGGGATACCTTCACCAGAAATTGGTACATTTGGAAGAGGGATAAAGTCAAGCAGCAAGCAGCCTGTGATGGATGACTGAACTTTGAGAGAAAGATGAAAGCTACATAGTGGTGCTGAACTCATCCTTGAGCCATAGGAAACACGCAAGCTAAGACAGAAAAGGATCTTGCAACCAAGGAATTATATAGAAGAAGAGAGTGAAAATAAGTTAGGACAGAAAAGAAAAAAAACCACTCAGGGGCCAGACAGATTAACAAGAAAATTCTATCAGATTTCAAGGGATGGCCAATTGAAAATCAGTCTCTAACACTACCATCCCAAAATCAACAATAAACATGACAAATACCGGAATTGCGTGAAAGAGAATTGCAGCAAGAAGATGAATGGAGAGAAGCCCCATAGGCTTCCACTTTGGATAGACTCTTCTCTTATAGCCCAGTGATGGAAAGAGTGAACAAGTGTGTGGGGAGACTCCGAAGTACAGGTTGATCAATTCACTGCAACAGGAGTCATGGGGGGGAGGTCAAAGAAGAAAAAGAAACAGCGAAGTCCATAGGAGCCCCAAGAGCAAATAAAAACCCCAAACAGTTAGGAATGGTTTGAAAAAATAAGATACCGGGGAGAATATCTCCATAGCAGGAAAGGCACTGAAACAGTGCCTTTTAATTTTTTATATTTTAGTTTTTGTATTAAAAAGCTAAAGTAAATTTAAAACAAAATTCTGTAGAAGGAAACAAGGCAGGAGAGTTAAAGAACACAAGCTCATGTGAAAGGAGCTGAACTAGAGACAGAAGAAATCTCACGTCCTCCAGGAAAAGTACTGAACTTGGAGTCACAGGAACTGAGTTCCAATCTCATGCTATCACATTACTATTTGTGTGTGATTCTAGGCAAGTCCCGTAACCTCTCTGGTGTGCACATTTCCACATCTGGAAAAAAAGGGCACCTATTTCTTCTAGGTTCCATGGTACAATGAAGAGTCACAATATCATCTACAGCGAATAATAAAAGAAAATTATCCTGAAGTATTGGGGGGGAGACATAAGAGGCAAATACTATGTATTGTTACCTCTTGAAAGCCCAAGTTAAAATTATGAAGGAAGAGTGTTTACACTTAGGAATTTTAGTGTCACAATACAATTTTGAGACAGCAGTCTTTAACATGGAAACTCAGTTCAAACAGGTTAGTACTACTCTCATCTTTGAGAAATAAAAAAAAGTCAAGATTAGATTACACCTCCAAAGAAAACGTTCCACAAAGCTTTGAGTCACATCATCAGTTTAAGAAGATGGACTTGCAACAAAAAGGCATTTGAGACATTCCTCAAAAAGAAAAACAAACAAAAAAACCCACCTCAGCCACACAAACAGGTGAACATTTTGTTAACATCCACTCAAGATGTCCTAGGATAGAAAAAAATTCAGGAAAGACGAAGAAAGAATCTGAGATGCCATAGTTTAAAACTCATTCCCTCATTGAATCATTGGGTGGGTGGGTGGGTGGTATTTTATGGGTAACACAGAGCCAACTTGTATAGGGAGAAGGTAGTTAGATGAAGTAGGAAAGCTAGAGACATATTCCATCACGTTAGTTTTAAGAAGTTAAGCTAACCTTTGGGTTTCTTAAGGGTAATGGGCAAGGAGAGGAAAAAAGAGTAGAGGGAAGTGCTGTGAGGAGGGTTATCCGGGCTTGAGTGTGATACATGATGGGTTTTGTAAAACAACCCTTCTCCAACTAATACCTGATCTAAACATAAAAGGCCATGATAATAGGGGAAATTAAGAGACTTGACAACTATGCCAAGGGTGAGAATTCTTAATTAAGGGGTAAGGGGTAATTCAGGCAATGAAATATAAAAGCTTATACATGAGCAAGAGATAAGGGATAATAAACTATATAGGTTGCGGGAAAATCTTTACATCAGTTACTGCTGATATTCAAGATACGTATGGAATTAACAGATATGTAAGATTAAGAAGCATTCCTCAAATAAAAGGCCAAAGGATACCAATGAAGCATTTTCAAACGTGGCAAATAATCTGGTTTATTGATTGTGAGCACACACTTATCATGAGAACTCCCAAGCAAAAGCCACTGTGATTGAATCTGATTCCATAACTAAGTCTTAAAGTTACCTGAGAACATGGAGGTTAAATGGCTTGCTAAAGTATTTAAGAGTTTAAATGTCAGAAGCTGAACTTGAACTCAGATCTTCTGGACTCCACAGCTAACACAGCATTTTATACAATATATTAGACTGTCTATAAATGGACATGTGAGCAAATGGTCCAGGTCACTAAATGAAATGCAAATTTAAACAACTCTAAAATTTCACCTCACACCCATTAATGTGGCAGCAGTAAAGAGAGAGAGAGATACAAGATTAGCAAAATCTGCTTAGAGAAGAACTTATATAGAATGGTTATGAGAAGACAAGAACCCTAATGCCCTGCTAATGAAACTTTTCAACTGGTCCAGCCACTCTGGAAAGTCTGAGGTGAAGTTGGATGTAGTAGATTAAGATCTGAGCTTAAAAAGCCAGGGAGCCCTTGTTTCTAATCCTGCCCTTGCCCCATCCTGGATAAGTCCCAAGAACTCTCTGTGCTCTAGGCAGTTCTGTCATATAATGTGCAGAGCAGGGGCCAATCTTTCATAAGAAACTTATATGAAGTGAAATAAGCACATTCAGGAAAACCGTATATACAATGATCACGATTCACATGTAAATGCAAAAGAACACTAAGATGTTCTCACTAAACGTGACAGATCTTAAAGAGAACAAGCAGTTTTGGTGTCCCACCTCTTACAGTGAGGGAGGACTGCAAGTATACACAGGCAGTAGGGTACCTGCGACTATAGCGAAAAATGGAATCTTAAGAGACGATAAAATTCGAATGAAAAAAAAAGAGATTATTTTCCTCCACCACTACTAAATCACACACTCCAAAAAATGAACATATTTCAGTGTTGATATTTATATTCTCTTAAAAACAACGATTTTCCTGGCAGTTGACTTGGCCTTACTTTATCTCTGGTAGCCTTTAGGTACAGAAGATGCATGCACACATTTGTGTGTTTAACATCTATCTTCCAGGATTGTTGGGAAAATAAAATGAGATACTGTAAAGCCCTTTACAGACGTTGAGGCACTGTATAAATACTTTCATCATCATCATCATCATTATTAAGAGGCTTTTGAAGACCCCTGAGAGGCCCTGAGCTTTTCCCTACCATATACATCCTTGCAAGAGACTGTACTAAAAACACACCAAAAAACAAGTATGTGCAGCCAAAATTGGTGGGGAAAAGATTGCCTGAACTCTTTCCTCTGGAGAATCATTTTGCCAGGAGATAAACAGCACACATAAAGCAGTACAACTCTGATCCTGGTTTAGTTTTAGCAAACAGGGAAATGGTACAAGGACCAGGAGTTGAAAATAATCCAAACAAGTAAAACACTTGTCGGTTTCAGTCAAAATACGCAAGACCTAGGACAAACATAGTTCAAGTACTTATTTTCTCCCAAAAGGAATACAAACCAAAATACAGTTAAAAAAAGAAAAATGCCAAAGTTAACATGTATCAATTTTAATACTAGAATGAAACTTTCAGATGGGGCAAATGCAATAATGGTACCAATTTTAAAACTTTAATTTTACAAATTTTTTTTTTACTATCATACACCTAAAAATAAAATGGAAAAGTAATCCCTTCTATAAGAGAATGAAAATTCATATGCTTTTAGATACAGAAGGAATTCTCCCCACCCCCCGCCCCCCACAAAACTTTGTTGTGCTTGTTTCAGATCACTAGAAGCAATTTCCTGCCCTAGACAAGTTACCTTGGAGCTGGGATGTGCTCAGAATTCATGCCCTGGCCTCATCAATGGGGTCAGCTAGTCCATGATGCAGGAGGAGGCTAGGAAGGAGGCAGTGACTTAGGCCATTCTCCAAATTCCATTCCTCCCACCAAAAGGCCACCATATCTAGTTAACAGTACCTGATGTACCCGATTGAATGATCTGGGTGTATTGAAAGGGCCATTTAACCTACTCTACATCACAGGACTGCTGTAGCTGTATGACTGCATCCAATTTAAGACAACAACAAAAAAAAAGGAAAATGAATTTTAAAAAAATTTCCATTCATCATAATTTTAAGTCTAGGAGAATAGACCATCAAATGAGGTAAATACAACATGGTACCAATTTTAAAACCCGATTTTAACAATTTTTCTTATCATACACCTAAAAATGAAATTATCCACTAATCCAGTAGTCCTTTATACTTGGGATGGACACTGATGTTTGCTGGTTGAAATCGAGCACTAATTATCCTTAAACATAGCATTCAAGGTATCTCCCAGACAGTAAAAATTAAGACCAAAACTGAAACTATCAAACAATTACCTCGAATACTTTTTTCTTTAGATCTTATGTAAATGTCTCTGGCACCATACTAAAAAATAACTTCATATAACAGAAAATCTAAGATACATATAGGAAGACTTTTGGGATACCCTGTATTTAAAAGCTGGGCTTCAAACTTATTGAAACATGTCTATTTTTCAATTATTTAACTGTAAACATTTTAAAAAGCAAATTCTTCAAAATGAGGTCACCATAAAATCATTGTTAATGTACAGTGAGTAATTTAGGCTCCTGAGGGCAGGATGTTCTCCTTTTGATAAAGGATGGCTTATCTCTTTGTTCTAAATTGGTGATATTGGTTAGAGTTCTGAGTACTGTACATTAATCTCTTTCCCTTGGGATGATTAATAAGTATTAATATTCTGGCACGTGGTAGAAATCTACAATATCAATGCTATAAAATATATACCATGTAATGGAATTAAGAGTTATAGACGTAGTATATACAATCAACTGATTAGCACTACATTCATGGAAACCCTGAATGAGTCATGAAGCTCTAGGCCAGGAAGTGGAGCTACATGAGGTAACTGTGCACAGAAAACTTCCCATAAATGAAATTACTAGCTTTAAAACAACAAGTTGCTTTAGTGGTTGAAAAGGAAAAACAAAAAGAAACTTTGTACACCCAGAGTCTATGCCTGATGATTTTCTTTTAAAAAGACAACATGTAAGAAATAAACTTGAGAAAATGTATTCCAATAAAATTAGAAATATTTGATATAAAATACATACTGAGAAATTAATAATTTCAACTTAAAGGAATCCAATCAAACATAATATTCAAAACAAAATTAATGAATTTTTTTATGTTCAGCAGTTTGGAAAGGCAGGAAACAATGTACAACCATTGATACTCATGCAAATAAATAACACTAGCCTGGTGTGCATGTTGCAAGACTTAAAGTGCTTCTATGCTATTGATATATAAATTTTTGAGGACCTGATCCAAATGTACCATAGATTGCCAAGAGATTTAACTAAAATAATTTCATATACAACAGATTCATCTGACACCCTTCACAAGGAATGTGAATGTGTCCATTTTAAATGTGAAAAAGCATTAAAAGAATTGGCTCTTAAAAAAGAAAATCTCATACATCACTTGGCAAGGATTATTCCTTTCATCAAGGAAACCTCTTACCGAAAATATAACAGTGTCTTTTCTTTCCCCACAAAATACTCCAAAGTTGGTTTAAGTTTTATCAAATAACCTAGAGAAATCACTAAACTGGCGGACACATGATCTTTAGGTACAAAATGTCTTGTTTGTAATGCATTCACTATTGGAAAACACCTTGAAGCTGCCTTCAAGGTAAGCATGACGATCCATTTGCACTGGCTTCTCAAAAGCTGCCTAAGGCATAGTGCTTTCTTATATAATCAGTCTGATAGACAGAATCCCTTTAAAGATTGAGAAATTGTTCATGATTCAAAATTAAGTCACGGTTGCTCACAAAACAGAGTCCCGCAAAGATGTCAAAACAGCCACCCAAATGACCAATTACTGAAAACACCACAATAGAGAATAAAGAAACTCTTGGCCTAAATATAAAAAGACAAAATTCTATCCTAACAATTACAAAACCCCCTTTTCACAACTGTGTATTGTGGGGGGAGTGGGTGTTACCAAGTTTACAGTACACTAAGATAGTCTCAGAAGTATATTCTATATATGGATAATCCCATTTTAAGAAGCATTCCTGGCTTCCACGCCACATCAAACAGATGTATGTACTGGAGTGACTGAGTGGGAAGGTGAGGACCCTCGATCTGAAGATGAAGAAATAGATCGTGTAGCAGCTTCCCGCTGTAAATCTTCCACCCTCTTTTGAAGCTCTGATCTTATGGCGAGCAGCTCCTTAAGATTCTGGTGAATCGGCATCTGGCGAATCATAGAAACAAATTTAGGTTTATTAGGCATTACAAGAACATTATTAACATTACCACCTAGATCTTGGCATAACTATGGTTGTTGTTTTTTTACCCCAACATCATGGCTCAATTAGAGAATGGTCTCTTCTTTATACACTTTAAAACATGCACAGTGAATTGTCTCCCAGAATCAGAAATTTGAGCTATATGAAAGTTTAGAATGTTTGTCCATATGAATAATAGAAAAGGTTGACTAAATAGAAAAGCAGAAGAAAAAAAAATTCTCTTTCTTTAACAGCCACAATAATGGAAACAGTATTAGGGCACATTCAGAGCACACTTTGTGATAACTCTGCTTTTGCCCACATTTCTAGCTCTCTTGGTCACATGTGCATGACAGCAGAATTTGTGGATATTTAAAGAAAAACAAGCAAGGCGAAAAATAAAAAAAGACAATTTATCTTGCTATGTATAAACACAATAAATTCAACATAGATGCTTTAAGAGACATGATGCTTCAAACTCTCAACAATGGAATTTGTATATGTATATATTGACATATTTTAGAATTTTAATATAATTTTACTGACAAAATCTGTTAGTTTCATTTTATACCATTAAATAGTTGTGTCAGTAGGCATGGAATGGTAACTAAGCAAAAAAAAAACTTCAGTAGCTTGACATTAAATTAGATTAAGTTTGAACATTTCTTCCTTCAAAAGCTGAAGGAACCAATTAGAAGTTGGTCTAGTTGGGATCAGATTCTCACCAACTGGTTACTGGTGTAGAAAGAATGGCAACTGAGGTTGGAGGAGCCAAGATGGTAGCATAGAAGTAGGAAAACTCCATGGCTCCCCCCTTAACAACCTCAAATACCTATAAAATATGAGTCTTAAACAAACTTTAGAGCTACAGAACCCACAAAGTGACAGAGAAAAACAAATCTCCCGCTGAAGGCAGCCCAGCAGGAAGGGTCCATTGGTCCATCGCAGCATGCTGGGAGCCAAGGCCAACCCCGTGTGAGCCTGCGGTTTTAGCCCCAGGGTGGCCCAATCAGCCAAGGTTGGAGGGACTTTGAGAGAGTGGATCACCAGCAGCTGTGGTGGTTTCCACAATTATCAACCCATAAATGCCAAAGGCAAAGTAAAAGGTCAGTGTGGACTTTGGGAACAGGAGGTCTGAGAGCGCGGTCTGGCCTCTGCCCCCAGAAGGGAGAAGCAGCTCAGGTGCCATGCTTCAGAGCTTCTGGCCTGCAGATCATAGGGGGACCAAGCAACCATTCTAAGGGGTAATCACTCTTGCTTTAACCTGTTTGGATCTGGATCACGGTCTTGGGTGGAGGTCCTGGGGTGTATGACCAGGTGTCAGAGCTTCTGGAGGCTTCAGAGAGGGCACCCAACTAATAGCTCTGGCAGCTGCAAAAACCCCAGTGATTTGGGACAAAGCTCTCCCCTCTGGAAGCAGAGTTCCACTCTGGCAAAAAGCTCAAAAGTCAATTAATTGAGTGGCAACATGAGCAAGCAAAGGAAGCAAAGCAAGCACAGCAATCCAACTTTAGATTCCTTTTATAGGGACAAAAAGGATCATCAAAGCATGGAATGGGAGGAAGACAACACAATCAGAACTCCTGCACCAAAAGCTTCCAAGA
>CM053582.1:36143738-36166673 GCA_028627135.1 Pseudochirops cupreus | reverse complement strand
AATATGAACTGGTTACAGGCCATAGAGGAGCTTAAGAAGGATTCTGAAAACCAAATAAGTAGAGGAAAAATTGGGAAGAGAAATGAGAATGCAAGAAAATACAAGATGCAAGAAAATCATGAAAAGAGAGTCAACAACCTGACTGAAGAAAATAACACCTTAAAAAACAGACTAACTCAAATGGCAAAAGAAGCTCAAAAAACCCAATGAGGACAAAAATGCCTTAAAAAGCCAAATTTGCCAGATGGAAAAAGAATCTCAAAGGCTCACTGAAGAGAATAATTCCTTCAGAATTAGATTGGAGCAAATGGAAGCTAATGACTTTATGAGAAATCAAGATACTATTAAGCAAATCCAAACAAATGAACAAATAGAAGGCAATGTGAAATATCTCATTGGAAAAACTGCTGACCTGGAAAATAGATCCAGGAGAAACAATTTAACTATTACTGGACTACCTGAAAGCCATGATCAAAAAAAGAACCTAGAAATCATCCTTCAAGAAATTCTCAAGGAAAACTGCCTTGATGTTTTAGAACCAGAGGGCAAAAGAGAGGTTGAAAGAATTCACTTATCACCTCTTGAAAAAGATCCCAATAAGAAAACTCCTAGGAATATTATAGCAGGTTCTAGAGTTCCCAGATCAAGGAGAAAATATTACAAGCTGCCAAGAAGAAACAGTTTGAATACTGTGGAAACACAATCAGGATAACACAGGATCTGGCAGCTTCTACATTGAGGGATTGAAGGGCTTGGAATATGATATTCTGGAGGTCAAAGAAGCTGGGATTAAAACCAAGAATCCCCCACCAGAAAAATTGAGTATAATATTTCAGGGGAAAATATGGTCATTCAATGAAATAGAGGACTTTCAAGCTTTCTTGATGAAAAAACCAGAGTTGAATAGAAAATCTGACATTCAGATACAAGAAGCAATAGAAGCATGAGAAGGTAAACAGGGAAAATAAATCATAAGGAACTTATCAAAGTTGAACTATTTACATTCCTACATGGAAAAATGATAATTGTAACCTATGAAACTTTTCTCAGTATGAGCATAGGTGAAGGGAATATAAATGTATATATATGTATACGTACATATATATGTCTATATAGGAGGGTATATGGGCATGTGAATACATATGTGAGTGTGTGTGTGTATATATGTGTACAGGTATACATAAAAAGAGGGCACAGGATCAATTTAATAGGAAGGGATGATACTTAAAAGGTGAAATTGAGAGATGAGAGAAGAATATAATGAGAGGAGATGGGGAGAGACAGAATGGGGTAAATTATCTCATATAGAAGAGGCAAGGGATAATTGCTACAATGGAGGGGAAGAACAGGAAGGCAAAAGGGAATGGGTCAACCTTACTCTCATTGAATTTGTCTTAGAGAATGACATACACACTAAATAGGGTATCTCACCCTACTGGAGAGTAGGGGGGAAGGGGATGAGAGCGGGGATGATGGAGGGGAGGGCAGATTGGGGGGGAGGGTAGTTAGAAGCACACACTCTTGAAAAGGGACAGGGTCAAAGAAGAAAATAGAACAAGTGGGGGGGGGGGATAGGATGGAGGGAAATATAGTCAGTCTTTCACAATATATCCACTATGGAAATGTTTTGCGTAGCTATACACATACAACCTATATTGAATTGCTTATCTTCCCAGTAAGGGTAGGTGACGAGGGAAGAAGGGAAAGAATCTAGAATTCAAAGTTTTAAAATCAGATGTTTAAAAAAATATATTATTATTTTTTACATGCAACTGAGAAATAAGATATACAGGCACTGCAGTAAGGAGATCCATCTTGCCCTACTGGAAAGGGGGGAGGAGGGATGGAGGAGGATATAGGAGAGAACAGATTGAGGGAGGGGGTATATAGTGGAATTGCTGTTTTGGGGTGGTGGGTAGGGGAAAGACGGGAAGAAAATTTGTAACTCAAAATCTTGTTGAAATGAACGATGTAAACTAAAAATAAACATACAATTTAATTTAAAAAAATAAAATCTGAGAACTGAACCAGAAAAAAAAAAAGAATGACAACCGAGTAGGAGTGAACAAGCCCCAGTAAAACATGTGATAGGAAGAAGGAAAGGAGAGCCAAGCCTAGCCAGTCATGAACTCAGACTTTGGGAGAACACACTTCCAGGCATTTAGAGAAAAACTAGATAGGTCCCATGACCTCAAATTTTACAGGCAAAGTCAGGATAGGAAGCCCTTAAGATATTCTTAGAAACCTGGGATGAGGAAGACAAGGAGTCATCTGAAGAGACCTAGACAGATGCACAAGTTGCTTGTAGACAAACAGGAAATTTTAAAAGACACATAGAGACAAAAGAAGTAAGAACAGACAATGGATGGTAAATATAAAAGTACAATCCCATCCTATAAGAAGAGTGTGCCCTGCTCAAGGTGATTCTTGGCCATGATAATGTCTCAAGAGGAGGTAAAGCTCCTCAACTCTCAGCTTCTCTTTTCTGTTCTAAGCAGTTATTTCTGGATGGACAAGGACAGAAAAAATTGGGTGTCCGGGAGTTGATGTCCAAGCTACGTGGGGGATAGTAAAAGAGATATCCCCTAGATGAGAAGGGGGAAGAAAGGGAAGGGAAAGAGAATGATGACATCATACACAGTGAATTTCTGGCAAATATTCTACAAGTTAGTAAAGTGATATTTAGAAAAGGAAACAGAATCACAGAACCTTAGAACTGGAAGAGATCTCGTACGTGGACTGGCATCCTTCACTCGAGACTTCTAGACTTTACAACCCATCCCTGTGTCTATCCACATTGTCTTGTTATCTCCTACACTGCCGTGTATGTTTTCTCCCACTCTCTGCCCCCATTTTTTCCACCTCTAACTTTGGGCATAGTAATTAACAGAACCACTGCACTGGGGAGGACCTCCAATGAGAGCCTCCTGGAAGTGTCTCTCCTGCCCAATCACCCCTGCTCTACCACTCCCCTATATTTGGTGTCTTATTAGAATGTGAGCTCTTGAAATCTCTCCCTTTCTGTATCTAAGCCCCATGGCTTAGTAGAGTTCCCAACGCATAGAAAGTACTCAGAAATTCTTATTTGTTCTCAATCTGCCTCCAGGCAGCTTTATCCCATTTCCACCCCCTCCTGTTCTGCCCACTAAGGCCAAACAGAACAAATGTAATTTCCTCTTCCATAGGACACCCTTCAGATACTCAAGGAGTGTTTCATCACCCCAAGTCCTCTCTCCTCCAGGCAAAAGATGTCTATTATTTAAATCTATCCTCTTCTAACCCAATCTTGAGGCCCTTCACCATTCTGACTCTCCTCTGGATATATACCATTTTATCAGTGTCCTTCCTAAAATGTTGTGTCAGGAACTGAATACAATGCTTCATCCAGCTGTGGGCTGCCCGGGGACAGAGGACAGTAAGACTGCCACTTCCCTAGTCCTGGACACTCTGCTTCTCTTAATGCACCCTAAGAGCACATTAGTTTTCTTGGTTGCCATGTTACACTGTTGATTCACACTGTTTGAACCCACTAACAGCCCTAGAGCTGCAGGTACTTAGCCATATATTCCCCATTTTATGATTGCAAATTAGATTTTTTTAAACACAAGCTTAACACCATTTTTGGACCAAATAAAATTCATCTTATCAGATTTTAACACAGTGTTCTAACTTGTCAAGATCTTTCTGAATCCTGACATTTTGTTATCCAGTGTTAGATATCTTTCCCAGCTTTGTTCCATTTATATCTTTATCCAAGTCATTAATAAAAATGTTAGACAGCACAGGGCCAAGCAAAGATCACTCAGGCACTCCACTGGAGACTAATGTTGAAGCTGATACCAAATAATTAATGACTATTCTTTGGGTCTGGGCATTCAACCAGTCTCAAATACACGTAAACTATGTTATTATCAATCTCTTTTCTCCATCTTTTCTAGGAAAAATAGCACGAGACACTTAATTTAGACCAAACTTTGCTATAATCTAGGTAAATGATCTCTCTAATATTACTCTAATTTGCCAGCCTTGTCACCCTGTCGAAAAAGATAATGAGGTCAGGAAAACTTGTCTGTAGGTAGGTTAACTTCTCACTAAAGGTCTTCAAGCCAAGATTGGATGACCATTTGTCATGGATGTTTGTAGTGCTGATTCATACCTTTATTACCACGTGTGAATGTGTAGTTTTTCCAATTTTTTAAGTAAAGTTTTGTTCATGTTTCTAAAACTATTTTGATGATGTACGTATATATCTCATTGACTTAACTTTGCATATATATACATATATATATAGACACACACACACACATATATATATATACATATATATATATATACATATATATATATATATATGCAAAAAAAAAAAAGAAGAAAGAAAACTTTTAAAAACTCATGTAGATTCTACTAATATACTTCCTAGCCATTCTAATAGCTTACTCTGTCAACAGGTGATCTACCTTCAGTAAACTAAAAAAAAAACCCAAGGGAATGCAACCTTGTTTACAAAATCAGTTAAACATACTTAGGGACAAACATACTAAGGGACCTGTCATTTCACTGGTGTAGGAAACTCTATCTTATCTGCAATGTCTGGTCTTAGAGAGCTGCCTAGAGTGTTGACAGGTTAAGTAACTTGCTCTGGGACCCATAACCACTATGTGGTAGGGATAGGACTTGAACTCAGGTCTTCCTGGCTTTGAGGCTGGTACTATGCCACACACTCTCATGATTTAAACACACACATACATGCTTAGTACTAGTGACGTTCATCACACAGAATGGTATAGATGAAATTTTTCATACAACTATATGCTTATCAAAAATATTCCAAAAAGAAGCAGAAAACTGAGACCTTTAAAACTAAAAAAATCGTGCAAAAGAAAATTCATTTCTTTGAATCTTAGAATTTCTCAGTTCAACTCACAGCTGACAAAAAAGTGGCCATCCACCGTTTGCTCAAAGACTTCCCATGAGGGCAGTTCCACCACATCCTCCCTTTCTCCCTTCATGTTCCCTTCTGGGCAGCTGGAACTGCCAGGAAGCTTTCCCTCTATCAGGCCAACATTTCCCTCTTTGCAACTTCCACTCACTGTTCCTACTTCTGTTCTCTGGGGGCCAACCTGTTACAGAGGAGGAAGAAGTGGAAAAATTATCTGAAGAACCCAGTAAGAACCTCCAACATATACTTTCACATGGAAACTCTTCAAGTACTTGAAAAAAGCTATCCCTCTCCTTCAGAAACTTCTCTTTCTCCAGGCTATTTTCAGTTTCTTCATTTGATCCCCCTATGACAAGATCTCAATCAAGGCCATTCACTAGCCTGGCTGCCGTCCTCTGGATACTCGAGTTCTTTGTACCAGTCCCAGGGCATCTTTCTTCCTTTCTGCCTACTCTAAACATAAGTGTCAATTTGAGGAGTCATCAAAAAAGTACTTTTAAGGGAAGCCACAAGTTGCTGCCTCTCATTCGAATCTGCTCAAGGACAATTACTCTCAGAAAACACTTAGGCTCACTTACTGTTTTTCTATAGGCTTATATTATATTTGTTTTTCCAGAAACCAGACCACAAAGGAGTAACTATTTTGAATTCAACACTTGATTTAGACATAGATTTACATAGAGAGTTCAATAAAGTTCCTACTGCAATTTAAAAAGAGAGTGTTTTTCACCACAGCTCCTTTACTGTGCTAGACTTGAAAGCTCCTTGAAGGCAGAAAAAAAAATGCACCTTTTGTCCTCCAAAGAGTCTAGCAAAGTGCTCTGCACATACGTTAGGCATTCAGCAATTAAAAATTTGTAGCATAAATGAGTGATTATAACCTTTGGCAAGTTGGTCATAGGGACCTTTCCAGCTCTATGATTCTGTAAACTTGTACCAAAGTATTCTTGGTACTATATAGGGTGGTCCCCAAAATGCTAGTGCAGTTGTATGCTATTAAAGCTTAAACATGCTCTAAGACTTTTGGGACACCCTGTATGTAACCCACTCATCTTCACTCCCTTTTATACAGTACCTTTCCTCTAAAGAACTAAAAGTTACAGAACCTTTAAGCATGCAACCATTTTCATCACCAAAACTAAAAAGGAAGAAAATGAAGTTCTTGTATCTGGAATGTATGGAATTAGCTAATGGTAGCACTAGCTGACATCTCTAACAACCTGACTAATATGACTAAGAACTCTGTCACTTAAACACAGAGTAGAGGGCTAAAGTCAATTTCTATTACCACTGACCTAGAACCAAAACAGTTCTACACATAATAGAAAATGGAAGAGTTAAGGATAACGACATAAGTAAAAAGGTAGGAGTGGGTATGGTGTGATGGGCTTTTAACTAGTCTAACTTTAAGCATATTCAAAAACAAAATCAGTTCAACACATCTATTAAAGTGTCTCTCTGTACAAGGTACTGTGCTATGCACCAGTGATATAAAAGAGCATCTAATTTCATAGAATTTCAGTGTTATAAAGTACCTCCACAACCACCTAACCTAACCCATACCCTAAAATCAATCCCTACTCTAACATGTCCAAGCAACAGTACCAGTAGGCTGGCAATTTGGGAACTAAAGAAAAATACAAAATGGCCCTTAGTCCTGTGAAGCTCCCTTCTTCTGCAGCAACATTTAACTTGGCTATTCAATGTGAAATCTTTGTCGAGTGACCAAGGAATTACATATATTATTATTTTATATATATATAATTATTATATAGGAATACTACTGTAGGAACTGAAACATATCAAAAGGGCCAACATTAATGAAATCCAAAGATATAAGTAGGTTGTACCTAAATGGAAGAAAAGGTCATAGGCTCTCAGAGACACAAATAAAAGTTGATGGGAGTTCATGTTATCAAGTACACAAAAGCAAGGAAAAACATTTCACATGACTCGTGGCTATCTCATCTGCTAGTGCTCATAATAAGCATAAGCAAAAAGACCGCCATGGAGGTGGCCATACTTTTTATGCTAATCTGTTACAAAGGAAGAAGAAGTGGAAAAATTATCTGAAGAACCCAGTGAGAACCTCCAAATTATTACCCAATGTATACTTTGATAGTCAGTGCAAAGGAGGACATAGGGGACTATCATGAAAAACATGGGTCAAGTTTAAGCAACAAAAGAAACGAAGGGCCTGTAGACAACGTGAGAAACTCAAATCTACGTATCACTGGACATTTTGAAAAATGAATAAAATCCCCCCCAACCCCAACAAACTGACAACATCTTGATAGGAAACTACTGGTTACCAACATGAGTGTGAGTTCTTTCAAAATCAGCTACATGTAGTCAAGACCACTGATGAGTGGGAACACAGAAATCAAGATCAAGATCAAAGAAGAAAAAAAGAAAAAAAATACTGCCCAATTAAAATAGTCACAATTCTGACTAAGTGTAAGAACTAACTGATATTACAAAATGGGAAATGGATAAAGGAGTTGATCAGACTATAACCATTTCTTAACAAAACCAGTAAAGAGTAAAAAAAAGTAAAGGAACTAACTGCCACAGTGAGAACAAGAGAAACCTAGAAAGTACCTCAGGGCCAGTAAACACTTGATTTTTGCTACATATCCCAATATGGCATTTAGGTGGCATTGTGGCTAGAGCAGTGGGTCTGGAATTCAAATCTGACCCAGACACTTACTAGCTGTATGACCTTGGGCAAGTCACTTGACCCTCTTTGCCTTAGTTTCCTCATCTGTAAAATGAACTGGAAAAGGAAATGACAAACCACTCTAGTATCTTTGCTAAGAAAAGCTCAAGTAGGGTCACAGAGAACTGAATATGAATGAAACCACTGAAAAACAACTGATTGGCAGTAGAGGCATCATTGGTTTTATATTTTAAGTCAAAATATAAATTTATTCAAGTTCCTGTATAGGAGGTGAGGGAAACATTTTCAATTGTATTGCCTTATAAAACAATGACAAGTGGATGACAAAAATACTAGCATAAAGCCAGATCATCTCAAGAGCATTCAAAGATCTAGTGTGAAGGACAACAAACAAAAATGAGAAAAGATCTGCCAGCTAACTATAGCCAACTAGTTTCTCCATCAATGACACTGGCCCCATCACAACTGGATTCTAACATCATGGACTACAACATGCTACGATGTTCTGACTGAACTATGACTCCAATGGTATAGCAAACTTCTATATTAATGCAGATCTGCACTGAGGTGTGCCTGAGGCACTGGGAAATTAAATTTCTTTTCCAGGGCCTCACAGCCATTACGTGTCAAGAGGCGAGACTTGAACCCAGTTCTTAATTTTGAGCACAGCACTTTATTCGCTATGTCACATGATTCTCAAGGGACTATAAGAAGTAGATGTGGTAGTAAAGAAAAGAAAGACTAAAAATATCAGAACTATACCTAACATACACAGAAAAAAACCTGTGCTAGAAAGCAGCAGTTTGGAGGGTGTTAAAAGAGGGGGAAGAGACTAAGTGATCTGAAAATCCTACAGATAATTATTACTTTCTTTTTTTTTTGATTTTTGGAGAAGGTAAGGCAATTGAGGTTAAGTGACTTGCCCAAGGTCACAAGGCTAGTTTTGTGTTAAATTTCTGAGGCCAGATTTGAACTCAGGTCCTCCTGACTCCAGGGCCAGTGCTGTATTCGCTGTGCCACCTAGCCGCCCCAGATATTATTACTTTCAAAAACGTTAAATCATTGGGCTATCTGTGGCTAACAGCCCAAATGCCTACTGAGCTATGAGAGCTCAGAATAATTAACCCTTGTGTAGAGGAGATTATTGAAGAAAATATGAGAAGGGAGCAGAAAGAATTTCACATACAATACTCTACCTCCACTAAACCATATTTTTGTGGTCATACAACTGACTGAAAAGATATAGAGAGGGCCTACACAACCTACGGCCCGCCAAAGGATTTCAGGTGGCCTGCAAAAAAACGTAGAGGAAAACATCCTCACATTTTTTGTGGGCCATCCAAGACTCTTTGGCAGGCCCTTGATCTGTGTAAATGGCCCACAGGCCACAGGTTGGGCAGGCCTGATACAGAGAATACAAGATCTACCCTAACTGTTTAATTTTTTAAAAAGCATTTGATTCAGTAAATCAAAATGTAGTCTTAAACACTCTTCACTAATGAAGTGTTTCATGTATATGGTGAGAAAATTAAAGTTTACTTGCTGGATTCAACAGAGATAATTTTGATGATCTGATTATTAATATAAAGTGAAGTATAAAGCAATTAGAAATATGCCCCAAGATATCTGCTACTGTCAGGGAGGATGGCAAGTATAACGCCCAAACAGCAGAGGTAACTCATTTGTAGACACTATTGTGCTGGCTGTAACAAGTCCCAGGATATCTCAGAGGATCCCAAATAAGATTCATAATCACTCAGAAGAATTTGACCTAGCTGTAGAGGAAAAATGAAGAATTCCTGTTGTCCAAACTACCATACACAGTTGTAGAGGCAATCTTTAATGCTGGTCTTTTATTCATATATCTTGGACAAACATCATGGATGCACAATTAAGTGGGCCTAGACATGGAGAGGAAGAAAGAAAGTGGGTTGGATTCCAATTGGGAAACTGAACAATAACCCTAAGATTCTCCTTTAAACACACACTCATCTTTAAACACCAATATTCCTGTGGAAATGCTATGGGTCTGCCAATAATAGGACAGCACAATCTCTAAAAAATCAAAACTGTGGGTCATCCAAAGGGCAATAAATGGTGCATGGTGAGAGTAATTAGATTACAACATATTACCAGCAATGAATTCTGTGCAAGTGTCATAAAAGATACCAAAAGACATGAATGACAATGACACCAAAAAGATACTGATATATCTTCCATATCTTGGAAGCCCAAGGCCAAGTAAAGGGAGAGATGTAAGGAAATTAGCTTGTTTATAGAGGCAATGGTAATAGAAATTCAATCTGTGATCCTCTTGTTCATGTTCTCTCTCTCTCACACACACACACACACACACACACACGAGACAAGAAAACACAGGACATATGTCTTAGCATGGGAATGGACTGTAGGTGGGCATAAGGATCCCACGGTGGCAGTAGATAAATAGCCAGAAATTGGCATACTGGGACAGCTATACTTGCTAGGGTTGTTTATCTCTGAGTTCAGTCTTATTTAATTTTTCTGTAACCCTGGGGCAAATTTTAAGTGTATTAGGGAAGAAATATCTTTCAGTATTTCTTAAAGGCAAGTACTTGTTTTGTGAATCACAAAGACACTGCCAAATTTAAAAATTCTTTATAGAAATCTGTCAAAACGTTTCAAATATAATTGTTTCTTTTTATGATGTCCTTTCTATACAGATATGCATATCTTAAGAGCTCGAATGCTTTATGTATTGTTCTACTCCCAGCATTCTCCTCCAGTGGACGGCATTATACAAAGCAAGACAACCAAGGTTCAAGTGCAGTACCTAGTAAGTGATGAGTATGTACTCTATACCACTTATACAGGAAGAGAAGGCCTGTATGAGATAACGGAGAAATCTAAATACCTAAGTACTAAGTACTTCAAAGAAAACTGACAGAATAGTATAGAACCCTGCTAAAAAACTAAGGAAGAATAATGCACTCACAGTTACTGAAAACAACAACAATGTTGAGATTAGTAGATAAAGTGCGGCTGTTTACGTATCAGGAAATAACCTTGTCAAGATCAAAGGAATAAAAGATCACTCAAGAATGAGAGAAGAAAAGAAATTTTCAGCATCATTATATGTCAATATTTATCACACATTCTTTTTGATACTACTTTTACTGTAGAAACAAGAGAAATGGTTTTTAAAAAATCAACAAACCACCCCAAATACCTGAGGTCTCATTCGTGGATTCCATCGGACATAATAGTTGACCCACAATTCCAAATGATTCAGACTAGCAACAGGATATAAAACATGGTTTTCATAATTCACATAGAAGGGATTCGAAAACTCATCCAGTTGGCTGTTGATATAAGACCATAAGGATATAGTTTTTGTGTTCACACCCTAGAAAGATAAATGGGAAAAAAAATCAATTCCTCTTCAACATTTTCATGGTATGCACAATTATTACTAGTTTTATTGAATAAGATTAGAACAATGACAAATTAACACCTTTAATAATTATATAACAATTCAAAAGCATGCTAACGAGGGCGTACAAAGATGAAAAAAAGAATATCCCCTGCCTTCAAGGAACTTACATTCTAATGGAGGGCAGAGAGAGAGGAGGAATTCAAGTTGTATATACTAAGGATGTAATTTAAGGAGGGAGGGAGAGGGTGAGATAAAGAAATCACATAGGAGGTAGTACCAGAATTGAGCCTCAAAGCTAGTGATTTAAGAGGTGGAGGTGAGAAAACAATGCACGTTTCAGGCAAGGCCAGGTAGTGTAAGGGCACAGAGATAGAATATCAGGTATAGGAATAGCCAGTAGGGCCCACATATATATATCAAGTAACATATATCAAGCATCTAAACATAGATGGGAACCAGATCTTAGAGAGTTTTAAATGGGGAGCTGAAGATTTTGTATTTTATCTCAGAGGCAAAAGAGAACCCATGACAATTTTGAAGTGGTGGAGTGATCAAGAATCCCAGCAAGTTAGCCCTGGGAGGACTTCAGTGGCCACCTAATCAACCCACATTCAAAGGAATTCCCATTATTACATATCGTTCAGATTCTGCCTGAAGACCTCCAACGGGGTGGGGGATAAGGGGGAAACCAATACCTCCCAAGGTAGCCGATACTACTTTTGACAAAAATCACATTATGAGAATTTTGTTCCCTGATAGCAAGTCTCAGTCTTTCTTTTTGCATCTTCCACCCATCGCTCTTGGTTCTGTTCTCTGGAACCAAATGGAACAACTCTAATCCTTTTCTACATGACAGTCTTTCAGATACTTGAATGTAAGTATCACATTCCCTCTGAGTCTCTTCTTCTCCAGGCTAAACATTCCCACATTTTTTCAACCAATTCTTATGGGTCTCAAGGGCATTCACCATCCTGGATATTCTCCTCTTGAACATTCTCCACCTAATCAATATCCTTCAACTGTGGTGCTCCAAACCAAGAATGACACTCTGAGGCAAAGTAGAGAGAGGGTCTATCGCCTCCTGATGCCTAGAAGCTATACGTGTCTTCCTGGGCCCAAGATCACACAAACTTTTATGGCTACCACAACACATTGCTGACTCATACTGACAGTGTAGTCTGCTAAAACTATCAGCATTTTTTATGGCTATTACTAACCATGTCACTCCCATACTGTATTTATAAAGCTGATTTTTTTTGAACCTGTTACTGGGAGGAATAAGGAAAAGGAAAAAAGAAGATGACTATGAAATTGTAAGTCTGAGTGACTGGAAAGATAGAGGTGTCTGTCCTCAACTGAAATAGGGAAGAGATAGAGGGGTGGGTTTTGGCGGGAAGATAATAAATTCCATTTTGTACGTGTTAAATTTGAGAAATATCCGCAGACCTATGTCTTAGGAATGTTAACTTGGTGGTTGTGTGGAGGAGGAATTGGAAAAGAGATATTTTAACCAGGGAGAACAAGAAGGAGGCAATTCTAATAGCCTCAGTGAGAGGCGATTCCGGCCTGTAATAGGGTCACGGTCAGTTGAAAGGAGAAAAGGGGCCAGACGCAAGAGATGTGGAGGTAGGATTGATAAGATTTGGCAACTGACTGGAAGTGGGATGGAGGTTAAGGGAGGAAGAAGAGTACCTAGCATCTGCAAAATACCTGTCTATACACGGCTCAAATCTGGGGACGAAATCAAAGTATACGATTAAGTATAAGGTATAAATATAAGGTCCTGACCTTACAGGAGCTCAGAGGCCATTAAGTACCAATGTTAGAACATGTGTTAGGACATGCGATTTGGAGCTGGAAAGGATTTAGAGAAGGCTGGAAACTTGAATATCTTCGACTCTTCCCTCTGCCTTACCTACTACAGCCCATCAGTTGCTAAGTCCCATCTTTTCTATCTCCATAATGTCTCTGACATTCATTCTCTTCTCTCTACTCACGTGGCCACTATACTAAATCAGGTCTTCATCATCACTTGCCTAGCCTTTGTGGATAGTATGTTAGGCTTGGTGTCAGGAACACTAACCTAGCCTCAGATACTAGCTGTATGACCCTGGACAAGGCACTTCACTGTGTTTGCCTCAGTTTTCTCATCTGCAAAATGGACTGGAGAAGGAGATGGCAAAGCACTTCAGCATCTCTGCCAAGAAAACCCCAAATGGGGCCATGAGGAGTTGGACATGACTGAAATGACTAAACAACAATAGATCTCTTTGTCTCCAGTATCTCTTCTATAATCCATCTTCCACACAGCTGTCAAAATAATCTTCCCTTAAGGCACAGGTGAAACCACATCACTCTCCTATTCAATAACTTTCAGGGATTCCCTACTGTTGCCAGCATAAAGGCCTCAGAATACTGTCTCAAATCTTCCACAATCTGGCTCTCATCTAATTTCCCAGCTTCATTTAACATAAATGTCCTGTTTCAGTCAAAGAGCTGACCCCTGAACTCAGCAGGCTAGGCTGTTTGCCTGGAATACACTCTCTCATTTCTCCCATTCAGATCCCTCATCTTCTTTCAAGTACAAATTCCTTGGGTTAGCCTTCCTCAATTCTTTTCTCTCTTCTAATATTCCCAGTCTATTCTCTTCTGTCCCTGTCACTTCCAAAGTACATGATACTCGGGTACAGGAGAAGGAGGTAGCACGGTGGAGCTGACAAAGCAGATACTCACTAGCAGGAAATCGGGGATGCTAGAATCCTGCCTTTGATACTCACTAAACTGTGTGACCCTAGGCAAGTCACTTAATTGCTCTGGGCTTCAGTTTCCATGTCTATAAAATGAAAGTGCTGAACTCTATGACTTCTAAGGCCCTTTCCACCTTCAAAGCCATGATTTTTCATTTTTGGGTTGGTGTCCTGAGTGCCCAGTACACTATAAGCATTTAACAAATGTTTACTCAATTTACTTGCAGGGACATTAGATATCACTGGGTTCATTTTATAAATGAGGAAATAAAGGCCAGAGAAGTTTAGTGATTTCTGCATGATCACACAAGTCTAAAGAGGATGGCAGGGATTTGAACTCAGGTCCTCTGACTCTAGACCTACGAGTTTACTGCTCTACTCAATAAACAAAATTTTTTTGTGTGCCTTTTTTTTTGGGAGGGGGGAAAGCAGGGCAATTGGGGTTAAGTGACTTGCCCAAGGTTACACGGCTAGTAAGTTTTAAGTGTCTGAGGCCACATTTGAACTCAGGTCCTCCTGACCCCAGGGCTGGTGCTCTATTCACTGCACCACCTAGCCGCCCCATGAACAAATATTTTTACAGCCAAAAAATAATAAAAGAGTTAGGACTGTGAATAAATACATTTTTAGTGTTTTTGCTCTTACGTTAAGGCTAAGTGGTAGAATGAAGGGAACCTTCATTATGGAAAGGCAGAGTTTATATAATCAGAAAAGCACAAGCATTTGAGGGGAAGGGGAAATCCTTACCTAAGGGCTTCAAAAGCTTTCACTAGTGAGGTCAAATGTAATTTAATTCAAGAAATCTTTAAGCAATCCATACTATGTGCAAGGCACTGTGTTATATGCTATACAATCAAATATCCCTATGTTACTACAATGTGTTATTTGGAAACACTATAAACATTGGCACTGAATTGAAGGAAAACATCACAACTGGTTAATATGGCCTCCCTAACATTTCATTTCTCTTAAAAAATAAAAAAGACCAGAAAATAACTTGAAAACTTGGTATGCCAGTTTTTTTTAAAAATGATACACAAGACAAGTTACTATTATTAAAACATAAAAGAAGGAAAAAACCTAAAATATTATTCCAAAGTAAAAACAAAAAGGCAAACACACAATTTCAGTGAATTTCTCTAGGGCCAACTGGCTTATCATTTAAGGGACACATACACAAAACCAATTCATTCTCAACTTCCCATTTTGGGGGCATTCAATGAGAAATCATGTTTAATAAAAACCCAGCAAACATAAAACCATTAATTTCATGTTTCAGAATTTTAGTTCCTCTGGCTTTACTTTTAGATATCCAATTCCCTTTTCACAGCGTGAGCATCTATTTCTAGTAGAGTGATATCATAAATTACACTTTGAAGGAGCTTTACGACTGTTCTTCAGTTTACAAAACCAGTTTGGTAACCATGAAAGTAATAAGCAAGTATTCAGCTCCACCTAGCGGGACCTAAGAGTATTTGAGGATTTATTTATTTTTTTGTGGGGGGAGACCTTATAGGGCTGTCAAAGTTTCCCACTGTAACTGGTATAGCTCTATTCAGAGCAAAATTGAATGCAGGATGAGGCCATCTTGGATCTTACATAAAGGGGTTCAATTCTCAAAACACCAAAGAATTGTTACTGGCAGCTTGACCTGTGGCTGTTCCACGGTATTAAACAAAGCTTTGGATTTGTCCAAAGGAAAAACTGAAAACAGGCCCCTAGAAGCATCAGACAATACAGCTAGCTATCATTAAAAAAAAAAAAAGAAAATGTCTATGTCTGGGGTGGGAAACCTGTAGCCTCAAGGTCACATGTGGCCCTCTAGGTCCTCAAGTGCAGTCCTTTGACTGAATCCAAAGTTTACAGAACAAATCCTTTTATTAAGGGGATTTGTTCTGTGAAGTTCAGATTCAGTCAAAGGGCCTCATGTAGCCTTGAGACACAGGTTCCCCACCCCTGGTTTATGTCCTAACAAAATTATTATTTTTCAGCTTAGTGGTTTTTGTAAGGTGAAAACATTCTCATCACATCTCCTTTAAGGATCAATAAAATTCTCAGCATAGATATTTGCGAATGACAGAACCTCATAAGGCACTTAAGTCCAACAATACCTCAACACAGCGGTTCTCAACCTGTGGGTTGTGACCCCTTTGGGGGTCGAATGACCCTGTCACAGGGGTCGCCTAAGACCATCGGAAAACACATATTTCCAATGGTCTTAGAAACCGAGACACCGTGCTCCTCATCTGTCTCCAGGTGGGTCCACCCACATGCAGATACACCCACATACGAGTATTAAAGGGTCGCAGCATTAGGAAGGTTGAGAACCACTGCCTTCACATGTATCTATTATATAGCATACCCAGCTACTGGAGTAGAAGACCCACATTCAAATTGTGCCTCTGACACTATTTGTATGACCTTAGGCAGTCAATGAATCTCCCTGTGCCTCAATTTCTTCATGTATAAAAAGATCAAGTTGGACTAGATCAGACCCTTGAGGGCCCTGCTCTAGACCTAGGATCCTATGATCACATAAGGAATCATGTAACTCATCTGAAGATCTCTAGTAAGGAAGTTTCTTCTTCTGGAATTAGCCCACTCTACTTCGGGATGTTTGAAGAATTAAGTTTTTCTTTACAGCAAGCCTAAATCTGCCCCTGACCATGTCACTTCTTTGCTCAGAAACTTTTAGGGCCAAAGGCACCCCTTTTAATGGCTAAGTGGTCAAAGGATGTGAACAGTTACCTAGAGCAGAGGTGTCAAAATGGCAAAAAAGGCCCAAAGCACATTAAAACATAATTGGGGAATGTTTAACAAGAGAAAGAAAAATACAGTACAGGAGAGAGAATGTGAATTTGTATTTTTGAAGCCAATTTGCAGCCACAGGGATCCATTTTCACTTGAGTTTGACACCACTGGTCTAAAGAATTGTAAACTATTAAAAACCACGTGAAATCCTGCTCCAAATGCTGCTTTAATGAGAAATGCACATCAAAACAACTCTTACGGTTTTCTCTTCACACTGAGCAAATCTGACAAATTGGATAAAAGATAGGAAAAGTCTGTGTTAGAAGGTCTGTACAAAGACAAACCTGGTGGAAATGGGAATTGGTCCAACTAGTCTAGAAAGCAATCTGGAATTATGCTAAGAAAGTGAGTAAAATGTATCCTTGGAGCCAGAGATCCCACTGTTAGGCATATATCACCAACTAAGTCGAAGACTGAAAGAACTGTCCCATATCATACCAACAAAATTATAGCAACACTCACTGTGACAGCAAAACATTGGGGGCGAGGGGGGAAGTATATGCGATAGAATATTACTGAACCACAAGAAAGGGCAAACATGAAAACATAGTGGGGCATGGAAAGATGGATATAGAGGGGTACAAAGTAACATTCACAGTGGCTGCAGACAACAATAACAAAACCCCCAAATGCTGTACAATGAAAATAAGCAACTTAGGCAGTGAAGAAGAGACGAGACTGGGCCTCCTTCCCTTCTTTTCTGAATTGAAGCAGCATACATTTCACACTTGACTAATCAGTTTTAGTGAACAACTTGTTTTTAACGTTTTTCTTTTTTGGGCATGAGGGCTATATTGGGAAGCTGAAGTGATGGAAAAAAACCCCCCAAAACCTCATAACATCTTTGTTAAACTCACCACTGGTGCCTTTCTACTGCCCAGTGCAATCAAAATACAAACTTCTTAGCCAGGCAGTTAAGCCCCTCAACACTGTGGTTCGAATTGTCACACATTATCCTTTATACTCATTCTCCGTTTCAGTCAAGCTCACCATGAACCATCCCTCATTCATGCCCTTCCTCATCTTCTTTCCTGGTTCAGTTTCAGGTGAAGTCACTCCCATCTCCCCCAAGTTGTTAATGCTTTCTCCTTCACATTCTCTTACACTCACACTCAGAGATTCTATGGCAGCAGAAGCTAAGCTCCCTGAGGGCAGGGATGGTTTCATTTTGTCTTTAATAATAATGAGAGTTAGCATTTTCATAGTGCTTGAGGGTTTTCGAAGCACTTTACAAATATTTTCTCCTCACAACCCTGGAAGGTAGGTGCTATTATTTATAGCCCCATTTTATAGATGAGGAAACTGGGAGCAGACAGAGGTTAAGTGATTTGCCCAGGTCAAACAGCTAGTAAGTGTCTGAGGCTGGATTTGAACTCGGGTCTTCCTGACTTCAGGTCCAGCATTTTATCCATTGTGTCACCTAGCTGCCTTTGTAGCTGATGAAGAGAATACCTAAAGCAATGAAGTCACAGATCTTGAAGAGGGGGATTGTCTTTCTTTTTGCTTTTATCTATTCCCACTACTTAGCACAAATGCTCACCCTGCCTTGCCATGACAGTACCCCTAATGCTCAGCAGGGTGTTCGCTGCGTTGAATTCACTCTTCACTCCTAGTTCTACCTTTGGGGACTAAGCAAAACAAGTTTAATTTCCTCTCCTCTGTGACGGTCCTTCAGATACTTGAGAATAGCCAGCATGTTCCTCTGGAGTCTTCTCAAGGTTAAATTCCCAACTGTTTCAACTCATCTTCCAATGTGATGATTTTGAAGCTATTCACTTTCATAACTGCTAGTCTTTGGACACTTCCCAGTTTATCCAGGACCTTTCTAAAATATGGCATCCACTGTATCAAATTATAAGCCGTCTTGGGGTGGGAGAAGGGGAGAGATGGGGAGAAAATCTGGACCTTAAAATCTTATGGAAGTGAATGTTGAAAACTAAAAACAAATAAAATTTTTTGGCTGCTTTTTGGAGCGGAGAAGGCAGGGCAATTGGGGTTAACTGACTTGCCCAAGGTCACACAACTTGTAAATATTAAGCGTCTGAGGCCAAATTTGAACTCAGGTCCTCCCGAGTCCAGGGTCGGCACTCAATTCACTGCACCACCTAGCCGCCCCCAAATAAATTTTAAAAAAATAAAATAAAATATGGTATCTAAAATAGAATACAGTCCTCCAGATGTGTCCTGACCAGGTCAAAGGACACTGGGCACGTTCACTTCTATCACTATACGATCGTTAAGTTCTTTATACCGGCACATAACTCCTCTAAAACTCAGGAGATGATCTTTGAGAGACACTGTAACCAAAAATTTCATCAGCAACCCACCTTGTGATGAGGCTCTCTAAACATAGCTAGATAGATCCCTGACCCTCAGAATGAGTCAATTAGTGGCCATTTCATCTCATTAGGACTTGCCACAGTTTGTGTCCTTTGAGAATCCAATGTCATTTCCATGTAGGGCATCATAAAGCATCATGATAAGTTTAATGTAAGGAGATACCTAAATATAAATTGGTTAGACCTTTCCCTACAAAGAAGACTGATGGTACATCTCCAGGCAAAGCTTAGTGATATCTGTCCTGTCCCCTCCCCTCCCCTACCCCCCACCTCCACTTCAAAGGACAAATTCATAGGATATCAAAAAAGTAATCCAAAGCTAAAATCAGTAGCAGGCCAAGTCATTCATAGGAGAGGGTAATTCAACTGAATAAAACTGAATTTGACATTGACCAAGCATCCATGATGGACAGTGCTTTATATTAGGCACTGGGGACAGAAATGCAAAAATGAAAAACTATCTCTGCCTTCAAAGAACTCACATTTCAAAGGAATGTACAAGAGGACAAATCTGGCAATGCTAAATTCATACAGTCAGATCTCTACAGAAAGAGCAATGGATGGGTAGGACAAGGTTCCTTAGTGCCTGCACACTGCCAAAACAGATGTATTGGCTACTGCTCTGTGCCAGACCTGCTTTTACCCAGTGTGTGAAGGTGAAACTTAGCCACTTGTCCAGCACTTCAGCCACATACAAAGTTGTGCAACCATTCTGGAATTGTTCTGATCAGAACTCTGATATGAAAGGATCGACTGGAGTAGGTCCATATAGGTTAGCACAATCAAGAGACACTTTCAGATCAGCCAGACCGTATGGCTGATTAATTTGGCTAAAAGTTATGGTCTAAATGATTCTGGGAAGGTTCTGCTGCATAGCATGTCAAGATTATTTCAACACTTTTGGTTGTAAGAGAAAAAGATGAAAGCCCTTTCAAACTTTATTTTCAGAACCAGAGAATCTCAGAGTTGAAAGCAAGTAGAAGACATCTACTTCAGCCCAGACCTGAAAAATGTCCTCTCTGTAATATACCCAACAAGTGATCAAACAGAGTCTTTGAAGCTCTCCAGAGAGGGGAAACTAACCCACTGCTTCCCAAAGGTGACCCATTTGATTTCAGGACAGTTCTAATTGTCAGGAAGTTGTTTGTTTGGTTCCCCCCCCCACCTCCCCCGACCTCACATCTAAATCGGCCTTTTTGTGACTTCTACTCACTGCTCCTAGTTGTGTCCTCTGGGACCAAAGAGAACAAGTCTAATTCCTCTTTCATACGACAGCCCTTCAGATACTTAAAGACAGCTATCATGTTTCCCAAGTCTTCTCCAGGCTAAACATCCCCAGAGTCCTTTCAAACAATTCTCCAAGGGAACAATCTTCAAGTCCTGTGCTATTCTGGTTACTCTCCTTTGGATGTTTTCCAGCTTCCTAAAATGTGGTATCGAAAACCAAACACACCATATGACATGGCCTTGACCAGGACCAGCCATCTTAGTGCTATCAAATCCAATGCCCCTCTCCATAAGGCCTGAGATCACATTAGTTTTCTGGGCCGATACAGCACACTGGTGACCCACGGTGAACTTGTTTTTTTGAAAACTCCTCCCCATTCCCCACTAGGCAGTGGTTTGTCTTTGGGTCTACAGAAGTTCATCTTTGAGCTCTCCCAATTCTTTCTGGGCTGACTTCTCCTGCAGAACTTTACTCTATCAGTGGTAATCTATCTCTCCTTTCCCTGAACCTTCTGAAATCCTATTCTCCTAAGATGCAGGCAGCATGTCTTTCTGCTTTCCCTTCCTTTGCCCAAAGGAATAAAAAAGGAGTTATTAGATTATGGTGTGTGTGTGTGTGAATAAAGGTATTTAAGTGACTAGGCTATTGTATTAGAATTAGTCTTTTAATGTGGTCATATTATTGATCACTCTGACTAATCAAAGAAAATAACAAAATCATATTTTCTATTGATAAATGCTCTGCTTTCATCTTGCTTCCCTAGGAAGTACTGGGCTAGTGTCAATTCATAGAAATACAAAGTGGTTTGTGGTCTACTTCACACTCCACAGAATAAGCCAACAGAAAATAAATGAATATACCTTTATCTTCGAAATGTTTTACGTTTACTTGTACCTTATATGATACAATTACAATCCACCATATAAAATGCTAAAAAGAAAAGCTTTGCAAATCGTTATTCTTAACATCGCTTAAACGCTTTCTGCAGATGATGGGATTCAAGAGTAACCAATAAGGGATTCGCTACAATATAGCAATAGGCTACTAGAATGACAGTGATAACACTCCTCTTTTCTTTTTCTTTTCTATTGATGAACTACAGAATATTTTGTCTTGAAATCTATAGCTTTCTATTGTGTTTATGTCACTTAATATTTTTGTTCAGTTGTGCCCTACTCTCTGTGACCTCATTTTGGAGTTTTCTTGCCAGAGATACTGGAGTGGTTTGCCACTTCCTTCTCCAGCTCATTTTACAGATGAAGAAACTGAAGCATACAGGGTGAAGTGACTTGCCCTGTGGTCATAGAGCTATTAAGCATCTGAGGCCAGATTTGAATTCAGAAAGATGAACTGGGCACTCTATCCACTGCAGCGCTACCTAGCTGTCCCTCACTTAAAACACTCACTTAATTCAGGAGGATTGTTCATTTAGCTTATGAAAATACCTATGCCATTTTTCTCTCATTCCCCCATGCTGGGTCACTTCTCTGATTAGAAGATAATCAGAGAAGCGATAGGAGATGAAATGCAATTCTACATGATATTTGGCATCAGCTTTTGTCACAGGTTTGATGGCAGAGAAGTTTAAACCACTGGCTAAACTGAGGTTCTTAGATAACCCCTTGGTTTCATTTATGTGCCTTTCTGCTAAGTGCCATGGAAAATTCCTTTGAAACAAAAAATCTTAAAATGATATGACACAGTTATGGTCATCTGGTTCAATCCCTTGATTTACAGATGAAGAAACTGAGGCCCAGAGAAGGTAAAGTCACTTACCCAGGGTCAAATGGCTAGTTAATGAGAAACTCAGAATCAGAACCCAATTCTCTTGTCTCCTAGTCTTGTATTTTCTCCACTAAGTCACTTGACCATAAAAACATCTGGATGAACATCATGAATATAAAATAAAAGTAGGGCATACTTACCTCTTTTAACCGTTGCTGTTCACAGTTGCACAAAAAAGTCCCAAAGAGACAGCTGTAAAGGTGATCCAAGATGGTAATCAAGAAGAGTTCGTTGAATTCAAATGCTGAGGGAAACTTAAAAGACAGGGAAACATTTGGTTTAGATTTCCAGCACACAATCTAAAACACAACCATCTAAACTGCTCAGCCATAGTTTAGCACCTGACCTAAGGTGAACAGATCCTATTTAGTGAGAAAAGAAAAGCCCTCAATTCACTCGACTCTCTTGGCTTTTGACAATTTTAACAAAGAATTGGAAAGTAGGTTAGGGCTCGCTGATGACTTGAAACAAAGCAAGGTTCAGAGCACAAAATTATTTTGTTTAAAACCCCCAGGCCATATGAAATGGATCAGTCAGTGTTGGTGATGACACAGCCCGAGAAGTGTACTTGGCCAACCTGCTGCTGTTTGAAGTCATGGGCTGGTGCACGGCTTTGTGGGTTTGACACTGAAATCAGGCTCCAACATTTATTTTTGCCACTATGGATTTTTAGTATTGCTTTATGGGGGTCTGAGTAAATTCTCACCTACCCCCACTCTCCTGCAGCTGGGAGTTAGCAGGTATTCTCTGTTTGAACAGGCCAGCAACTAGTGTTTTTGTGTTAACTAGACACACAGAGATTATGGCAGGTAGAGAAAGGCTGCCTCCAGTATTCCTCTCAAACAGACTCTCAACTGAACTGGAAAGCTCCTCAGAGGTCAGCTAGCCTCAGCCATGTCTTGACAGGAATCCTCTCAGACAAGTGGTCATCCAGCCTCTGCTTGAAGACCTCCAGGGATGATATTTTGTGACTCAATTAACACACAAAATA
>CM053582.1:36111880-36143238 GCA_028627135.1 Pseudochirops cupreus | reverse complement strand
TGGCAATGGATCACTGGTTTTCTGCCCTGCTCTCTTCCCCTCAAAAGGTGTTTGATGTTTATTTAAAAGCACCTGAAAACAACATTCACTATCTTTTCAAGGATCAAACAAAACCCCAGGTCAGAAGTCCATATTGCATTTGTGTAAATGAGTAAAGTTCTCTCAAATTATGGTGGAGAAAAGGGCTTTCTCAAAGCTTCTCTATGTCCTTTATGAGAAAAGGAATCTGTGTGCATCATGCCAAGTCACCTGGAAATTTCTGATGATTGACCCCATGACTTAGTTTAGTTTTCCTGACTCTGTAGCAATCAACTGAAAAACCAAGTAAGAGCCTGTGGCAGAGAGGCTGGGGGTCTGGCTTAGGGTCAGGAAGAGCTGGCTTCAAGTCCTGCCTCTGCCAAGTCCAGGCTGTGTGACCCTGGGGAGGTCACTGAACCTCTAGGGGCTCCAGACAACTTCCAAGATCCTAAGCTGCAGAGCAGGAGCTCTGAAATCACAGGCCCAGAAAAATCTATTTTCTTTTTATCATTAGTGTGTGTCCTAAGTTGCATAACTCATCTGAGAGGCTATTTATCCAACAGCCAATTCAATATATACATAAAATGTAAGAAGTTGATGCTCCTGTTACTTCTTTGTGCAGTTTTAAGCTTTAAGAGGATTAAACAGTCTTAACTGAAACAAGCCTTAATAGCTAAAAACTGCACTAAGCCTTGAGGTACCTCCTATTTCCACACAGGGCTTCCGGATTTAAAAATCAGTTAGCAACTATTTTTAAAAATTAATTACATTCTTATTAAAACTATATTAAAGACAAACGAACAGGTGCAAAACCAACAGTCAACGTTGAGTTGTCCAGACTTTTGTCCATCACTAGTCTGAAGAAGTCACTGGAAAACCTGGCCCACCGTGGGTGGCTGCTTGGAAAGACACTTTTTTCTCTAAGTTCCCTGTAACACATGAATGTGAAATTAGCTGGATAGTCTTCCTGCTGGTGTCTAGCACTAATGGAAATGTTCTCTACACTAATCTTGAGCTGCAGATGCCAGCATGCTACAAATAAGAATGAGGCCAGGGGAAGTGGGGTAAAATGGAAACATGGACAAGAGGGAGGGGTAAAGAAGGTGCCTTCCAGAGCGTCTCCTCCAAGCTCCTCATGTGCCAAGTGCCTCTTCTGCTCTCCTCTTGGTGCTGTCATCACGCCTGCCTATACAGGTTCTCTTCCTTCTCCTTACTCCTGCTGCTTTTCTGATGTCATTTATAGCATGTATGCTGGGAATCAAACAACTCGGTTTGTTTGAGGAGTACATGAAGGAAGAGCAAAGTGGTTCCGAGGGAAGCATTTGTCTTATAAACAAAGCATACCAAGTATGTGAAATGGATTTTGCTTCCTCTGAGGCATACCTCTTTGCTTACTTCTGAGTTCTTGGCCATATCACAGATTAGATTGCCAGATAAATGACCTGTGGATAAGTGAGTTTGTCCTGTAACTTTGTTACTTTTAGGTTTTGTGGCAATAGGTCAGTAGAGAGATTCACTGTATTTGTACAAGCAGAGGCTTGGGTCCTCTTAGCTCAGGGTCATAAAGAGGTTTAGAAGACAACTTGATGGTGCAGAAGTGCTTGGAGACGTCCCTGGGAAATGCATATTGACCTTTTAACCTAGCAATATCACTACTGAGCCTACACTCCAAAGAAGACAAGGACAGAAGGAAAAGACTCATATGTACAAAAATGTTTATAGAAGCACTTTTTGTATTAGCAAACAACTGAAAACAATGTGGTAGCCTACCGATTGGGCAATGGCCGACAAAACTGTGGCATGTGAATATGATGGAATATTATTGTGCTTCTAGAAACGAATATGAAGAATTCAGAGCCTTGAAAAACCTTGTATAAACTGATGCAAAGTGAAGCTAGTAGAACCAGGAAAAAAGTTTACAAGAAATCACAATAACATGAAGGAAAACAACTTAGAAAGTCAGAACGATGATCAAAGTCATAAGCAATTATGACTCTAAAAGAATGATGATAAAGCAGGTCCCCCACCTGTTGGCAGAAAAGGTACATAGGACGACATACATTCTCAGATAGTGCTGTGTTGAAATACAAGCAAACAGAGTGAAACAGGATAAAAAATCCCAATCAATGAATACATAAAGATCACCTTAATTCTACCTGGGAACTTCACCCAAAATATACCTAATCTTGAACATCATTAAAAAAGGTTTTATTCAAAAGACTCTACATATTTGCATGATAGTCTCTTACCTGTTTTGTCATTTGCCAGACACAATCAATAAACTGAAGAAATATAGGAGATCTATCAGCATCTGCATGGTTGTCATCACCATGGCCTACTCTCTTTTAAAAAGAAAAAGAAAAAAAAGATCAAGCTATGCATCCTAATGTATAATGGGAGTAACTGAGAATGAAGTTTTATGACTTTTTTTCTTATTTGGGGACTTTTCCAGTCTCTCTACTATGCTCTTACAGGCTGATGTTTTGTCATTTTCTTTTTTCTTTCACGTAACTGAGGTTATCAAAAAAACATGCATCTGATCAACAAACTTAATGATTTAAAAAATGTTTTTAACCCAGTCACCCGCACAGGACATCCAAAGCAGGTCCTTTATCTCCATGAACTATAAATTGGCAGTTGATCACATACACCCAAAATAACCATTTGAAAAACTTTTAAAAGCTTCTTCTCTTCTCAGCAGCACTGATAACTTGGGAAAGACCCACAATCTCCTTGTTTTTAATAAAAGATAAAATGTCACCTCTGAGTTCATTCTGAAGCAAAATCCAGTGCAGACTAATTGCAAAGAGCTAGCTGGTTTCTGGATATTTATTGGGGAGTCAGCTATAATTGCAATGGGATGCAGAAGGAAGGTATCAAAATATCCCTTCAGGAACACTATGAATTTTGCATTTCATGTTATTTTCTTATAGTAACCCGCCACTTCTAGTATAGAACAGGAAAGACATGGAAGATACTGACATCACAGCTACCTAGTAAGCAAATAATCTCAGCTTACCAATGCAAACCTGTGTCCAAAGCTTGTCCACTCTTTTTCCACAAGGGCCTCAAATCCTTGAATGGTGCGGTAATAGCTGTCCAACATAAGCATAGCCAGAGATGTGAGCTGTGCTGTCCGATCCCATCCGTCACTACAATGTATCACCACAGAAGTTTTTCCAGATTCTATTTTATCAGCAATTCTTACTGCTCCAGCAAGAAGCATCTTCAGAAAAGAAAGCAGACATTTTTAACACCTTTTAATAAAAAACTTTCCCGTCTAGGTTATTCCAAACCTTCTCTTTACTCCTCAAACCATTTCCTTCATCCCCTTCTCCAATTCCTCTAAACACAGGACTTCACCTAATACTTCAGATTTGTTTGAGTTCCTTTTTCTAATTGCAGACTTTAAATCACCTGACCATCCCTATTCTTGCCTCTTTTTCTCCTGTCTCAGGGGATGAGGTGACCCTTCTCACTTAATTAGCTGTCTGACCATGGCTAAAGCACTCCAACTCTCTAAGCATATATGCTTGCCTGTAAAATGAGCATAATAGTAGTACCTCCCCTCACAGGGTTACTTAGAGGATCAAAAGAGGTAATGTAATGGAAAGCAAACCTTCAAATATTAAGTGTGAGCCACCAACATTGTTATGATTCTCCTTACCTCTCTACTTGGGCCCTTAAGCTGATTTTCTTCTGTCTGAACCTTTGATCACTACCCCGCCCCTCCCAATTTCCAACCTCTTGTCCTTCTCTGATACTCCCCTGCAAAGGAAACTTCAGTAGCTACCCCTTGTTTCTAGAATAAAATAGCTCCCAGTTGGCCTTTAAAGCCTTTCCCAACCCAGCTCCTGCTGGGGCTTCCAGAATGATTCCTCCCCTACTAGTGCTCTTACTTTGCAGTAAGCAGAACCTTCAAGGTTCAATCAAGGTACTACTAACTCCGTCTAGAGGCCTCTTTTGATCCCCCCAGTTATTACTGTCCCACTCATCCCCCCAAATCGCTATTTTTATTTTGTTTCGATATCTCTAAACATGCTCCAACCCCTCAATAGAATGCAAGGTCCCTGGGCTAGGGCCTGCCTCATTTTGGTATCCTTATCCCTACAGCACTTTAAAGTTTGTACACAACTTCAGCTACATTCTCATCTAAGCATCTTGGCAACGCTGTGATGAAGCTAGTCCAGATATCATCCCTACTTTACAAATGAGGAAACTGAGGCTGGTAAAGTAACTTATCCATGTTTAACACAGCTTTGAAGTGTCAGGGGTTCTTTGAGACCAAGTGTCTTCGGCCTCCAATTCCAACACTTACCCACAATGCCACGCTGTCTTAGGATAGAATACCGTAAGTTATATTCACTAAGAATTCATTATCAATTAAAGAGTATCTAGAATCTTAGTACTGTAAAGGATCTGAACATCACTTAGTTTAACCTCTAACCTGATGCATGGACCCTGACAAGCAGCCGGCCAACTTCTCTACCTGAACATCTTTAACAAAGGGAGGAGCTGGCAAGGCAGGCCATTCTGGTTGTGATTAGCTACATGACTGTTCTTCCTAATAAAGATACGAGAGTAAAGCTGACTCCCTGTACTGTTGGCCCATTACTCAGTGTTTTTTCCCCTGGAAACAAGCAAAATAAATCTTGTCTACATGATAGTTCTTCAGATCTTTGAAGGTAGATTACTGTGTTCCCCCAGTTCTATCTTCCTCATGCTTAACACCATCAATTCCTTAAACAAGTAGCCAAATGAACGTTCTTCAAAGGTAGCCACTGCTTGCTTCCTCTTGGGCTCCCCAGCAGCTAGCAAGTATCAGGCCCGGAGAAGATTCTAGGGAGGATCCCTCAGACATCATGGTCAAGAGTCCTCTTGCCACCCTGCTCGCTCTACTCTGAAGGTTCCTGTTCTGGCTTTTGGAAGGAATAGCCTAGAATTACACATTAGAGTGGATGGGTAGTCTGAGAGGCACAAACACCAGTCGTGCTAACTTTCTGCTCTGGGACACCAGGCTCCTCATCACAGGGCTCTTCTTGGCAGCCGCTGCTGACTCTTTGGTTCAGTATTAAACCCTTGGCTCTTTCTTACTTCAAGTGCTATCTAGCCACATCTCTTCTGTCCTGTCCTTGTACAGCTGATTTTTTTAAAATTCTAAAATTCAAGGGAATGGACACACACACGCTGTATACTTATTAGGTTTCCTCTTGCTAGATTAAAACCAGTATTCCTTGAGGACAAGCCCCATTTCCTTTCTGTCTTTGTGTCACCAGGGCCTCAGAGGGGCCAGAGGAGCCTGTTTGTTGGGTAAGCTGGGAGGTGGGCTGAGGGAGGACCGTTTGAATCCTGGTTCAGTTCTTTACAATCCAACCAATTAACTACTGAGTCTCAGTTTCTTAATCTATAAACATGTGTTGGACTACATGATATATGTAAGGCCACTTTTTACTCTAAACCCATGTTCTCGTGTAAATGATAACATCCTAGTTCAGAAGCACTGCCTCGAAATACCTCTTCCTCCACCCCCAAGGACACATCAAAATTTCTGTTCATTGAAACAGAGGAAAAAAGTTAGAGTACAAAAGATACACTCATCTGTAAGATTAACACCAATATAGGTCTGCTGCAATCATACAAAGTTTTAATAGCACAGTTTTAAGATAGAAGTTATTTACCCTTATATATTCCAACCAATGTGTTGCATCCACGTTGGACAGCCACTTGACCTCATCAATCGAAGGATAAACAATTTCTTTCAATTTACGTAACGATTCTCTCATCACATGAATGTTGTGAATTTCCAAGAATATCAGCTCAGCATTTGGATAGGCACTTTCACTTTCATATCCTCCACCTTTTGCCTGTTTAAAATAAATTAACATGCTGTTGGTTTATCCAGCTCCTACTATGTGCCCAGGCACTGTGCTTCTTGGAAGCATCACGTAATCATTTTGTAAACTTTCAGAGGGAGGGGAAGATAATAAAGAAAAAAACCCCTCGGAACTTTCCTTTAATGGATCTATTGTCTCATTGACATGGGTGCGTCCACCACCAAATAAAACAAAGGAACCAGCTTCTGTCCTTAAGGAACTTACAATTTAATGGGAGAAGAACCTGAAAATTAGGGGTTGCACTAGGGAATGCTGGGCCCAGGTGGGGCATGTTCTTCCATGGAATGGAAGCCAAAAGGTGCAGCTTGTGGAGAATGGAGTGACCAAGAAGATTGTGAGACATTTGGAGTTTAGTACTCCACCCTCCAACCCTCCAATCAGAGGGGATAAGAAGCTGAGGGAGGCTGGAAGGTACAGCATGTCCAAACCTGAGTCATTCTTCACAGTGACGAGATTTCAGGTGAATAGCTTATCCTAGCAAAGAGGGGGAAGGCATGCTGTCCTGTGGAGCTGAAGCCAGGCAGAGCTGCTGATAGAGAATGGACCTTCTTTCTGAAGAACCATGTTGATAGTGCTAAATCTGTGCTTTGGTCTCAGTTTCCCTGACAAAGAAAGGCTAATGTCATTTGCAAATCCAGGCCAAACCTCAATATGGCAGATATCTGACACAAAATCTCTTCAGGGTAAAAAGATTTCCAAACTCTAGCCAATGACATTGATTTCAAAGAGTTTATTTTTTTTAATTAAAAAAAAAAGAAAATATTCCAGTACAACAAAATAACGGAGAACACTTTGGGGTTTTTTTGGGAACTAAAACGTACCTGTATTTTCTAATTATAGACTCCTTTCTATAATATATCTGTGAGAAAGAAGTCTAGAAATAACTTTCGTAAATTAATTCTGTCATTATCAAGCGGAAAGACACAGCATCCAAAGGGAATACATATTTAGAACACAAACTCAATCTACAAAAAGCATAGCTCAAGACCCAGCTGTACTGCAGCTAGAGAACATTCACAGATAAGAGCTAGCAAAAGGAAAACAAATAGAAAGTGGACTTGATTCGTCCATGTTTCTATAATCGCCTGTTTTTCTCACCAGTGGTGGTTGCTGTACTGGATTTAGACCTTCGCATCTCGGGCCTCAACGTGCTAGATGCAGAAGTTGAAATAACACTTTGGACAACCAAGTAAGGAAGAATAGCTCAACCAAATGAAGTACACACCAACGAAATCACAGTGGGAGATGATACCATCTTGGAAGCATCACGTAATCATTTTGTAAACTTTCAGAGGGAGGGGAAGATAATAAAGAAAAAAACCCCTCGGAACTTTCCTTTAATGGATCTATTGTCTCATTGACATGGGTGTGTCCACTACCAAAGCAAACTGCAAACCATCCAGGCCATTTCAATCCTCCACAAAGAGTCCAGCCAAGATGATGGGGACCTGACTAGGTCTCCTTGTATTTCATGTGCCAATGGAGCACAAAGACTGTCTACTTCGGTACACCTCATTCATCGTTTTTTCAGTTATACATCTCTTTAATAGGTTTAACTCTGCTTCCTCTGCACAATTTGTGATTGGGAATACGCTGCAACCTATTTATGACCACTCTTCCAGGTGAGCTGCAATTCTGAGCCTTCAGAATGTGTTATTCCATAATTCCCAGGCATAGCATTTTCTTCCTGCTACTCACTTATTTGTCTGTCTACAGCGTTTGCCCAAGACACACATAATGATGGACCAGTTCCATGTGCTACTCATTCAACTACATATCACAGTCTGAATAGGCATTTCATCTACTTGATTTTTCCTTTGTAGATCATTAGTCTAAAACTTTTCTATGACTACAGATCTCTCCCAAGTGGTTCAGTGATGTCCTGGGGCAAGATGTAATCACACCAATGTCACCTGCAAGGAGACTATCTGGAGGACCTCACCACCTACAGCAGGGGCTCAATCTTTTATTCATTCATTCACAGTGTCCTAGATTCCTCTGTACATCCGCTGAATCTACAGACGGCTTTCTCATAAGAATGTTTTTAAATAACCGAGGGAAATGCTTAATAGCAATTAGAGGTGAGTGAAAACTAATACATAATTTTTTCCTCCATCCAGGTTCACAGATTCCTTGAAATAATTTAGACCTGTGATTTGATAGGTAAAGGGAAATCCCAATGAGGACACTCCCTCTACTAATGTATAGTAATGGAAATCTCTAGATGAAATGAGTGGACACTCACAAGTTTCTTGGCCACCACAAGTATGATGAGGACAGCACTGGGAGATTGTTAAGCCAGGCACCAAACTCCTTGAGACAGAGGGGAGACCTTAAGGATCACAGCAATGAAGATCTAGACTGGGATGAACTCCTCTGAAGAGCTTTCCCTTAGCCCCTTAGCAGTAACTTAGAAGTTACTGCTCTCTCCTCCTTCAATTTTCCCAGCACGTATACTGTATTCCTCTTTGGGATGGGGATGTTTGTTTTTGGACTCAGCCTAACCTGGGGCTTCACGCATATCAGATTTTAAAATTATGCTTGTCAAACAGTACTGTTCAGATTTATGAGCAAATGGGTGTTGAATACACTAATAATATAGATATATACTGGGGATGCACAGCCCCTTTCTCATATAAATATAATGATATGTTAATTCATTGGGCTGGTCTTCCAATTATATATCGTAATATACACAATAAATATTTTTATCATTTTCATTTCTCTTGTATAAATTGTCGAGCTCATCGTTGAGTAATCATGAACTGACTCTCATTGAGGTCACATAACGTGCTAGATCCCCAGGATACAAAGACAGCAATAAAACAGTTTCTATCCTCAAAGGGCTTACATTCTATTAGGAGGATGCAACATTTCCATAAATAAGTAGAATGCAAGGAAAACTGAGAAAAGCAAAAGCATCAGCAATAAGAGTAATTAAAAGACTCAGAGAGGAAGTAGCATCTGGAGTTGAGTCTTGAAGACAAGGATTACGAGAAGCAGAGAAAAAAGAACAAATATATTCCAGGCACGAGGAAAGGCTTGTGTGAAGTACATGGAAGCTGATCCAAGCCAGCCTATCACCTGCAAGTTGGCACAGCTGGAAGATCTCCCCATCGCTCTTCTCCTGAACTCCATGCAAAGAACACCCCCGACAATCACAAACACCTTGGTGAGCATCGATCTCCCCATTTTATGCCTTGTTTGACATGACTCAGAAGGGTTGTGGTACAGAAACATAATTAACACTAATTAATGTCAAATATATGTATATAGCTAGTGCCAACAGGACTAAGTATCCCCATATTCCTGGAAGCTTCCCCCCGGCCACCCCAATCTCCACCTACTTATTGATGCCTGAAATTTCATCAATGGGACAAAGCCTCACACAATTAAGAGGCTTTCTTCAAGTCTCAGCTGCAACAGGCCCTTCCAAGTCCTGTATATACATATTTTTTGTGTAAAATGTGAGATAAAGTTTCCTGGGAGAGTGAAGGGGAAAGGGAGCCATAGGACATTTGCAGAGGGGTGAAGTGGAGAGTGGGATAGTTGAGTTGCCATGCAATGCTTGACTGAGATAATACTTTGTCTGAAACTCATCTACAATTAAGAGTACTCAGTCAACCAGCAAGGATAAATGAGTGGCATCAGATCCTTTCTTACTGGTGGGGTAAAGGGAGACAAGACATAGCTGAGGGAAAAAAAGATAGGGGAAAGGAGAGGCTGGGAAGCCAAAGACAAACTTCAACGACTTCATAAGCTGAATATCAACTTTACTTACCCAAGACTGTGTGCAGACCAAGAGAAGCTATACAAACATATCTGTCTTATGGCTAAGTGCAGACACAGCTAAGGATGCTGCCATATATGATGCACACCAACAACGTTTGGTGTGACTTAAGAAAACTTCGTTTTAATCCTGTAACTTCTTTGTGAAAGAACTTCATTCCCAGAGGATTCTAAGGTCATAGCACCCCAGGATTTCATAAGTTAAACCTTTGGAAAGGAAGCTGTGAAGGTTAAAGTTGCACTTTTGGGGGAGGGGAGTGCTATTGCCTCAAGCTCATTTCAATGGAACAATTATTTTATTCTTGGGACATTCACACCCTTTCTAGACATGCAATTAACCGGCACAACAGACAAGATTTCTGCCTATGGAACCACTTTCCCAAAGTGCTAAAGAGGAAAATCCCACAACATTAAAAGTACAGATCAGAGACTAGTGCAAACACAGGGTCAAACCTGCTGGCCGCTCAGGGTGCTCGGCGCCTTAAGTAGGAGAGAGCTCAGTTACCTAAAACATACACATTTCTCTAAAACTCTTACTCTGCAATGATACCCCTTTTAGCGACTCTGACAACTTACCTTGTTAGTATCAGCAACACTGTTTTGTCTGGCATCAAAGACAATAAGTTTATGTGACTGGGCATTGGCATCCATTATTGTTTGCAAGTATTTTTCATCTTCTTTGCAGCGTTTATCATTTGGGCCCACAAGTGGCTGGCTGCATCGAGTAATTGTTGCCTGACTCTCAGGATGAATCCAGGACAAGACCTAGTTTGTTTGTAAAGGATACGTGTCAGTATAAAGAACTGTAATCAAACGAATTGTAACTCCCCCTTCCATGGACTCTGCAATCCAGTGAAACTGGCCACCCTGGTGCTCCCTCGCATAAACTATTCCAGCTTCGGCCTTGTCACTGGCTATCCCCCATGTTGATAACTCTCTTCCTCCCTCCTCATCTTTACCTCCTGGCTTCCCTGGCTTTCTTCAAGTCTCAGCTACGACAGGCCCTTTCCAAGTCCTGTATATATACATATTTTTTGTGTACAATATGAGGCAAGGGTGGGAGGGAGGGTAAGGGGAAAGGGGAACCATAGGACATTTGCAGAAGGGTAAAGTGGAGAGTGGGATAGTTGAGCTGATAAGGCAGCTGGAGAAGGATTGTCTAAGCAGCAGTGAGGGCCCAGTTGAGATTGTATAGCATAAACCTATGGCGGACCCAGTCAAACTGGTTGTATGATTTTCTCCACGTATGTTTAGCAGTACATGAGTAGGAGTAAAGTCAGTGAATTGAGTAATCCAAGGCTGAGGCTTGGCAGGGTATAATTGGGGATACAAAAAGGAGGTTAGGGACTCAAAGAGAAGGGGACTGTGTAAAGTTAAACTGATTCACTGGGAGGTCAAGATGGGGGAAAAAAGGGTGTGGGCAGAGAAGGAGAGATAGCCTGGGAGAGAACTGAGGTGTCAAGGCACTGGAAGTCAGAGCGTAGGTGAAGAGTAGAGTCTGGTAAGGGAAGGCAGAGGAAGAGGTAGAAATCCAATAGATTGTGTTTAGGTAAAAGGATGGGGATTTCAGAATTCTTGAACATTTGTGGGTGATGGCAAGATCAAGGATATGACCATCTTTGTGTGTGGCTGATGGTGTGGAGGAGTACAGCATGGGAAGTGAATAAGATCAGGAACTAAGAGGTTAGGGTGTTGGAGGGAGAGTTAATATGCATGATAAAGTCCCTTATTATGATGGCAGGAGTTGAGGAGGGAAGAAAAATTGTAAACTAGGTACCAAACTTGCTGAGGGTTGGAAGGCATGTGACCTAGAGATCTGCAGACAGGTACCAGGATTTGGATTGGGTGGTAGATATGAATGACATGGACCTCAGTGGAAGAGAGATTACTGAGTGACTGGAGAGAGAACTTGGAAGTGGCAATGCGCAACTAGGAGTATTCCAATTCTTTTCCAACTTAACTAATGAGCTAAGGGGAATAAGAGGTATAGCCAGTACTAGAAAGGGTGACCAGGGAGGCTGCTTCATTGGGGGTAGGGGGTGCTAGGTTTCAGTAATTACTAGAAGATAAAATGAGTGGTTCAGGAAAAGATTTAGGATGAAAGGAAGTTTGTTGCCCATGGAACAGACATTCCAGAGGGCACAGTGAAAGGAGTGGGCAGGGATGGGAATAAGGAATGAAGAGATAAAGGATGGGGAAATAGGGTGTAGATGATGGGATGTGTAGGTTATGACCAGGTGCAAGATTGTTCATCAAGGATGCTAGAGATCAGGTAGGAGGTAAGCACAATAAGGCACGTGGTCAAATGGGAAGCCCCTTTTCACTGCTCTTTTCCCTTGAAAGGCTGGATATTAGGCAGGAGACAAGCATAGCAGGAGATGAAAGATGGACCTGCACCATAAGAGATGGAAGTCCTGCTCTCTACCAACTGTGCTACTGGACACAGAATGTCTGAGGTCAAAGGGAAGGTTGCTCCTCTTCACACCAAAAGCGCTCCACATGTTGAGCAGAGCAGAAGGGAGATGGTGCCATGTGCAGCAGGAGAGGGAAGGCACCGTCAGAGGAATGCATGTCTGGCTCCTCTTTTCACCTGGGACTGGCTGGAGATCAGGTGGGCACAGGGGGAAGCTGCATGAGGCAGCACATTTTCCCCAACATACACCTTAAATTGAACATGCATGGAATACTCTTCTTTGTCATCTCTGCCTCCTGGCTTCATTCAAGTTCAACTTAAAATCCCACCTCATACAGGAAGCCATTCCCCCCTTTATTATCTCCAAGTTATCATTTTGTTTGTTGGCATATGATTGTTTTCATGTTGTTTCCTCCATTAGAATGTGAGCACTTTCAGAGTAGGGATTCTTTTACCTTTCCTTGGATTCCCCAGCCCTTAGCCCAGTGCACGGCACATAGTAGGTACTTAATAAAGCTTCTTGACTACCTCAGTAAAAGTGATAAGAAACTGAGGTCCAAAGCAGTAAAGTAATTACTCAAGGTCACCCACAAAGCAGGCCCACAACTTACTTTTAAAAACAAAACCTAAAGATGAAGAAGTCTGAGAACTAAAAACCTGGGGTAGCTTGAATCACGTTGGGCTAGATGTTCTCTAAGAAAAACCAAAAGGCAAGCTAACAATCCCACTGAGAATTCTCTCCAGTTCAATTTCATTAGGTTCTTTTTGTTTCTTCTTTTCATTCCTAATTGAAATGATTTTCTTTTTAAAACACTAACATATAGGATCGGATGGGGGCAAAGTGAAAAAGAAATGTCTTTGTCAAGTCTATCTAAAATGTACCCAAGTATCTTACTTTTCCCTTTCCCTCTCCCAGGCAATGATTTATAATGATGCTGAAGGCAGTTTACTCTTGGTCACTGTTTTCTTAGTAAAGGTCTCCCTCTCATGCAATTCCATCATACGTTTGTGCCGCACTCTAATTAGCAGCTAAGAAAATGGATTTTCTCCAAGATCATCCTTTGAATATCAACCATAATTTTTTTTTTAAACAAATTCACACTCACTCTTTCCTGTTACTCATTTCCCCTCTTTTGTATTATATTTTGAGAGTATCACCTTCTGGAGGCCTATCTGCAAGCAATGAAAGTCACTTTCGTACAAACAGCTGCTACCAACCATCATAATGTTGCATAGTAGAGTTGTTATAGTAGAGCATAAAACAATTCTTAAGAAATAAGGGTATGTTAAGGAACTGAAGCCCATTTTCCGACTTTCTAATTTGTTCAACAACTTGCCTATATCCACTCCCTTCTCTATTCAACCACATTTGTCAGTTTTCCCAGGGAATATGTTTTCAGAAGCTAATAAGCCTTTATGCTTGTTACTTACTGGAACTCGGCCTTTTGCTCGAAATGCTGCCACTTTTGTGAGGTCATCATCTTTCACACTAGTTGGCACGACAATAATAGCAGGATATGTATCACAAAGCTCATAGCTACAATTTATTTTGGATATTTTCCAGCTCTCATTTGGTAAACCCTAGGGGTTATTAGGGGGAAAAAAGCATCCAATACAAACCATATTAGTCTCTTCTTCTCAATGTAAGACCTATCGACATTTTGCTCATTACCATTATTTTAAAGTTTAATACTCTTAATTTTTATTTCATATAATCCATTTTAAAGCAACCTAAGACCTTTTTTTTGTTGGAGGGGGGGAAGGTAGAGCAATTGGGGTTAAGTGACTTGCCCAAAGTCACATGGCTAGTTTTTGTGTTAAGTGTCTGAGGCTGATTTTGAACTCAGGTCCTCCTAACTGCAGGGCTGGTGCTCTATTCACGGCATCACCTAGCCACCCCCAACCTAAGATCTTAATTAAATGTAGGAATTTCTAAACCATACAGAATTAAATGATGCTATAATCTACATTTCTTAGTCCACACAAAAAGCAATTAAACTAATAGCATAGGATGGAATAAACAAAAAGTTGTGAGGATAAAATGTAATCAGTTGTATACATTTTGTGCATATCCATGTATGCCTACAAAGTAGAAACTTTTTTTAGATATATATGCATGGAAAGCACTTAAGAAAATCATTATGAGGAAAGGGGTAGAGACCCTGAGTCTGGACTGAATTATCCAAAAACCCAATTTAAGTCTTTTGTTTGTATCTCCACTTATGAACCTTTGAACGACAAAAACCTTTAACAGATCTTAGTCTGAAAGCGTCTTTCTTAAGTAGGAAACATTAAAAGATGGGTATAAAAAGGCAAAGCTAAAAAACTAGATCATCTAAAAGTGAATATACATATACTGAAGACAACTGATAATACCTTACAAAATATGTTCTCCCAGAAAAAGTATAAGCATTTTTTCTATTAAAAGAATTGTTTTCAGTAAAAAAAAAAATTAAAAAATATAATTATATACATTTATTACCTGTCTCTTATATTCGGATACAGGATCATAAACTTTCCAGCCATTAGATGGAAACTTTTCTTTATAGTTGAATGCAAATAAAGCCTGAATCAAGAAAACACAAATGTTTCTGCTTTTCCATATTGCCAGACATCCAATCTTAAAATTTCTCACTGTGATGAAGGCTGGATTTACTAAAGTTCCAAATGTAAAGGTATAGAGTTGGAGGTGGTAAATTGGTAACCTTACTCAAATAATGTGGTACTTATATATTTTGCATATTCTAACAGAAGAGAAAAGTCACCTTGTGTGCCAAAAGTGAAAGTAGCAAGCAAAAGGAAGGCTGGAGGATTCTAGAATACTGGATTCCTAATCTGCACCAACAAAAGTATAAAAATTCTAACTTAGATATACTTACTTGCCCATTGGAAAGAGGAAAGGCATATCTGTTGAGGTTTTCAAATATCCCCAGCTTACTCTGTTCTTCTTGTTTATAGGCAAGTCGTAAGTTTCTCATATCCTGGCAATCACCCAAATGCATACTTCGTTAGACAAATATAAAAAGAGCAATTACAAATATTTCTCAAACTAATATTTGACTCTAAAAGTACATAAATTTTCTACTTGACTCAAAGAGTGAAAGTTCCAAGTATAGCCTAATGAAAATTCAGTAGCCAAGATATTAAACAGAATTTTAAAAATGCTTTTAATTGTGGGATTTTTAAGAGATACCTTATCAACCCTCCAAATAAGTTTTCTTATGAAGTACTGCCCTGCAAATAAAACCCTTCCTTCACCCCACTCCATGTACTGTGTGGTGCAGTGCCAATGGCCACCTCGCTGTTTCTTACATATTACCCTCCATCTCTTGACTGTGTTCCCATTCACTGGCCCTCTTCCAGGCCTAGACTGTTCTACCTCCTCACCTCCTCCTCTTGGCTTTCTTGGCCTCCTTCAAGGCTCAACTCCAACGTCACCCTCTGCAAGAAGCCTTTCCCAGGCTTCCTTAACCCCAGTGCCTTTCCTCTGAAACAATTTATCCTCCTGGTACCTTTTTTTGTGCATAGTTGCTCCCATGTTATTTCTTCCTCTAGACTGGGAACTCTGAGAGCAGTATCTGTTTCGTTTTTTGCTTTTCTTTGTCTCCCCAGTGCTTAGTACATAGTAGGTACTTGTTAAATGCTAGTTGGTGGACCTTATCATTCTAAAGAAAAAATGTCCTCGTCTGTACACTCCTTTATTTGTTTAGGCCTGACCTACGTGTTTTTGGGACTTAGGATATAGGACAATACTAACCTATAAGGCATCTACTAAAAAAAATAAATGAAAAGGTTTAGGTGAATGTATTACTGTAAAAGTATGAATTGTGAAGCAATCTTAGAAACATCATTTAACGTTGGTAAATGAAAACCACTTAAATAGCGAGATTCTTAGCATCCTCTGCCCCCTTTCCTGTCACTGTGCTGTCTGCATCACCTTCCCAAGACAATAAAAAGGCTTCATTCGTTGAATATTTCATCATATCATACCTTGCAAACAATCTCTATGCCACAAGAGTTATCTCCATGACTCTGTACTCCAATCTTTTCAACTCTGCTTATCACTCCAAGGGGAACATCAAGGATAAAATGTGGATCCTAAAGTTTCCAGATTAAGATAAATGCGTTTCAATGTCAGTCAACAGGTAGAATTTTCCACTTAAGATTTCCAGTGAGGGAAAGATGTGTTTTTACTCCCATCTCTACTTAGGAGTATTATTATGGCACAGCTAGGACTCATTAAGTATACTAAGAACACTCATTTCTCCCCATTTTAGCCAATTTTATTTGAAATTAGCGGAAATTCTAGCAGTTGCCATAGGAGAAAATATTAGAAGGATTAACATTGGAAATAAAGTGAACAAAGCATTGTTTGTGCATATGACATGACAGTAAGTCTAAAAAAAAATCTCACTTCAAAAGAAAAACAAAACCTGGCAACAATAAAGAACTTCAGCAAAGACTCAAAATAGATTACTGCAAAGAAATTTATTTGGAGAGGATTCTGGGAAGATGGCAGAGGAGGTCAGAAAATTCCAAGTTCTCAAGATTTTCCCCCACTAGAGTTATAATAGCACTTTAGGGTGAACAAAGCATGAGTGGAAATAAATGAGAACAGGACACAGGTGGGATCTTCTTGGGATAATTTGAGAAGATCAGAAGAAAAACCCCAGGACAAGATTTGGTGCCCATGAGAAAACACCTGCAGGCTAGGTTCCATTTTAACAATGAGGGGCAAGCCCTAGGGTTGCAATGTTAACTATTATCCTGAAGGGAAAAAAAATGGACATCTGATAAACTCTCTGATTTTTGAGACTTTGTTAAAAAAAAAAAAATCGGGGGGGAGGAGAAGAAGAGGCGCAGCTAGGTGGTACAGTGAATAGAGAACTGGCCGTAAGTCAGGAGGACCTGAATTCAAACCCAGCCTCAGACACTTGACATTTAACTAGCTGTGTGACCTTGGGCAAGTCACTTAACTCCAACTGCCTTGCCTTCCCCCCTCAAAAAAAAAAATCCTGAACTCAATAGAGGATTCAACATACAAGAACCAAGAGAAATATAAGGTACATACCAAAGACTGATTATAAGTGATTCATAATGATAGACTGTTTACTTTTTATATATAAAATGTAAAATGTATAAGATTCTTATTAATAATTGAGTAGCTTGAGTGAGGAGAGCAGAACCAGGAGAACTTTGTACACAATGACAGACACAATGTATGTGTGACGACTAACTTTGATAGACTGGGCTCCTCTCAGCAATGAAGGGCTACAAGACAACTCCAAAAGACTCATGATGGAAAGGGATACCCACATCCAGAGAAAGAACTACAAAGTCTGAATGCACATTGAAGCAAACTACTTGATCTCTCTTTTGTGTTTTGTTTTGTCCCTTCTTTCTCATTGTTCACTCCATTGGTTATAATTCTTCTTTACAGCTTGACTAATGTTTAATGTGAAGGTATTTGTAGAACCGATATCAGATTGCATGCCGCCGTGGCGGGGAGGGGGAGAAAATTTGTAACTCAAGAGATTGTGGAACTGAATGGTATAATCTAAAAGTAAACAAACAAATTTTAAAAACAACTGAGTAACTCATAAGAAAGATTGATGTAAACCTGAGCACGATATGAATTTAAAAAGTAAAACCATTTAAGAACAGTTAGAAAGAGTAATTATTTTATACAAATGAGGTACAAGAGGAAGAATGGATACAGAAGAATTAGATGGGGGAGGAGGGCTGTTAATTCTGGTAACCTACTTTCATCGGAAATGGGTTTAAGAGGGAACAATATGTGTGTGTGTGTGTGTGTGTGTGTGTGTGTGAGTGTGTGTGTATGTGTGTGTGTATAGGGAATAGGTAAAAGTGGGCTACAGAAGGGTGTTTAGATTTATGGGAATGGGAGGATAGGGGAGGGATCCTTGGAGAGGGGTAGGCAACAATAGGAAGGCAAGGTAGTGAGTAGAAGACGCAGGAGGGATAGGAAACAAGAGATGTGCACAAACATAAAAACAAAGATCAGGAGTGGAATATGTTTGGGAAAGTATATGTCTACAGATGTATGCATATATGTCTATGTGTATGTATATATTTATAGCTACAGAGAAATAGATCTAAACTTTATTGTAGCCTTTGGCGGGGAGGGGAAAAAAGAACAAAATTTAAAAGTACATAGCAGAGAACAAAAGAAAATTCACAAGGAAGCGAAGAAAGGATGGACAATTCTCAACATGAATATTATTTCTCATACAGGCTCTCCTGAAATGAAAATTTATTGTTGCATATTCAGAATCCTCTCATGTTCTGCTACGCACATGACAAGCTTTTTTCTTTCTTTCTAACTTTGTATTTAAGTTCCAATATTTAAGTTTATGATACGTTTTTGTTTCTTTTCTCTATTCTGTATTTGAGTCCTGGCATTTGAGTCTAAAATAAAATAATAAAAAAAGAAATTTATTTGTATACCTACATATTAGCAATGAAGATCGAGTAATCTTCATAAAAATAAATTCCATTTGTTATAACAATAAAAATGATCAAGTTTTTGATCAGGAGCAGGTTAAAGCTTCCATACAAATTGGACCTGTGAGTTGCCAATGGACTTCTAGCCTTAATGAGATGCAGAGACTCAGTCTCAAAAAAGAAAGCACTAATAATCATAACCTTTATCCCAATGCTCCATGGTTGGGAATATATCTTAATGCTATTGAAACAAAAAAAGAGTTATCTATTCAAAAATTTTCATGTAAGCATTATTTATTATATATTAATAGGCAAAAAACTATGACTTATTGTCACAGAAATACAGTGCAACAAAGCTTACCAAGGATAAGAAATATAAAGAAGTTGGGAAAGACCTTTACACAAAATAATGGAAACTGAAAAAAGCAGAACCAAAAGATTATACGCCAGGATCAAGTACGTGTGAAGATGAAAAAAGGACAAAGTACCTCAGTGAAAGCTTTGAGGGAGTGACTGAAAAGTTAGGACATTCATATACTCAATTTAAAGAAGTGTAAGTATGGATTAGGTTTATAATAATTTTAAAGACAGTCTTACTTTCCCTTTTTCTCTAGAATCTAAAACTTGAAAGTAATAATACATTTCTTAAAACTTACCCTCTCTACATTTTTGAAGTACATCTTGAAATCAGTAACTGTCAGTGTTCCACTAACTGCTCCCATAAATGGACAGATGTACATGACATCCTTAACTGAAAGAAAGAAATTTAAAATGGCATCTATTGTTGGGAGACATTTATGCTTCAATAAATTTCACCATCCTGAACGACAAAATAAATACTTATGAGTTTCGACTTCATGAAAATGTATAGTTCTATAATATTACATGGAATGTGAATAGCTGCCTCAAGAGGCAGTGTTGAGGTATGTACTTATCCATCCCTAACCTCTCTGCTGACCTCCAGTCAACAGGGGAAGTCTTCCAGTGGTGGCTTGTAAGAAAATGCTTCAAGTTGACTAAATGACCCTGGAGGTCATTTAGTTTGGTTCTGGCGTTTTGTGATTCCACATCACCTCATGTCACAAGAACTGATGTATTTAGTGTGTTTCACAAAGCACTAAGTTCAACTGCAATGCCTCATTGTGGTATGGAGGTGACCCTGGTTTATTGAAAGCAATGCCAATGAAGAACAACTTCTAACAGGGTCAAATGTACTAGAAAGTCAGATTGTGACTGTCTCCTTAAGACCAGCTAGGTGCTGAATAATCTACTTGGCAACAAAAAAAAGAGAAAATGGCCCTCAGTTCCATGAGGCTCCTTTTATCTTCTGTGATGCAGATGGCACAATGACAGGAAAGGGGGCAGAAGGTGCTAAGAATCACACTATTTAAGACTGCATTCAACCAAAACTGCTCCCTCTAAAATGAACTGTGATCTCTTAATTGCCTAATCTTTCCTCAGTCCTCAACCTTCTGGACCTCTCTGCTGAATTTGACATGACCATTCCTCTTCTCCTTGATACTCTACTCTACTCTCTCTCTCGGGTTTCATGATGGCACTCTCTCCTGGTTCTTCTCCTACCTGACACTGAGTCTCTTCTGCTGGATCTTAATCCAGGACACACCTGCTAACCATGGGTGTCCTATGAAACTGTCCTGGGCCCTCTTCTCTTCTCCCTCTCCAATATTTCACTTGGTAATCTCATCGATGTCCATAGATTCAATCCTCTTCTCTACACTAACAGTTCCCCAATCTACTTATCCATCACTAACCTCTCTGTTGACCTCTGGTCTTACGTCTCCAACTGCCTATTAGATATCTCAAACCAGATGGCCCATAGACACCTTAAGCTCATAATAACCAAAACTGAATTCTTTCTCCCTAAGTCCTCTTGCCTGGTAAACTTCCGTATTACTATTGCGGGCACTATTTTCCCAGTCCCCCAGGCCTACGACGTTAAGTATTATCCTAGACTTCTCATTCTCTCTCACCAGTACATATAATCTGTTGCCAAATCCTACTGATAGGATTGTAACATCTTTGTAACATCTCTCAAATATACATATTTGTATACGTTGTATATATTATACTGTATACATTACCTTTGTAACATCTCTCAAAATATAACATCTCTCAAATATATCTTTCCTCTGATATTGCTGTCACTTATTACAGGCCCTCATCTTTTCACTCCTGGACTACTGAAATAGCCTGTTGCTTGGTCTGCTTGCCACAAGTCTGTCCGTACTCTAATCCATCCTTCACTCCGCTGCCAAAGTGATTTTCCTAAAGCAGAGATCTGACCATGTCACCCTACTCAAACTCCAGAGGCTCCCTAACACCTCTACAATCAAATATGAAATCCTACATGGCATTCGAAGCACTTCATGCCCCCCTTTTTAGTCTTCCCACACCTTCCATGTACTCTTAGACCCACTGACACTGGTCAACAAGACACTCCATCTCTCTCAAGTCCAGGCATTTTCAATGAGTGTTCCTCATGCACAGAATGCTCTCTCTTCTCATCGCCATCTTCTGGCTCCCTTCGAGCCCTAGCTAAAACTCTACCTTATACAGAAAGCTTTTCCCAATCCCTCTTAATTCTACTGCTTACGTATTTGTTTGCAGTTTGTCTCCCTCACTAGACTTCGAGCTCCTTGAGGGCAGGGATTGTCTTTTGCCTGTCTTCCTATCCCTAGCACTTAGCACAGTACCTGGTACATAGTAGGTGCTTAAGAGATGTTCACTGAATGTCTCCATGAATGAGCGAGCAATTTCATAGGATCTTATGTCTAGAGCTAGAAAGGCCGCTAGAGTCATGGCGGCTAATCCCCTAATTTATACATGAATAAACTGATAAGGGGAGAAGAGAGAGCTCATCGTAACGGTCTCTATTTTCTCAGTAAAGCACAAGGTGATATCGTTAGGTATAGGAGCAAGAGATGAGTGCAGTATGGGAGGCCTGAGGAGAGAAGAGACATCATAGAAGACTATGGCAACAATAATAAAACTAATGGTGATTTATTTCACTTTCTAAAACACAACAAAATGAGTCTGTCTGGTCTTCAACCCCATCTCACAAAATGGCATCATTCATGCATGTCGGTCAAGTGCCATTTCATGGCTATCTGTGACCAAGTACACTGATGGAATGCAATCAATACTATATTTACCAATAGCTTTGATCGATTCTCCAGGAAAAAGTGGTGCCTCCTCCAACTGGGCAAGCTTGTTTCCATCTCTCAGAGCCTGGCCAGGGAAAAAGATGAAACAGGGTTAAATCTTCTTTTCCTTAGCTGCACAGGAAGGCTGCATTTTGCTGAGAGCATACAGAGGCAGAACAGCACTCATCCTATTTGTCAAAGCACAGGACATTACACAGGCTATTTCAATAAGACATTACAATATGTTGAGACTTCACAGTTACAAATCACAAAACCAGGAATACTTTGAAAAGACAAGCAGACACGGATGACAACTACGGATAGGGACTGGACCTGTGATTTCATTAGGATGGGCAACTCCCAGGTGAGGAAACTCCCTCTACCAATGCAAGCTGACATCTCTTCTCCAACTTAGTCTTAGCTGAGCACTCAAAGATAAATGACTTCTTCAGGGTCACACAGCCTGTGTGTGTGTGGGATGTGTGTATGTACATACACGTATACATGTGGGTACACATATATATCAAAGGTAGGACTCGAACCCAGGTCTTCCTTGCTTCAAGATTGGCTCTCTAATCAACTATGCCATGCCGCCTCTGTGATAAACAAGATAGTCAAGGGAGTTATCTGCATGATTTGATAGGACAGAAATAAAAAAAAAAACTGGCCTATTTTTCTGCAACATTAAATGGGAAATTTAAAATAATTGTTTAGTCAAAACATAAATTTGAGGGAATTCCCAAGTAGTTCATAAAAGATTTCAACATATTTCATTAGGGTTTCATTTTTAAACCAATCTAAAATAAAATACTCTCCATGGTAGTTCCCTGCCAAACCCACAAAATAAAGGGAAGAAATGCCAACTCTAGTCCCAACTTCATGCTCAATAGTCAACAGAAATGCTTCTTTGTTGCACAGGTAGAGAAAGCTATAGACAGTCTTCTAACAAAACCTCCAGCTTGGAAATCGGCTTTTCAACTACCCAAGTTCAGTAAGGCCCCATTTTTCTTCTTTTTCTCAAAGGGAACTGTTACATGTTTCTACTGTTAAGAAAAGTGCAAAGCCTTTCAATACTTAGTATTTAGGCAACAATTCACAGAACCCATTTTCCTTTCAACTTACTGTCAGTAGACATAAAAGGTGTAATTCAAAAACTTGAAACACATTTTTTTAAGTACAGTAAAAGGAGGAGCTCAAATGAACTCTTTTCAACATGTCAGTTTTCAAGAACACCAAAAATTATCCAGAGTTTCCCTCCAGACACATGTGCTAATAAAATTTTGATTTCAATAACTGATGTCATGAACTGGTAATTGATTTTATGCCCTAGTAACAGAGAAAGTTATTTTAATCAAATAATTTGAAACTACTCTCAAATATTTGATGTTATTAAATTAAGTCACTCAATATTACTGTGCCAAATGTGTTAAGAATAAATGTGGAGCGCTTGTTTAAATACACTTATTAACAAGTACTGCTTGTAGAGCAAAAGTGAGTCATTCCACTTTACTGAATTATTGTTATAACCTTTCCGGGGGCTGTGAATAACTTTTAAAGATGAACTACATAGTAAAGTCACCAAAATCTGACAAGACAAATGCTGAAAAGCCATTTCTCTATGTCTCTAAAAGGCCCTCACAAGGAGATGCAGATGGGAAAGGATGGGGATTGGGGGCAATTGTGAGCTTTCACCACATCCTTTTAAGAGATGTGCCACTAAGAAACTGCTCTAGAGATATAGGCTGGGGACTCATATGCAAGGCAGAATTTTCTACATTCAAATTAGTTAGAATGTATATATGCAGCTATTTGGGACACTTAAGAATGTCTTTGCGAGAGAAATGGTGATGCAAACATCCCATTACTAGTAAGCTAGGATGTATTTTTAAAATGATGAAAAATACACTACCCAAGCGGAAATGAAATAAAACAATGAGATGACAATGCTTCAAGATAACTCTCCTAATAAAAGGTTCATTTTAAACAACAAAGAAGTTTAGCTTTAGGATTTTAACTAAAGAGCAATTAGAAAACTGAAGTTTTAGTACGCATGCAACAGAAGATGACAAACAAAACTTACACTTACTAAGTGCAGTGGAACCCCTTTAGAGAACTTGTGCCAGGTGTTCTATGGAGGCTTTTAATGACATGAATCTGTCACTATTTTTGGTTCAGTGTACAAGATTTGACACAGGGTAGTCCCAAGTCCACGTGCTCTGTTTATCATGGTCAGAAAAACTGGGTTTTCAGGTTCATCCAATACTTTTTCTCAACTTGCCAGGCATGTTCCCACTTCTTTTCATCCTTGCCCCCTTACCTGGAATTTTCTGCACAGCCAAATCTTATCTGTTATCCAAAGCCCAGCATAAATTCTACCTCCCTCCATGAAGGCTTGCCTGATTAGCGTGGCATGCATTGGTCTATGTCTTCTTTCAAACTACTACAGAACTTCTATTAATTTAACGTTTAATTATAGAGCCTCTTGAATTATTCACTCTTATTTCATCCCATCAAGGATGCAAACTCTTTGGGGGTAGGAACTGTGTCCCATAAGACTTCTGTATATCCCTCAGGGCCTAGTCTACATGGTAGACACTCAAATTTTTAACTGATTAATAAAAATGTATCCTATATACCAAATATAGATTACCAAAAACAGTACAGCCCACACTGAAACTATAAGGAACTTAATTTAAGCCTCTTCAATCATTCACAAGGCACCTCAAGATGTTGGGAGTACCGAAAGGTCATCACTATAAGCACGTATTATTATTATTATTAAACTGAGGAGATGTGGAAGTTGTCAGCGAAAAATCTTAAGACGGACATCTGGATTGGTTGTGTTCGTAATGGGGTTCTACTGAACTTAGAAATGAAAGGAGGGAGTGACTATAAAGAAACGATGGTTTTGCAAGTTTGGCCCTCCCAGAAGTCGAAATTAAAATGGTTTCTAAGCACAGGATCAGTAGCTACACAACAAACAAGTAAAATTTGCCACCTGATCAGCTCCAGCTTCAGAATGATAGCCATTGTGTCCGTCCTGAATCTCCTGCTGAGCATCAGGTGCATGGACAAGAATGCAGAAGAGGAAAAGAGAGAAACACGTGCAAACAAACAGGTGAAAGGACAGAATTTTTTTCCCCTCCAAAGAGACAGTATGAGTGTAAAACTCAGCACCATTCAAAGCCTTGTAACTCACAATAGTTTTTTCCCCCTTGGAGTTCAAGACCCAGTTTGATGGACACACCTTGTAGCATCTGTCTGAAATGGAATAACTAGTCTTTACTGGAGATGGGTAAAAGAAAAGAACAAGCCTACACTACGGTTTTCAAGTGATATAAAGAAAATATGCTTTCCAAGAAATCACATAATTCCAGGATAAAGGAAATGCAAAGTAATGGGCACATAATATGCTCAAAAATAGATAACAGAGCATGCTATGTAAAGAGGAAAGTCATGCAAAAAAATAGAAAAGAAACCCAAAGAAATTTGTGTTCTTAAAGACCAAAGTATACTTAAGTTGTTGCCTATTTGCACAGGCACACAGCTCTGCTGGTAGCAGCAAATTTTGCAGAAGATAAATACATACGCCACTTACCTGATTATATGCTGTGTTTACTGCAGAAGTTTTTTTTAAAAAAATACATTAAATACTGAATTTTACATTAATTCCATATTAAATGTTTCTATTCATGGTCACAATATGCCTCAAAGGAATAGTTAAAAGGTTCTAATTTGGGGTGGCTAGGTGGCACAGTAAATAGAGCACCAGTCCTGGAGTCAGGAGGGCCTGAGTTCAAATCTGACCCAAGACACTTAACACAAAAACTAGCCATGTGACCTTGGGCAAGTCACTTAACCCCAATTGCTCTACCTTCCTCCAAAAGAAAAAAAAAAGAAAAAGAAAAGGTTCTATTTACTTTTCTTTGGTAACTCTTTCCAATTGCTTTATGAATAGACTTGCATTCCCAACATGATCTCTTTATAGACCAACTCTTTAATTAAACAGACAATATGAAGAATGTAAGTTTATAATCTTTTTAAAAGCAATGTCAATTCTATGAGGGCAAATGAGTTTTTAAAAAAACGGTACTTCTTTCTACTACAAAAGAAAACTTGGTTTCACTATCAAAATTGTGCATCTAAAAAAAAAACCAAACCAAAACAAAGAACGATTATCCCAAAGGAGTTAAGCGTTAAGATGGATTTTGTATTTCTGCACTTTAAGCCATACCAGCACAAATCATGACAACTCTGACACATTTTCATCTTTCATCCTTAGTTTGAATTTAGTATGAGGAACAAACCAAAACCATTCCAAGTTGTACAATATATGTCCATTTAGTCAAAAGTTTTATATTTTCATTCTTTAAAATATAAAGCAAAGTTGAATTCTCTTTTAGTGATGTTTCTTCAGAGGAAAACATATGCACAAACACATTCTCCCCTCCCCCCCAATACACAACAGCTCTTCAAAGTCCATGCAATTATAAAGGCCAAATAAAATCTTATATCATAACAATATGGATCAATAAAGGAAAAAAAGAAACATTCTCATTAACTGAAAGGCACTTTTACTGGTGGGGAAAAAGAGAAATCATGAAAAACCAATTTGAGTAATAAGAACTTGAAACGTTAATTTGAAGTTCTTATTTCATCACCCTATAAAAGTTGAAAACATGAAATCTTAAAATGGTTAGATCATCCAAATCCACATCATTTTGAGGAGTGGAAAGGAGATTAACTTTAAACCACTGTTGCTAAAATGTACATTTCTCTTCCTCTCCATCCTTAAATGTAAACAACTTTAAAATGAAAAGAAAATGCGTGCACATTACCAATCTTGTTCCTGTTTTATAGGTGTTCTGAAGGGAAGGGGCAGGAAAAGAATGGAAAAAAAACAGAACATACTCTACTAATTATACTCACTACTAAAGATATTCCCTACTAATTGATAGTCCCCCAAAGTATTAGGTAAGATTGAGGATGCTAAAATTACCTTCAAAATCAGTGCCAAATGAACCCAACAATCTGACATGTATTAGCCCAAATTAATCCTTTACTGAAATCCACTACAAAGCCAACTTAATCCTTTTTCTGTATCTCAGCTCTATAGCAAGGATGATACAATAAAAAATAATAATAGAGTACTCTGCAGTCCTAGGCATGCATACCCACTTGGTCAGAATTCACGTAATAGTAACTGGCTAGTAGCACATATTTCTAAAAACTTAAATATAGGACTTCACATATATGGGCTTTTATTAGCACATGAAACATTGTAACAAACAAAGCATTTCTATTGCAACATTTAAAGCTATGACGTAGCAGAGCAGATTGATCTGATTAACTCATAAAACTGTTGATAATGTAAAAAACACTAAACAGACTTAAATTTTCAATAAAGCACAAAAGACAAACAGGCAGGAGGCCGATCTGCTGAAAGGCAAACGGATCCTTACCCTGATGTCGGGCCTCCTGAAAACCTGTTAGTTAAAATACAGAGCGTCATCAGAATGTAGAGAGATACCAGTAGGTTGGGCAATGTATGAGGAAACATACTAACACTATACATCAAGAAAGACAATCCAACTCCAAAGTATCACCCAGTTCAATTTAGCACCTACCACGTACAAGGTAAAAAGACAAAAGTGGAACCGTTCTCGTCTTCAAGGATCTCACATCCTCCTGGCATCATTTTCATTCAAGTCTGTGACCGAATTAAGGTCACATCTGTCCTAGGCCCAAATAAATACCTGATTTCACATCTAAACCCCTTCTAACAAAAGTTATTCCAGGCAGCCCTCAGCTTAAAGTCAAATCATGTCTGAAAAGTTTATTTGTAAATTAGTGGAACTCAAACTGCATTTTTCCATAGACACAAATATATAAAATATTACATCAGTAGCTCAGAAACAACCATTCCCCCATGATATAAATTAATAATTTGATACAACAAACACTTATGTACTACCTCCCATGGCATTCTATTGGAGGCTGTACCAACAGTACCATAGAAACAAAAATCATCATCACATGGTAACTCTACGCAACTTTATCTTGAGTTGCAATTCAAGATGCCAAGAAAACACCTTGGCCAAAGCTCCTGGGATAACAGGGAAATAGGTGGGAAGGGGTCCCCAACATTAGCAGAGAGATGAGCCTTAAGCCATCAATCCAATGTAAGAGACATTTCACAAGTCATCCATTCAACAATTCAATGCAATGAAAACTCATTAAGTGTTTAGTATATGCTAGTACTGTGCTAGCCCTGAGGATACAGAGGGGGAAAAAATTGAAACTGGCCTTCCGAAGAGCTGTGCTTCTCCTGAGGACTATTAATTCCGCAATAATGTTTTTTGATGCAATGCACCAGTGAAGTGGCAGTTCCTTGAAAAGTCACTACAAATTTTCAATAAGTCTTTATCAGAAGCTCATTACCAATGGAGGGAATCACCTAAGAAATGAGATCACATATCCACCCAAGTAAAAACCTTAGTCCTGGGAAGAGTTTTTAAAATTCTCGTCCCCCAGTTCTGAACCATACAATTCAATGCAAGTGAAAATCCCAGCAACACTTATTTTGAGTAGCTTAATGGTATTATGCTTATTAACTGAAGTAGATAAGCTAGGATTTAAATACTAAAAAAGATGATATCACCATAAAGAACTGAACTCTAAAAAAATTCCATGATTCTAATATCTACAATTATTATTTAAAGTATCATTAATTGAAACTAAACTGGAGCATAATATAAAAAAATCCCATTTATTTAGCCTTTTCTATTTCTTAAGTATTACTTAAAAAAAATATAGGCCTAATGACCAACTCTGTTGCCTGAAGACCAGCCTAGCTGAAAGCAGAGACGTTGCCCTCTAGGTGATGAGTGAACTAAAAAAAAAAAGGAACAGTCTTTAGTCCCCTTCTGTTTTGATAGTGGCAATGGAGCTAGGGAGCATGGCAGAAAAGGATGCTAAGAAGCATCTTAGAGTGTCTCGAAACATGAATTGTTAGTCTTCTATATGTGTGATCTTTGTCGAAAGCCCCCAAAGCTGTCCCACTACTGCGATCTCATCCATGTTAGCATTCTTGTGATAAATGAAACCAAAAGACAAAGAAGGTACAACTGAGTGGTAGGAGGGCTCCCAGACATTCATCTTAGATAAGTGGATGAAGTCATTACTTTCATGCCACTGTTCAAGGCCATAAGGAACCTCAATCCACAGAAAACCAGTGGTCTCACCTTGTAGCTCCAGATAAGAAAAACTGGAGCGTATGTATCAGCTGAGGTTCCCCAGGAGGAAGCAGCAATTGCGAAGACAATCCAAACTAAATTAGCATAGATCTCGATAATGGAGCTTTCTTGTGGAAATATGGTGTGAGGTCAAAACAGCGAAGAGCTCAAAGGCTTGGGGAGGCCTCAAAAGCCTCATAACATCATGAAGACTTTTTTCCAAGAAACAAAGGGAAATAAACCGCAAGGAATGCATCCCATGACGTGCGCAGAAAGAAAGTGACCACATCTGAATGATACTAAGTAGGATTGGCAGAGTGCGTTAAAGGTGCCCAAGCACTTTACAGATTCAATTTCATTTGATCCTCACAACATCCCTGTGAGGTAGCTGCTACTGTCACCCCCAATGTCCAGAGAGGCAGTCAGGTAGAATGGATAGGGAGGGAGACTTAAATCCAGGAAGACCTGGATTCAGGTCCTGCCTCTGATACATACATACTTTTTTTTTTTTGCTTTTTGGAGGGGGGAGGGCAGGGCAATTGGGGTTAAGTGACTTGCCCAAGGTCACACAGCTAATAAGTGTTAAGTGTCTGAGGCTGGATTTGAACTCAGGTCCTCCTGACTCCAGGGCTGGTGCTCTATTCACTGAGCCACCAAACTGCCACCATACATACTTCTTAGCGCAGTTTTGGGTGCTCTAGGAAACTCTCTGAGATTATAATTTGCAGAAGAGGTGCCAACCTGCATTAGTAGAGGGCATATCATCCCCTGGGAGTTACCTATACCAATGAAATCAGAGGTCTAGTCTCTATCTTTGTCCTCTACAGAAAGGAAACTAAAGCTGAGAAAGGTTAAGTGACTTGCCTAGGTCATACAACTACTAAGTATCTGAGGTAGGATTTGAACTCCTGACTTCAGGTCTAATGCTCCGGTTGGGTTGTACGTAGCCAGCCGACTGTCTGCTCACTGTATATAGTCAGGTCATCAATCAGTTGGAACAAAGATGGAAGTAAGTAACAAAGAAAGGATACAGAAGATAACACAACCTCACGTGCAATGATAACCACCCTAACCCCTGAGGTGTTTAAACAAGTTGTCGACTCTGGACTCTGGAAAATGAGAAAGAGACAACCAGCTTCATGCTAGCTTTCTCATTGCTCCCTGTGAGACCTACAGGAACAGTCTCTGCAGACATTGAGGCTATCTCTGATGCAAACAGGAGACTCCAATGGCACAATTTCCTCCAGCAGATTAGTTTTATAGTCAGACAACTTAAGTGTAGAAAATCAAACCCCAGCATTTGACTCAAGAGAAAAAAATGCTGCGTGAAAGCAACGCATCCCCTGCAGATATTAAAATAACATGAGATGCTCCTGGAGTTGCAACTACATATCAATTTAGCTCAATGACCTGATGAAAACTGACATGAAGCAAGACATAAAACAGGGAAACGTCCGCTCACTTAGGCTCACTTACTCCCATAAGATATTTGCTGCTGTCAGAATGGCTACCCTGCATTGAGACCAAAAGAGAAGGATTCTTTATTGACAGCAAGGTTCTCCATAATTAATTTAAAAGTCATCCAATCCAAGCAGCACTTATTACATACCTATTAAGTGGCAGGGCTGAGATTCTCCTGGGGGAAGTGGGGTGGGGAAATACAACATGGAATTGGATAAACATGATAGAATGACATTCCAATTGAATCAAGTCTGTGAATACTACAGTTTTTTCAATGAAATCCATAATAATTAAAAATAAATTGGTTTAAATGTCCAGATACATTGGAAAAAAAAAGTGAATTCAAGAAAAACCCAACACATTTCCCCCAGATTAGGAAGAGGGATAGAATAAGCATGTATTAAGTGCCTACTATGTAAGGTACTATGCTAAGTGCTTTACAAATATTATTTTATTAGCCCAGCAAATTAGTGGGTATATGTATACTTTGGTGTGAAGGAAAATCCCTCTAACAATGCAGATCAGCTGCTCCTCTGCAACTTAGGATCTTCGAAGTTGTCTGGAGCCCCGAGAGGTTCAGTGACCTCCCCAGGGTCACAGGGCCTAGACCTGGCAGAGGCAGGACTTGAAGCCAGCTCTTCCTGACCCTAAGTCAGACCCACAGGCTCTTACTTGGTTTTTCAGTTGATTGCTACAGAGTCAGGAAAACTGAACTAAACTAAGTCATGGGGTCAATCATCAGAAATTTCCAGGTGACTTGGCATGATGCACACAGATTCCTTTTCTCATAAAGGACATAGACAAGCTTTGAGAAAGCCCTTTTCTCCACCATAATTTGAGAGAACTTTACTCATTTACACAAATGCAATATGGACTTCTGACCTGGGGTTTTGTTTGATCCTTGAAAAGATAGTGAATG
>CM053582.1:36096305-36111380 GCA_028627135.1 Pseudochirops cupreus | reverse complement strand
TATTTTGTGTGTTAATTGAGTCACAAAATATCATCCCTGGAGGTCTTCAAGCAGAGGCTGGATGACCACTTGTCTGAGAGGATTCCTGTCAAGACATGGCTGAGGCTAGCTGACCTCTGAGGAGCTTTCCAGTTCAGTTGAGAGTCTGTTTGAGAGGAATACTGGAGGCAGCCTTTCTCTACCTGCCATGATCTCTGTGTGTCTAGTTAACACAAAAACATTAGTTGCTGGCCTGTTCAAACAGAGAATACCTGCTAACTCCCAGCTGTAGGAGAGTGGGAATAGGTGAGAATTTACTCAGACTCCCATAAATCAATACTAAAAATCCATAGTGGCAAAAATGAATGTTGGAGCCTGATTTCAGTGTCAAACCCACAAAGCCGTGCACCAGCCCATGACTTCAAACAGCAGCAGGTTGGCCAAGTACACTTCTCGGGCTGTGTCATCACCAACACTGACTGATCCATTTCACTATGGCCTGGGGGTTTTAAACAAAATAATTTTGTGCTCTGAACCTTTCTTTGTTTCAAGTCATCAGCGAGTCCTAACCTACTTTCCAATTCTTTGTTAAAATTGTCAAAAGCCAAGAGAGTCGAGTGAATTGAGGGCTTTTCTTTTCTCACTAAATAGTCAGGATCTGTTCACCTTAGGTCAGGTGCTGAACTATGGCTGAGCAGTTTAGATGGTTGTGTTTTAGATTGTGTGCTTGAAATCTAAATCAAATGTTTCCCTGTCTTTTAAGTTTCCCCTCAGCATTTGAATTCAACGAACTCTTCTTGATTACCATCTTGGATCACCTTTACAGCTGTCTCTTTGGGAGGAAGTAATGTTAATGAATGCACTTAGGTTACCCTGGTTCTACTATTCGAAAATACTCCCTTTCTCCCTTTATGACTCAATTTCTGCTAGATGAATAATTTTAAATTATTTAACATTTTATTGTCTAGGATTATTATATATGATCCAGGTGATAATCTGTCAGTACTTACTTGCCGGAATGTGTACCAGAGCAATAGAATCATTAGCAACCTCAGGGGCCAGATAGTCTCGGAAAAGCCTTAAGTCCCAATGGCAATTTACAGCAATAAAACTGAGGCTTAGGTGCTCTGCTCAACAGAAACAGCTTTCCTCACAACTATCACTGATATTAAAACCCACATAAACATTTAATTGGGGGGGCCAACTTAGTGTATTTCAAATAACATACAGGGAAAACAGTTCATTTCAAGGGACAATTATTGATCCCCACCAGTTAATTTCTCAAGGCACTAAACCTAGGGCTGGAGATGCATACTATGCAGGGACCAATCAAAAGTGGGCCCAATAGGCCTTAACCCATAACCCAGTGCACAGGACTGCAGGGTACTTAACTGTTCAAGTACTTTCTGTAAGCTGACAGGCAAGCTTGACCCTGCAAATCTTTCCTGGATTTTGTTAAAGCTCTCTGAAGAAGCTGTGCCACCAAAGAGAAGGTGGCTGCCTCCTTTGCAGACTGTGATTCTACTGCTTTTAGTCCTGGTTTTACAAGCCAAGTATAATGAGCAGAGCAATAGAGAGTCAGAAATCACAAGTCCCTACTATGACCCAGGATACGTACTTGCAATTGCAATTCCACAGTATGGAAGTGTATCTATCTTAACACTAGCTGCTGACTAGGAAAACCAAAGCCTACAGATACACATTTTTTAAATGGACAAAACCAGACTTAGCTGCTCCATTAAAAGGTCAGAATAGTCAGTGGACACATAAACATCAATGTAAAGTAACTACCTGGGGCTGACTGCAACAGTTTAGTAACCCATAAAGCATTCAGTTATTTACCGAGGATAACGTTATTATCAGCTCCCCACCACTAACAGGGCAGCTAGGTGGTGCTGAGTGACCTGGGGTCAGGAAAACCGGAGCTCAAATATTCTCTCAGACAGTTACTAGCTGTGTGACTCTGAGCAAGTCACTTTGCCCTGTTTGCCTCAGTTTCCCCATCTGTGAAATGAGCCCGAGAAGGAAATGGCGAACCACTCCCGATCTCTGCCAAGGAACGTCCCCAAATGGGGTTGTGAAGAGTTGGATACAATTAAAATGATTGAACAAAATCACTAACAATGAAAACAATCACTTGCCAGTCTAACAGTAGTATAATGCTACTAGAGGGTCCTGAGCCTACTACTCAGTTTGGGATATATCTCTGCTTCCAATTTCCTTGCATGTGAAGACAGTGCTCTCCAGCTTTGGCAGTACTGTTGGTAGAAGAGAGCTTTGGGGGGTGATTGAATTCTAGCCCCATCAAGTTGGGTGGCATGAAAACTGGCTAGCAGGGAAGGAGTCTTACTACTGTCAAGTGCACTTTCAATGGCTTAGAGATTTGAGTTTTCATTCACATCAACGTTCTTCAAGATTTCCATCATGAGCCATACCACTTCTAGGGCTGTATCCCAAAGAGATCATACAAGTGGAAGGAGGACTCCTATGTACAAAAATGTTTACAGCAGCTCTTTTTGTGGTGGCAAAGAATTGGAAATTAAGGGGATGCCCATCAACTGGGGAACGGCTGAACAAGTTGTGGCGTACAAATGTAAGGGAATACTATTGTGTTATAAGAAATGAGGAGCAGATGGACTTCATGATAACCTGGAGAAACTTACATAAACTGATGCTGAGTGAGGGGAGCAGAACCAGGAGAACATTGTACACAATTACAGCCACATTGGATCTGTGATGACTGACTTTGATAGACTGGGCTCCTCTCAGCAATGCAAGGCTATAAGACAACTCCAAAAGACTCATGATGGAAAAGGCTACTGACATCTATAGAAAGAATTACGCAGTCTGAATGCAGATCAAAAGAAACTACTTGCTCTCTTTTTTGTTTTGTTTCTTTTTTCTTGCGGTTCATTCCATTGGTTATAATCCTTCTTTACAGTTTGACTAATGTTTAATGTGAAGGTATATGTAGAACTTATATCAGATTGCATGATGCCTTGGAGGAGGGGAAGGGGAGAGGAAAGGGAAGAGGAGAAAATTTGGAACTCAAACACTTGTGGAACTGAATGTTGTAAACTAAAAGTAAATAAATTTAAAAGAAAAAAAAGGGAAAGAATTAATCCTACCAGAAGGTACCATTTTATGTAATTCTACATTGTTATATCTACTCTATCAGGGAAAATTAAAAAAAAAAAAGAATCAATGATAGATGATCCTGCATGTATGTATATGTGTGTGGGTGTATATATGCACACACACACACACACACACACACACACACGTATTATGCCAATGTGAAATAAATTTTAATTCTGTGCAAAAAAACCAGTTCCATCATGATTTCAACAGTTGGTCTGAAAGAGTACATCTCAATCAGCTGACCCAGACCTCTTTGAGCTCTATAAAAATTCACTTCATCTGATTACTTTTTTTGTCATGGGATAAGGGAAGAGCTAGGAGAAAAATCACTAAAACCTGATGACTTTGTGACAATATTCACTGCCCCATGGAGCTAAAGCAGAGAGGCACCACTAAAGCCATAAAGTCCAAGCTTTTGATTTTACAGATAAGGAAACTGAAGCCAAGAGAGGTTGAGTGACTTCCCCAAGCACCACGGAGGTGGTATTTGAACCCGGGTGTTCTACATTCCAAGTTCAGCCCGAATTCACTAGGCTACACTGCCTCTCAGAGGGAACCTTGGGCTACTAAATGTAATTCCCACGAGTAAGCCAATTATCTCATTAGCATGCACGAACACCTGAAATAAAGAGTTTAGTTTGATCATAATGGACAAAAGAAATATAAACCCATCTTTAGTGAATCTACTAATATTATTTTGCATCAACTGACATTAAGACATGTTTCATTCCTTAGCCAGGGCATAGGCAATTTTGGTGTTTGTTCTCCATTCATAACTTTAGAACATGGGAAAAATTCAATTTTTTTAAGCAATTGAATGAATACAAACAAGGGACAGAAGGATTAAGAAATGCAACCACTTCAATGGGCCCTAAAAAGAGGGCTTCCCACATAGTACTCTTCTGGGTTGATTGTGTAAGAATGTTGTGGTTTTCTTTAAAAAAAATTGAGTTTTGCATGTAAAAAGTATAATTCCATTTACATTTTGTTGCAGTGAGATTTAGCCACACCCTTATATACATACGGTACCTAATTAGAAGGTCGAAATCAGAACACTCATGAAGAAAATCATTTTGCTCACAATAAAATGATTTTTTTTTTCTGAAAGGCAATAGCAAAAAGTGGTAATTATTAGAACTGGAGGCAAACTACCATGTTCAAGTTTTCTGAAGATTTGCCTGTTATGACAGATGATGGGTTTTCTTTTTGTCTTTTTAAAAATCTATGTGAAGTTCCAGACTGTGAACAAAAAAGCAACTCTGTCACTATGTGAACAGGTAAAAGGCATTTGACTGGAAGATAATCAGTCAAGGATGCACTCAACTGACTACCTAGGGTAGCAAATAAACCTTAAGAATCTACTTTGTGGCTGTAGCAAGGAAGTCAGCAACGTTACTTACCCGATAATCTCTGGATATGCTTTCAGATGGCACTGACCCTGAAATCTGACTAGAAATTGTAGCAGCTATTAGCTGTTTGCACCATTCAACATGGGATCCTGTAGGGCTAAAAGAAAGATTGTAATTAAAATCTTTCAAATTATATAGGCTCCCAAGGGGAAGTGAATTTAAATATATAGTCATACCTATGTAAGATGCATATTCTCTAGAATGCTTAGCTATTATTATAATTAATGTAAGAATTTAAATGCTGACTGAAGGGCTTCAGTTGTATTTGAATTTATTTAACTCAAAGATGGACGTTTTCATTTAAAGATTTCAACAGTTATATACGTAATTCTCTATGTTTGTAAATATATTCAGTTAGGATATCCATGAAAAACAAAATATTGCTAATGTCACTCATGAGAGACAGTGTTGGCATAAAAGCTAGAGGGCCAGCCTCAATCAAGGGCACCCATTAGCCATAGCATCACAGGAAAGGTAACCCAGGCAATATCTCAGTGCCCAGAGTTCTCTAGGAAATCACAGGTCAATTGTCCCTTCCACCTCAAAAGAAAAAAAAAGGCATTTATAGAAAAACAAAATCTCAAAACACATACCTAAGACTCCGGTTTACAAAAAGCAGATGGGTTCTAGCTTATGCATGCCTAGCTCACAGTTGCTATTAGGGTATTCAGTAAATTTCTCATTACTTCAGAATCTAGAAAACATGCATATTTCAAGGACTTACAAACATCAGTCTTAGTAAATCACATTTACAAGTAGTTCTACATCAAGTAGACACCCAAACACTTATGCCTAATAGCTGGAAGGCCTCATGAAAGCTAACGTTAGCACACTGCCAGGAGCTGAGACTTCCCAGTATTCCCTTAAACCTTAGATTGCCTTCAGGAGTTGCTGTGGCTGAAAATATTTACCACCTGGTGGCTGCTACTTTGGGGATGAGCGTCTCTGAAAAACTGGATGGCAGAATCTTTTCAGAGTCTGAACTTTTCATGCTTGGTAGTGTAGTATCTGCTGGAACTTTAACTCCATTGGCACAGAGAGCTTTGAAAACCCAATGCCAACTCAACGTGATGAAAATAGGGCATTAGCAGAGAAATACTAATTCCTGTTATAGCGCTAGCTGTCACCTCCTAGGTTCTAGGGTGCTTTCCCACACCCCATTAACCATCAATACTCAGAGCTGGAATTAGAAAAACAGTGAGGGTGCCCTCAGGGAAGGTTCCCTAAGGAAGAGTGTCCCGCTTTTATTATTGGTGGTATAGAAAAGCAATATTCTTCACTCGGACAAGTTCCCCCTCCCCAACCAGTCAATTTTATCTCTTCTCTCATATTGATCCCCTTTCTTCTCCTCATAAAGCCACCCCCTAGATGGGACCCTCGATACCTCTCCCTTGGACTACCAACCTCCTACTGGGTCTACCTTTACTGCATCAGCTCTCAGTCCTCTCCTCCACAGCCACTAAAGGGAAATTCTTTTTTTTTAAATTTGTTTATTTTTAGTTTTCAACATTCATTTCCACAAGATTTTGAGTTACAAATTTTCTCCCCGTCTTTCCCCTACCCCCACCCCAAAATATCAAAACTACTGAATACTCTTTCCCCCAATCTGTTCTCTTTTATATCCTCCCCCATCCTCCCTCTTAACATTCTAGTAGGGCAAGATGGATTTCTATACCCCAGTGCCTGTATATCTTATTTCCCAGTTGCCTGTAAAAAAAAAAACTTTTCAAAAAAACATTTGTTTTTATAACTTTGATTTCCAGATTCTTTCCCTTCTTCCCTCCTCACCCACCCCCACTGGGAAGACAAGCAAGTCAATATAGGTTGTACATGTGTAGTTATGCAAAACGTTTCCATAGTAGTTATATTGTGAAAGACTGACTATATTTCCCTCCATCCTATCACACCCCCACTTATTTTATTTTCTACTTTGACCCTGCAAAGCAACGGTTCTCAACCTGTGGGTTATGTTCAATTTGTAACAATGAAAATACATCCTGCATATCAGATATTTCCATTACGATTCATAACAGTAGCAAAATTGCAGTTATGAAGTAGCAACGAAAATAATTTTATGGTTGGGGGTCACCACAACATGAGGAACTGTATTAAAGGGTTGCGGCATTAGGAAGGTTGAGAACCACTGCTGCAAAGGGAAATTCTTAATGCCCAGGTTTGTGTCCCTGCTCCTGCTCAATAAGCTTCAGCTGCCTCCTTTTGAATCAAGGGAAAAGTACAAACTCTTCCGCCTTTTAAAGCCTTTTACAAGCTGGCTGAACTCAAAATTCAGGTTTATTATACATAAGGAGACTTCCTACACTCTCTGGTCCAGCCAAACTGGCCTTCTTTCTTGCTGTTCCTTACCCAGCATTCCATCTTGTCTCTGTTCCTTTACACAGGGTGTCTGTCTCCTGTTCCTGCCTCACCTCCATCTCAGACTCTCTAGCTTCCTGCAAAGCTCAGTTCAGGTACCACCTCCTACATCAGCCTGTACTGATCCATTCCTAAACAGTGATGTCATCCTTCAACTAACGACACTGCCTGTGATTTACTTCGTGTATTCTCATCTGCCTATAAGTAATTTCCCACGGAAAAGATGCCCCTCTTTGGAGGGTGGAGACTGTTTTAGTTTTGCTTTCATTTTGGTCTTTCTGTTCCCATTACCTGGCCCAGAGCTTGGTATATAGGACGCACTAAATAAATCTTGTTGACTGATATATTTATTCTAAAAACTAATTTAGATTCCAAGATAACCTCAGGTTATATCTCATTTTCTAGTTCAAACCAACAGTACAATTTAGGCATTGCGCTATTTTTAATGTATAACCATCCTTTTAGAAAGCTATCATATCTGTTCATTTGATTAATGACTATCAGCTTGAAAAGCATGAAGGAAAAAAAATTAGATTTGTAATCAGAGGCCTTGAGTTCAAACCCTGCCTCTGCTATTTGCTACCAGGGCAACTTGAGGTAATTTATTTAACCTCTGTGAGCCTCAGTTTCCTTCTCTGTACAATGAGTAGGTTAGACTAAAAGACTTCTAAGGTCCATTCCAGCTCTCAGTCTGAAATCCCTGATCAGACAGATGGCAAGGCTCTAATTACACAGAACCAAACACACAAGTATCCATTAAGAAATAAAGGAAGAAGGAAAGACATGTTAACTTTACAGTTGCCAAGAGTAAAGAAAACTTTCCGGACCTTTCAAAAGCACATTTCTTCTTAAAACACTGTTTTTGTTTTTTTGGAGGGCAATTATGGTTAAGTGACTTGCCCAAGTTCACATGGCTAGTTTTTGTGTTAAGTGTCTGAGGCCACATTTGAACTCACGTCCTCCTGACTCTGAGCCACCTAGCCACCCCTATCTCTTCTTAAATCTACCAACGATAAAGTATCAGTTGGCATACACACACATTTTAATCATCCTAGGTTAGATCACTATTTCTACCTGCTCTCCTCTTCAGCAACAAGGAGAAGACAGGAAAAAGGCCAGATGACCATTTTTCTATTTAACCTTAAGTCCTATTTCTTTCCTTGGTTGATTAGAGTTTTTTTTTTACACTGTTGTTTGCTGTTTTTCTTCTAGTGGGTCCCCCTCTCCAATGTAAATATCATGGATTTGAAATAAACCTTTTCCAATTAATGAGTCGAAAGGACACCAGACTTGGCATCCAGAAGGAAGGTTCTAGTCCCAGCCCTGCCTGTTAACCAATACCGGTTTTAGGCACTATAAAAATCGAAGTTGGCTTAAAGAATGTTTGTGGTCCTTCCCCTTGCAGCTCTACCATTATGTGATCTAATTACTCAATTCCTGCTCCTAACAAGTTATAATGAAAAGACCTGCTAGACAGAGTCCAAAGTCACAGGAAAGTATGCATATAACCCACAAATTCATAGTATGTATCATTAAAATTTCTACTTTCATTATTAAGTAAGTCGTAAACTAAAGATTCACAGGTAGTCATTTTTTAATGAGGTAACCAGAGAGGGGAAGGTAATTATAGTAAAGCAACAGCAAAGCCAAGATTTTTTTCGTTGCTCAATCCTTTGGAAACTCCCTAGAGTTCAGGACTTTGGAATGACTAAGATAGGATGTCAATACCCGAAACTGCCAAACCTTCAATGGCATTTTCCTCCTCCTTATAATTCCCTCTAATGTCAGGGCTGTCAATGAAACGGTAACGAGTGGATAAACCAGAGGAATCACGTCCCAAGAAAGCCCCAATGTTCTGACTCTCTTGTTCAGTGGGCTCACATTGGAAAGGTAATTTTCTGCTGCAGTCCGTGTATGCCAAATGTAGAATAAAGAACTTGTTTTAAGAAGTTTCATTCCGAGAAGGAAGAATCTGTTTTCTCCCCCTCACTGATGGTCTTAAAAGATTACACCGAGACCAATACGCCAGTTTTTAAAATGTGCGGAATACTTTGAATCTGAATCCTTTCCCGCCCGCCCCCTCCTGGAAACAAAACACTAACGCGTATTTGAAACTTACAATACTTTTCCTTTTCCTTAAACAAATAAATAGGGCCGGAAGAAAGGTTTGTAAGGAGGGCAGACGAGGTTTTCCGCAATCCGAGGGTAGAGCTAGAAGAGCAAGTTACTAGGGCAAAGGAAACGAAGAGGCAATTTGGCGAGATTACGATCAGCAGGTGGAGGTGGGGGTGGGGCGGTGCTCTCAAGTCTCACCTGGATTGAGCCGGGTTTAGCCTTTGTGAGCATCCCCAGCTGCAGGCACAGAGCCGGAGACTAGGAAGCGCTTAACAAATGCTTATAGACTGAGGGAAGTCCAGTCAAAGCCCGGGGAGGGTGAGACGGGACGTACCCCTAAAAAGCTAAAACACAGGAAGGGAGGGGGGCCGAAGGCAGGAAGTCCTCCTGCATCCCCGAGAAGGCAAGTGAAGCGTCTGGGCTGGCGGGGCGGCGCAGGAGAGGCAGGACAGCTGGGGGGACCCGGCTGGACGCTGCGCGGGGGTCCGGCTCCGCACGGCTCCGGCCCCGGACCCCTCGCGCCCCACCCCCAGCCTCACCTGTCCAGGGTCTCCACGCTGGGCTGCCGCGAGCCCACGGCCAGGGCGCCCACGGGCCGGGGAGGCCTCCGGCCGGTTCCGAAGCCGCCCAGGCCCCCGCCGCCGTCCGCGCCCGGCACCCCCGGATCCATGGCGGCGCCTCGAAGCTGGGGGGCCGCCGGCTAGGGCCTCGCCAAGGCGGGCTGCACGAGAGGGGAGAAGGAGGAAGAGGAAGCGGGCGGGGGGGCCTCGCCAGGCGCTGCCGGGGGCCGCCACCCTCGCTCTGCGGTCCGCCTGGGACGGCTTCAGGCAGCCCTTTCTAGCGGCTCTCCCGTTGTAAGCCTAGCCGCCGCCGCCATTAGCAATCACCTGGCGACTCCTTGCTACCCACAAGGCCCCGCGTCGCCTGGCCCCCGCAGGGGTGGCTACTCCCCGAGCCGGGAAGGGAGGGGAGGGGAGGGGAGGAGCTGGCGCCCGCAGGACCTCCCCGCCTCCCGCCTCTCGGGAGGATGCTCCTTCCCCACCTCGGACCCGCAGCATTTCCCCCTGGACTGACCCCACCTTGGGGATCTCCGTCCTCCCGCCTAGGGGCTGCTTCTTGGAACTCGGGAGTTCTTAACCTGAGGTCGGTGGATAGATTTCAGTCCAAGAACTTGGATGTAAAAAAAAAAAAAAGACTTTACTTTCCATAACCTTGGGTTTCCTTTGTAATTCTATGCATTTTATTTTATGTATTTAAAAACATGATTCTGAGGAGCACATAATCTTTACCAGACTGCCCACAGGCTCCAGGACACACAAAAAAGTTAAGAGCCCTTCGGGGTGGGGGTGCAGCCTGGAGGGCTGTATTGCTACCTTCAAAGATGGCTTTGTGAAGAAAGTTTCAGCTAGGGACAGTCCTGGCCATGTCCTTTCAGCCCTCTGAGCCTCAGTTCCCTTATTTGAACAGTAACAGGGATAGCTACAGTTTCTTCTAGTTGTAAATCTGATTCCCAAGATGCCTCCAGTATAAAGTACGAACTTCTGTGTCTGGCCTTAAAAGTCCTTATCGGAGTGAATCTGACACATCTTGCATACCTCCCACGCTCATTCCACGTTATGGCCAAACCTCTGTACTTGCTCTTTCTCAAGTCATTTCTGCGCCTTTGAGCAGGCTCCTTGCCCTCCCCCGTTCCCCCACTCCCACTTAGAATATGCTCCTTTCACTTCTGCCTATTGGAACCCCTAGCTCCCTTCAAGCTTTGGTTCACTCAGAGTAATTCCGCTACAGGAAGCCTTTGCTGACCTCCTCAAGGTTATTGCCATTAATCCCGCCACCCCCAACAAAAAATGAGTCCTTTGTATCTCCGGCCATATTTTGCATTGACTCGTGTGCATGTTTGAGGTTAGGAGCTGTTCAGTTTTGATCCACGGATATGCAATGCCTTATGTCAGCATCTTGCAGACATGAAATAAATGCTCCAATGGCTCTTTCTTTTACAAAAGTCATTGAAATAATCCTTAAATCTTCCCATACTTCCCACATCCCAACAATCTGCAGCTAAATCGTGTGGATTCTATCACCACAAGCTTTCCGGGTGTCTTAGCACCCCTCCCCTCCTACACGCCCTTATCACTCAATAGGTGATTGAGATTATCACAAGCGCTTCTTAAGTGGGCTCCTAGTCTGGTTCCTGTCTCTCCCTTCTTCAACCCATCTCATACACTGCTGTCAAATTGATATTCCAAAAGGTCAGACCATATCACTCCTCTTCTCAATGAGCTCCGGGGGCTCCCCACTTCCTCGATGATAAATACCAAACCCTCTGTTGACATTTAAAGCACTTAACAATCTGGCTCCTGCTGAATTTCCTAGGCTCATTTCACATCACTCCCACTCATATAACTCTATGTGCCAACCCAACTGGTTGCTGTTTTCCCTTACCCCCGAATTCCATCATTGGCCTCTAGTCAGTCACTGAACATTTATTGAACACTTCCAGTGGGGGCCCTTTATCCTATCTTTGACCACCTGCCAACCTTCAGCCCTGGATTACTTCCACTGTCGGTTACCTTTGTTCCTACCAAGTGCCACTGAACCAAGCTGAATAAGATCAGGAAACTGTGCTGACTGGATCCACTAATACATTTATTTTACATAATCTCAAGTGGGCCCTCCCTGTGGCAAGGCAATCCTTTCTTACCTCACTATCCCACTCACCACAGTGGTTTTTCCTAACCTTTCATCCCTTGTCAAACCTCCCCCAATCTCTAGCTGAGAACTTTGCCTCATATTTCATTGAAAAAATTGAGACCATTCACTGAGAGTTCTCTCCTTTCCCCTCCTCTTCATCTCACATCACACAGATGCCCTCTGCCATTCTCTCCACTTTCACCCCCGGAAAGCTGCTCTAGTTGTCAAGGCAAACCCTATACATGCAGAAGTGATCCCATTTCATCCCATCTTCTCCTGCACATTGCCTCCTTTATCATCTCCACTCCCCCATTTATGTTCAGTCTCTTCCTGTCTACTGGCTGCTTTCTACTGCCTACAAACATGCCCATGTTGCCCTCATCCTTAAAAAACCCTCACTTGATCCACCCATCTTTGAAAGCTATAGTCTCACGTTTCTCTTTCCTTTTGTGGATAAACTCCTTGGGAAGAACATTTACAACTGAGACCTCACTGTCTAAGTTTCTATGGTCTGACTTTTAACCTCATCATTTCACCAAAACTGCTTTCTCCAAAGATCCCAATGATCTCAAGTGCCAAATCCAATAATATTCTTTTCTCAATCCTTTTCCCTCTTGACCTCTGCAGAATTTGACACTATTCACCCGCTTTTCCTTGATACTCTCTTCTCTCTTGGCTTTCATACCACCACTCTCTCCTGGTTCTTCTATCTGACCCCTCCTTAGGCTCCTTTGCCTGATCTTCATTCAGGTCTTACCTCCTAACCCTGGGTGTCCCACAGTGCTCTGTCCTGGGCTCTATTCTCTTTTACCTCCACACAAATTCTTCTGGTGATTTCATCAGTCCCATGCATTGAAGTATTATCTCTATGCTGGTTATTATTAAATCTGTTTATCTAGTCCTAATGTGTCTCCTGACCTCCAGGCTTTCATTTCCAACTGCCTATTGGACGTCTTGATTTCCTACAGACATGTTAAACTTGACATGTATAAAACTGAACTCATATCTCCACCCCTAATTTTACACCTGACAACTCCTGACTTCTCCCCACATACTCTGCAATTGGCTGACCCAGGCCTCTTTGCTGTTCCTAGCACAAGACACTCCATCGCCTAACTCTGGGCATTTTCATTGCCTGTGCCCCACGCCTGGAATACTTTCCTTCCTCATCTCTCCCTCCAGGCTTCCTTCAATTCCCAGATAAAATCCCACTTTCTAAAAGAAGCCTTCCCTGATCATCCTTCCCTCCATTATCTCCAATGTATCCTTCAGTTTGTTTACATATAGTTGTTTGCCTGTTATCTCTCGGTGAGCTTCTAGAAAACAAGAACTATCTTTTGCCTCTTTTTGTATCCCTAGGGCTTAGCACAATGCCTTCCACATAGTAAGTGCTCACTAAATATTTACTGACTGGCTGACCCAGGGTGTGTCCAAGACAGGACTTAAATGTAGATCTCCCTGGCCCCAGATTTTTCCTCTGTCAATTACATCAGAAATGGCAAACATGCCAAGTGTGACTGGCAGCCAGAACTATATTCAAATGTAATTGAGAAATTTTTAACAAAAGAAATAAAAATAGAAGAAAATATATGTAACATTTTAAAATTAAGTTGATATCAGGTTCAAAGGGATCCTTATGTACTAATTAGTGTCCCTGTTTCTATTTGAGTTGAACACTATTAGACTACATCATATTGCCCTCTGACCCTACAATGTGAGAGACACTCAATACATATTTGTGATAATGCACTTTACTCATAAAATTATGTTTGATGCATTTAGAAAGGCTTAGAAGAACGGGGAAAATTCCAGAGCAGAAGCTATTTTCTCCATATCTTCTGCATTAAAAAATTGTTTTGGATGGGGATAGCTGTTTTTGGTGTGTATTCCTCTTTTTGCTTCCCCCTTAGCCCCCCAACCCTTTCCATGCCCTTTTACTCCCCACCTCTGGGATAGTGCTGTCTTCTTCCTCTGACCTACACTCCCCTATCAAGATCTTCAATATGCCCATAACAAGGCACTTAGGTAAGACTCGATCATGAAAACTGGGGACAGTAGCACAGGCAGCTAGAGGAAGTGAAATGGGAAGTAATTAAAGAGACCATGCTTCCAATTTCCCTATGTGTCATGTCTGCCTCTTCATGACCTCATGGACCAGGTCCTTCTGACCTAAGGGGATCACGTTCCAGGGTGATTTTAATACTATATCATTTTAATACTGCCCATGGGGTTTTCTTGGCAAGGATACCAGCGAGGTTTGTCATTTCCTTCTCCAGTTTTATGCAGGGGGAGGTTAAGTGACTTGCCCAAGGATCACACAGCTAGTGTCCGAGGTCAAATTTGAACTCTGATCTTTCTGATTCCAGGCCCAGTGTGCTCTACCCACTGTACCACCTAGCTGTCCTAACAGCCTTTGCCTAATAAATGGCTGTACTGTGAAAATACTACACAGGAGAAGGATGCTAAGAGAGAAGCAAAAGGGTTACCAAGGCCATGATCAGAAAGGGAGAAATTCTAGATTCCCTAGGATGTAACCACAGAAAGTTACCAGTGGAGAGAGGAGCCAAGATGGTGGCGTAGGAGCAAAGTATGGCAGCTTCCACACAGCCACATCAAATACCCAAAAAATATGACTCTAAACAAATTCTAGGGCTCTAAAACGCACACAGATATATCTCCTGCTGAAGGCAGCTAGGCTCAAAGGAACCATCTCAGCTCTGGGAGCCAAAACCAGCCCAGCCTGAAACCATGGCTTTGCCTCAGGGGCAGCTGGATGAGCTGAGTGAGCTGCAGCTGGAGCTTCAGGAGAGCGGATCTGTGGCAGCTGTGGCAGTTTCCAGAATTATCAAGCCATAAGAAAAAAAGGACTAAGTGAAAGGTCAGTGGAACTCGGCTAAAATTGCAGGAGAAAAGTGGGTCAGGCCAAACTGCCTCCAGGGCAAGGAAGCGGCAGAAGCAGTGGCCCTGCAGCCGCCTCCACGTTGCTGCTTCAGAGCTCCCAGTCTGCAGATTGCAGGGGGAACAAGCAATCGTTCAGAGGCCAAGTGCTCTTGTGTTGAGCAGCTTGGATTCGGATCGTGGTCTTGGGCAGTGGTCCTGGGGTGAGTTTTCAGTGTGCCAAAGCTGGTTGGGGCTGCAGCAGCCTCCTAAAAGCTCTGGCAGCTGGGAAAACCCCAGCGATTTGGGACAGAGCTTTCCCCTCTGGAAGCAGAGTTCCACAGAGCTAAAAAATCATTGACTTGGCTACCATGAACAGGCAAAAGAAGCAAAGTAAGAATAGCAACCAAACTCTAGATTCCTTCTTTGGGAACAAGAAGGATCAAAGCAGGGAATGGGAGGAAGACATCACAGTCAGAACTTCCACACC
>CM053582.1:36071369-36095805 GCA_028627135.1 Pseudochirops cupreus | reverse complement strand
CTATAATCAAATGTTAAAAATATATATGTATATATATGTATACAATTATTATTATTGTTGTTATTAACTACATCCAACTGGGACTTAAGATACATAGGTCTTGTGGTAGGGAGATCCATCCTGCCCTACCGGAAAGTCAGAGGGGAGATGGGGGAGGACATAGGAGAGAATAGATTGGGGGAGGGGTTATACAAGGGGATGGCTGTTTTGAGGTAGTGGCTGGGGGAAAGATGGGGAGAAAATTTGTAACTCAAGATCTCGTGGAAATGGATGATGTAAAGTAAAATTAATTAAAAAAAAAGAAAAAGAAAACTAAAAATAAATTAATTAACTTAGAACAAAAATTAAAAAAAAAAAAGAAAGTTACCAGGGCAAGATGCTAGGGAGCCTTCTATTTGGAGGTACCTTGCAGACATTTTGCCTTCTGTTGGAGCCCACACGCCTTGTGGCTTGGAGGTAACCCTGGTTTCCCCATGGCCATGAAGTACAAACTCTGGCAGGTCCTGACAAACTCATGGCCAAGTTGGTCTTGGTGAGTGAGGAACTTTTGTCTACTAAATCTTAGGTGTGATCCACCTTTCATATCTGAAGTAACACCCAATTACCAAGAAATCACAGATCCTTGTCCCTGTGCTCAACTCACGTGTCATGTCCTGGTATCATGCCTTCCCTGATTCTATATGACTAGTGCCCTCTCCCTCTTAACAATATTCTCTGTTGATTCTTTACATGTCACATACTCCTGCTAAAATGTGAACTTACTGAGGAAACGGATTGTTTTATTTTTGTCTTTGTCTAATACCTAACAAAAACAGTAGGCACTTCATGCTTGTTGTTGACAGGCACAGGATCCAGAACATGGGAGATAACAGTTCCAATGTATTATGCTCTACTTAGACCATATGTGAAAGAGTGTTCAGGGGTGGCTAAGTGGCGCAGTGAATAGAGTACTGGCCCTGGAGTCAGGAGGACCTGAGTTCAAATGTGACCTCAGACACTTAACACTTACTAGCTGTGTGACCTTGGGCAAGTCACTTAACCCCAACTGCCCTCCAAAAAGCAAAAAAATAAAAAAATAAAAAAATAGTGTTCAGCTTTGGGCACCACAGTTTAAGAAGGCTCTAATGCCCAGGTTAGGAACCTCTGCTCTAGAAAGAAAGATAAACCTTCAATGAACAACTTTGAAATAAGTTCAATTAAAGCAGATTTTTAAAAAACCTCATAAAATAAAATACATAAATACATATTTATTATTAGATTTATTATTTAGATCTCCCCCTCCAATCACTGTAGGTTTTGAGATTTAAAAATAAATTCCTTAGATTATGTAAATGAAGACAACTGTTCTAGTCTGCCCATTCCTTACTCAGAAAGTTAAACAACTTCCATTGAGGCAAGCACCATCTTGTGGCAAAATTGTTGTACTGCATGAATAACCAAAATCACTAACAGTCTGAAAGGCTGTTGATTTGATAGTCGACGAATATTTATTAATTCACTACAACGTGCAGTGCTCCTAGGAACAAGCATAGAAGACTAGCCTTGGAGTCCAGAAGGCTGGGGTTCCAGCTCTGTGCCTCAGTTTCCTCATTTTTAAAAGGGGGATGATTACAGCACCCACCTCATAGAGTTATGAGGATCAAAATAAGATATGTAAAGTGCTTTGAAAACATTAAAATCCCATATAACTGTTAGCTACTGCTGTTATTAAACTTCTTCTCATCTTTTTTGGATAGAATTCAGCTAGGAATGGTGCTAGGACAAGGACCTATTATTCTATTATTATTCTCTCTTATTCTTTTATATTTCATGGTATTACCATGGTCACAGGAAATTGACTCTGGCACGGATGAAATGATACATATATGTAGGGACAAAAAATGGAGGAGAAACTTGGTGACTTATTTACCACAGAAGCATTTTGCGTATGAATGAATAGTATCTATCACAGCTTCAGAACTGTAAGGGGACCTTGGAGGCTACTGAGTGCAAGCACTGCATTTTACAGAGGAGGCAAATGGAGCCCAGGGAGATTCAGGGGCTTCTCCAAAGTTCCCTAACTAGGAAGCATCTGAGGCAGGATTCACATCCGTGGCTTTTGACTGTAAATCCAGCTCTCTCTCCACTCTACCATGCTGCTGCAAACTTGAAAAAGCCAGCAGAAGAAATCTTCTCCAATCTTATAGTCACTTTCCACTCAATATTCTAAGCATTCATTATTATGTATTTTAAGGTACCCGATTTTAGACAGAATTTGGACTCTTTTCTTTGGTCCCAACTCTTGCTGCCCACTACCTCATTTCACTACTTGCCACAAATTGTAAATATGGAAAGAGGCAAATTGGCAAACCAATCGTCCCAGTTACTCGATGTCTTGATCATCGATTTTAGGGATGGAAAAGACCTTAGAGGTCACTGGGTCCAACCTTTCCATTTTAGAGAAGAGTAAGTTGAAGCTGAGAAGGGTTAGGGAGCTTTCCCCAAATCACGTAATAAGCAGACTAGGGACTTGAACCAAGGTCACTGACTCTACTAAATCTGGCACTCTTTTCACTACACCATTCTCTACTTCTCAAATGCTTTTACAAAAAATGAAAGGCATTAGATTTGAGATTCCATAAAATCCTGCTTAATTTAAGTATCACCTTTTAAAATGTAAGAGAAGTCCATAAAAATAAAGATTAAGGTGAATCATCTTATTGCTGAGTATTGATAATTGTCTTACAAAAAGATGTCAATATCAAAGAAATCGACATGTTGCATTACAGAGAACTAAGCCAAGGAATGGCTGCCATTAAAAATGGCAAAACTAAAAAGGTGAAATAAGAAAATCCAGGCTGAATTAGTTTAAAATAAGGACAGAGAAATAGCATGTTAATAAAAGGAGCCTCCTGAACGCATACAAACTGTACTTCCACTCAGACTGTATTTTGAAGATGCTCATAGCTTTAAAAGAACACAAAACATTAAAAGTATTTTCACAGCCTTTTATTTAATGATAGCCAATTTCACCTTAAAGACAAATGAAAACTTATCCCATTACATTTTTGTTTTCTGATGCATGATCCAACTGAACAAGTTTTTCCAGGCAGTCTTGGAATGAATTACTCCATCAAAAGAGAGGATGCGATCTCATCTGGCCTCTGGATGTCTTAAGGGGATCTGCTTAACATCATGAAATGGCAAGACCACTAGTTACAGCTCTTGCCTTATGAGATTCACCCAAGTTGAGTTTACTCTCATAAAATATTGATTAAGTAAAAAATCACATTTGGCTTTATAATTTCTCCCACACTAGAAACTGCTCTCTTCCCCACGAAGCTTTGCTCTGTATCTCCATCACAGAACTTCAAAAACAAAATCCAGAGTAAAGGCAATTATGCTTTCAAAACTGTATTATAAAGTTATATATGTATAAGTTGCTCCAAGCAGAAAACATATATTTGAGTCTCCTTGTTCACTGAATTAATGCACTTACTTAAATGCCCATTAACTAATACTTAGAGAGCTTTCTTAGAACACTGCTACTGAAATACAATGAAAAGCATACAAAACATAGAAAGAGAAAATTATAGGTAGAAATCCTGGGAATTTAGAACATAATACAAATAGTTATTTCCCTGAAAATATAGTGCAATTTTTTTAGTACAATACATTGATCATAGCAGGTGTTCAATTATTATTGCAGTGAAAAAGTTTTTATAACACATCCCAAAGCCCTATTAAGCTATTACGCTTAATTTTTATGGGACTAAAACGTGTGGTTAAAATGCAATGCATGAACTATTTACAGTGTTACAGTGTTTAAAAAAAAAGCACGATCATGTTGAGAGCCATTTCTCTACTTACATCATGTGTATATTACACCACTGCACTCTGGCGGCTTATTTGGTAGACCCACGCAGCTATGGCCTATACAATAATTTACAAAGATAAGTTTCTCCTTGCGCAGATAACTACTTGAAAATATAATCACATCAGCTATAAATAGTTCTTTACAAATTACTGTAAAACATATTGAATGTATCTGAATAGCCTAAATGCTTCCCCAAATAGGTTTACCATACGAATTAGTTCAAATAGCAAAGAGAAAGGTTTGTGCTTCTTAAACTGCATTTAATAGCACTGAAAGGCATACCCGAAAAAAAGCAAAATTGCCAAATGCTTCAAGTAAGAGGTTGTAGAATCAGTTTTATGTCCTAATTGGAAAAACCATTTAAACTGAAACTTCTCCCAATCCTCTCAAGGACACACACCCTCAGATGAAATGTACCTATGGAGAGTCACCTTCGATTTTATAACGCAGCAAAAAAAAAACCCAAAACCAAACCCCACAGGAGAGATGCTCAATCCAACTTTGGTACCTATGCAGGCTGCTCTGGCCAGGCACAGACTTTTAGAAAATATTGACAAGAGCAGCACAGAGGTGACATTTAGAATGAGGCTAGAACGAGGTTTTGCCCCAAATTGAAAGCCAGTCCCTATCTTAGACTTCTTCGACAGAAGATATTTCGAAAATGCTTGGAAAGCTGATAAGTGTTTCATCGTGTTTAATTGAGGCCTACCAGAAAGATGTTTTCTTGGAAAAATAAACCTCTCTTAAGTCTACTGCAATGGACCTGTGACTGCATTGGCGGGGGTGTGCTCCTGACACATCCCTGCTTGCCCAGACTGTGTATCACTTTCCTACATCCTTCGGGAAGTTTGCCATGGGGTGAGTTCAAATATGTCTGAGACAAAGTGTCATTTCCCAAATGAGGAAAAACTCTCACCTACAGTGACTTTTCCTAAATGCATCATTTGCAATGGTAAAGAATTTGGCCATTATTAAAAAAATCTTACTTCTGGAGACCTACACTAAGCAAGTTTGATTTTTTTATTGGCATTAACGCTAGCATCTTTTATATCTGGTTGCATTTTAGACAATGTAAAGTAATGTAAGCTATTAGAATAAACTCGGGAAAAAAATCTATTTCTAACTTTTAAACCCTAATTCAAAACACTGATGCTTTGTTGAAATACATAAAGTAGATTGTATCCATAGCATTTAAGATGTAAACTACAGTTATATTAATAAAAACACTTTAAAAAACTAATTGCATTACATTTTTCTCAAAACTCTTCCTAGTATTCCGATGGCTGCGAGGACGCTGCATCTCCCTCCAATGGTGGACTATGAAAGGCACATGTTTAAGAGGTTAGGATTGCGCTAGTTCAAGCTCTATGTGGATGCAAAAACAAACAAACAAACAAAAAAATCCTAAGAAAAATGTGCAAATCAGAAGCATTCAAATATTCCTCTTTTAGAACAGGAGATCTAAACTAGCGCGGGCTTCTCCCTTTAAAAGGGAGTTTGGACGTGGGGCATCATTTGGGAGGTGGCCGAGGAGGAAGCTGAGGAGCTGGCAAGTTTGGCGGAGTTGGTCATTTTCATTTCTTCCAGCCTCTTCACATATTCATCCCGCAAAGCCAAAAGCTCCATGTAACGCTGCTCCACTGGGTTTGGCTGCTGGAAAGACACACACAAAAGGGGCACCCTTTACTTTGACCATATTGTAAAATGCCACTGGAGTAACTGAATTTGCTTTGAAACCTTGAAATCAATACATTTCAGCAAAGATGATCAAAGAGCAAAATTCCATTTCTCAATCTCCGTTTTCCCCCATTAACTTCAAACTCTGAAGATCCCCTACGAGACCAGGTGGCAGTTCAGCCAGCAGACAACAGCATACACGTGTATGTCCACCAGGCAGCTAGCAATGCTATTAAGAGTATAGAAGGTCTCAAAATGCAAACTTCTCTTTGTTTTCCCTTCAATTTTTCTAGTACTGTTGGAGTGGAATGACATTTTGAAAATAATTAAACACGACTCAATCCCATGTTGTTCAGCTTGCTACCATCTACTGGAATGTTTCTTTTGTTTTTTCCTTGACCTAATCTGGTCCTAACCACATCCACCCTGAATCAAGAACATGAACAGCTGTGACCAAAGCAGTTGTCCTCAAAGGACACTGTGAGAATCATCGGCAAGCTAAAAGGTGGGAGGCAAGGCCCAAGGAGCTAGTCTCTTAGACTGCCGATGCTCCCAATATGACAAAATAGCTCCTCTTGATTCTGTTGGGAATATTCTGCTTCTAATTAATGAGGAGACTGCAAAACTTCACTGGTGCTCCACCAACAGCACCTTTAGTCTTCTTGTGAATTTTCCCCGGGGGTTTTTTGTTTTCGTTTGGGGGGGCAGGCTGGGGAGAGGCTGATGCACTGAAGAGCTGCTGGCCAGGCTTAGACCAGGTTTCTTCTTTTCAGCCTCAAACACTGTGTCATGTCCACACACCATGCACCCTTCAGGTGCTCCATCGATGTCTGTTTATTAGCTAGGTCACCACAGCTGATGACTACTTGGCTTCCCAACTAATCCCTAAGTGCAGTGCAGAATTGTGCCGCATTAAGTCACAATTCAATTTTAAGGTCTTTTTCTCCCCACAAATCCTATGAAAAAAAGCCCAGGCTCAGAGTTCCTGGACGTAAAGATATGAGCATGCACCCCATTGTGGTAAATCATCCAGACAATTGACTTCTTTTATTCCTCTGTTGTCTTCCAAATGAAAATCAGCTAAAGGAAGAACATTGCTATCCATCCAAGCTCAATTACATCCCCAAGTCTTCAATTACTCTGAGCCTTTGTGAATATAAAGGAAATAGATTCTACTTGTTCTTTTCAAGATGGGTTTTCAAACCCAATTCTTCATTTATTATTTCTCCCTTTATCTGGTCACAAATGAATTGCTTTTAATTCCTCTGATTTTCAAGAAGACCTCCTATTGCCAAAATGAAAAGGAAGCCTAGCATCTCCACAGAAAGCACTGACCTATTACTTCTAATTGCCAGTGGCAAAAAGGTCAAAATAAACATAGAGAAGGCACATTTTACAAGAGAAGTGTAGTGTTATAGCTATGGGCCATTATTAAGGAAAACATTTTCTGTAATTGCAGTGAAAAAAAAATTCTGTAACCCTGGAAAAGTGTTTAGTTCTTTACTTGCTATCGGAAACACTGAAACTCTTGCTAAGTAAATTCTCTCAGTGTGCTTCTGAAATCCCAGATTCAGCCAGCCAACGTTCTCAGGCCCGGGAATCTCACGCTTCCCAAAAGAATACACATCGCTAAGCAGCAGAAGTCTTTTTCATGCAAGCATCAGAGACCTTAAAACACAAGTGCCAGCTTGAAACTGGCAACATACCAATGAGAGAAAAGAGTACCCTGACTGGCATCTTACCAGCCGCCTGAATGGCATAAACAATATAGGAGACAGAACACAGAAAAGGGAATCTGCTGGTGCCCAAAAATTCCTGTCTCAATAAAAGTATGTTTCTTCCCAAAGGCTGGATTGTAAAGGTTGGTCTGTTGGATACAGCATGTTCCTAAATCTCCCCACCAAAACTTCAGGGAAAAACTTAAGCACAAGAATACTGAACACTTGTAATGCTCAGAACAAATAGCTAAGTGAAGGGATACCAGGCTGTTCAATAAATGGAAGGCTCCATGGACTCAAAATGAGATGCAGGGCTTTTTACTAAACAAAACACAACAAAAAAACCATACACATGGCTTTCAGTTTTGGTTGGCCAAAGAACACTTGCTGTTCAATAAGCAGTCAGTTATTCTTATTTTGGAGTTAAGGTCCTCAATAAAAAGAAACAATTCCCATGCTGGCACCCTAGAAGATATAGCAAGACCTGAATGGGGAAAAGGGAACAATCCATTTTCTCATCCTTAGAGTTGGCCTCTAAGGCAGGGTAGATCGATGTACAGGAGTGTAATATTGTTTCTGTGATAGCTGACAACTTTATGACATTAACCATACATACGGACCGACACAATTCAGAAACTGCCAAACTTCTGTAGATGGCAGGAAGTTGACAAATTATCATAGTGTCTATGTTGGCTTTTATTATCCTAGTTACTGGCTTAAATAAACTTTTCAACAAACAAAACCTCATTTCCAAGTACTTCTTTTGGGTTTGATAGTTTTTCTTGTGTTCAAAAACATTCCCCCTAGTATGATCTAAGATGGAAAAGAATTACTCAAGTCTAAAACATCACTGTCTTGGTAATAATTTTATTTCACTTACTTGTTGCCTCATCCTTGTGTTCCATCTAATGTAATAATTCACCCAGAGTTCCAAATGGCGCATGCTGGCAACTGGGTATAAAGCTCGGTTCAGCTCCTTAGTATAAAAAGGGTTTGTGTATTTTCCTTTATCACTGTTTATCATTGACCACAAAGAAAGCGTTTTCATCATAACTTTCTGCAGAAAGAAGAAAACCAGAAAGCCTGGGTGAAAAGAGAGACACATCCAAACAGGTAAGCATCATCTTAGGCTATGTTTGCGTCTAGAGCAGATGTTCTCAAACTTATTTGGCCTACTCTCTCCTTTTAAAAAAACATCACTTGGTACCCCCTTAAAAATATACTTCCTTTAACATTTTTTGAAAGTTTGCATCATTTCAAAAAATATATAAATTAAAAAAAAATAACGCATCTTAAATTTAATAATTTATTGTAAATTTGTGGGGTTTTTTTTGCTGCACTGATATTCTGACAACAGAATATTGCATCATGTAACTGTATAGTATACTGTTATTATAAACAAGTCATTACACACACATATTCCTGCCAATGCATGCTGGACTTCCCAATAATGTACAATGCCCTCGTCTGTCAACACTTGCCTTTTAAGGCCTGTCAGCAGATTTGACCACTAATAGGTTATAACTTGCATTCTGTGTGTTTATTTGGAAAATAATGTAATCACGATGACTTTAACTTTGTTACACAACATGTACGAATGGTTTTTCAAAATTTTCTCATCTTCCCTTCTTTCCTTATGTTCCCGTTGCCCCCTTATTTTTATTCAACACCCCCCAATTGCACCCAACGTTACTGTTGCCCCCCCCTATCGTTCTAGCACACCCTATGGGCAGTATTGCCCACTTTGGGAACCTATGCTGTAGCGGAACAATCCATCTGGACTACTCTTAATAATAGCTAGTAAAGATCACAGGAACGAAATTAGAGGCTGAAGGGTCTAAGATGCAGCCTGGCTGAGCAGATAAGAGTGCAGGATTTGAAGTCAGGAAGAGCTGGGTTCAAATCTTGCCTCTGATGCTTCCTAGCTGTGTGACCCTGGGCAAGTCATTTAACTACTGTTTGCCTCAATGTCCTCATCTGTCAAATGGGAATAATAATAGCATCTACCACTTGGCATTGTTCTGAGGATCAAATAAGGTAATATTTGTAATGCGCACAGCGCAGTGCCTGGAACATAGTTGGCACTATATAAATGTTAGCTAATTGTTATTATTATTATTATTATTATTAGACACTGGGCAAGTTTCTTAATCTCTCTAAACCTCAGTTTCTTCATCTATAAAATGGGGATGAGAATAGCACCTACTTCAAAGGGTTGTTGTGAGGATCAACTAAATTAGTACATGTTAAATACCTGACAAAACTTAAAGCACTCCTCAAATACAAGCTGTTATTATTATTATTGTTAGTCAATGAGTGCAACTCCCACATCTGGCATATGAGGAAACAAGTCCCTAAGGGTTAGATGACTTGGCCAGGGTCAAGCAGCAGAGCTCAGATCTCAGCCTGTTCGTCTGACTCCAAACCCAGTGCTTTTCCCACTGGACCCAGCCCAATGGGAACTCCATCATGATCCATTTTTGGTGATAATTCTTTTTGAGGGCTTAAGAGGAAGCAGCACCACCACACTGAGTGGCCTGGTGACCCAAGAAAAAGTGTTTCTGGACAAACCAAAAATATGTTAAACATATGGCCTGATCGTTTTAGTCCAAGTGAGCAAACAACTATTTCTTCATTGGAAAGTGTTCACAGCAGTAACTATATTCTCGTGAAGACAATGAAGTTTTCAATTTAGTCTGAATCTGAGTAAAAAGGGAAGGCATTATTTAACTGTCCAGATGGTCTACTGACACAGAACCAACATCCAGGTGATCTGGAAGGGCCATCCAGATGACTGAATGTTCATTTTTAAAAATCTAGATGTCTGTTATATTATAAAAGTCAGTTTTTCCAAGTAACTTCTACCAAATGCTAGCTATAAATGAGAGAGAGAAAAAGAGAGCTTCAGAAATAAATAAAAATACATAAACAAGCACAATAAATAAAATAAAAATACATAAAGATGATAAATGAATACAAAAATAAAAATGTAGAATTATTTCTTGGACAGCTACGAGAGACCATATGCTCTATTACTGCAGTCAAGACTCACAGCTATTAGAGTCAGTAAATATTTATGAAGTGCCTACTATGTGCCAGGCACTGTGAGAAGTGGTGGAGATACAAAGAAAGGCAAAAGAGAGTCTTTGCTTAAAACAAACTCAGAGTCTAAGGGGGAGGCAGAATGCAAAGAGCTTTGTACACAGAAGCTATAGATGGGACAAGTAGGAAATAGTCACCAAAGGGAAGGCATTAGGACAGGGGCAGGGAACCCTCAGCCTCAAGGCCACATATGGCTCTCTGGGTTCTCAAATGCAGCCCTTTGACTGAATCCAAACTTCCCAGAACAAATGCCCTTAATAAAGGGATTTGTTCTGTAAAATTTGGACTCAGTCAAAAGGCTGCACCCGAGGACCTAAAGGGCCATATGTGGTCTTGAGGCTGAGGGTTCCCCACTCCTGGCACTAGGATTAAGGGGAACTGGGAAAGGCTTCCTGTATAAGGTGGGGTTGTAGCTGAGACTTGAAGGATGCCAGGAGACAGGGATGAGGGGGAAGAGCACGTCAGGCATGGGAGGGAGGCAGGAGATGAAGGTGTCTTGTGGAAGGAGTAGGAAGGAGGCCAGTGTCACTGAGTGATACCTGGGCGGGGAGTGTAGGAAGACTGGAAAGCTGGAGAGGGCAGGTTATGAATGGTTTTGAATGCCAAACAGAGGATTTTCTTTTTTGAACCTGGAGGTGACAGGGAGCCACTGGAGTTTATTAACTGGAGGGTGGGTCCCATGATCAGACCTGCCCTTTTGGAAGCTCATTTGCAGCTGTGTGGAGGATGGGATGGAGTGGGGAGAGGCTTGTTTGTGGCAGGGAGGCCACTGTGACAGTCAAAGTGTGAGGTGCAGAATGGCTGTACCAGAGTGGTGACCATATTAGAAAAGAGAAGAGGCCATATGTGATGGATATTAGGAAGGTAGAAATGAGAGAATTTGGCAACAGAATGGACACGGGAGGTGAGAGAGCATGAGGAGCCAAGGATGACATTTACGCAGTGAGCTGTGTGACTGGGAGGATGGTGGTACCCTCTATGGTAATAGGGACATTGGTGGGAGGGGAAAACTGCAGGGGAGAGAATGAGTTCAATTTTGGACATGTTGAGTTTAAGATACCAGTTTTTAAAGATTCATCTATTTTGTATACATTTTTTCTCTCCAGGCTCTACCCCTGGACTTCTCACACTGGAAGTACACAATGCCCCTGTGGTTCATTCCTCTGATTGGATGGCTCCTCCCTGAAACTTTCCTTTAAGAAAAGAGCCCAGGCCAGTCACACGTCTGTTCCAACTCAGGCTCTACTCCTGACTATGCCAGGTTATCTTTCTCCCTCCTTCTCCTCATTACTTGCTGTTTTCCTCCCCACCCTTTCAGCTTTCTTTATGTGCTGTCTTCTCTCACTGGAACATAAGCTTCTTGAAGGCAGGTAGGGATGATCTTTCTTTCTGCTTGTCCTTGTATCCCCAGTGCTCAACACAATGCCTGGCACAGAGCATGTGCTTCAGGAGTACTTGTTGAGCTTGCACTTCACTGCCATGACGGGTCTTCAAGTCACCTTCTTTAGTGTGAATCACCAAATGGCACTAAGCACAAGAAGTAGCCAAAACACCTTCAGCTTCCTTCAAATTTTTCCCTGTCATGGCAGACTTTATACAACCAGAGAGTTTGTATTAAAAAATGAGCAGTTTCTCCTAATAAGTGTTTATCATATGCAACTGGAATCTACCCACCTCTTTTTCTCGAGCATATTCACTGTTGAATAAGAAAGTACCAAAGCGACAACTGTAGAGATTATCCAAAATGGTAATCAGGAATTGTTCATTGAATTCAAAAGCTGTAGGAAACTGGCAGAGCACACACAGGCACACGTGCACACATACACACAGAAAACAGGCAACAAAATTAGATATCAGTCTTTGAGGTAACTTTAAAAATGATAAATTCTAAAACGAGCATTTCCATTGAAGAGAGGATGCAACAAAATCACTTGCTGTTTCAGTGAGCTCCTTCCGGACAGGGGACTTAGCGCTGCTTTTCTTTGTACACTCAGTGTTTAGTACTCTGACTGGCACATAGTAAACACTTACGAAATGCTATTGCCTGGAGTTTGAGTACAGTACTATAGCTGAATGCAAATGCCATGAGTGCTGAAGGACCTTCCATCCAGAGCAAGGCCGGCCTTAACGCCTGCAGTGCCACTGGAGGTATACATGCATCATGTCACACACAGGAAGCTAGTCTGCATTCTGACTGCTTTTCAAATGTTTTTTTTTCTCCTCCTCTTTCACTCTGTGTCCTAAAGAATTGCTTCAATAGTCACCAGACTGACTATAAAGACAAGGACCATAATTAACCAAAAGGGTAACTCCAAATATTACCTCTTCCAATCCTTGCCATGTACCTACCAATACTTTTTGCTTCTGTCATGCCTGGAATCTCTTCTGGGGAGATAGGTCCCCTCCCCAAAAGCTCTCCCCCATCATTTCCTCTCTGGCCAGGCAAAGAAGAGTACAAAATCCTACCCATTCACACCTTAGCACCTGTGTTTAACTGTAAGAGAGCCAACATTGGGGAAGCAGTAAAAGTAGAAATGATGGGAAAAGCTGGTGAGCTCAAACAAATCTGGGATAGATTTTTCTTCCTTTAAAATGTGACCAGTTTTATCTCTGACCTTAAAAAACAGACAGAATGCCAAGCTCTGGTCTCCTGTTATTTACCTCCATCCACCTCAGGGAGGCAGACATGATACCTAGTGACGAGATGTTTTTCCTACAATCCTTCCTTCTACATTCCATGAAAACCATTCTATAATTTCCCAAGCAGATGATTGATTAAGTCCTTCTACCAATCCCCATTCTAATCTACCCTGCAAACTCTCTGGACCAGTTGTTCTTTCTAAAGCATTTTTATCATGGCCTTTCAGTTCCCCTGCTTGAAATGCTCTGCTCCGTCCTTTTGTCCTCCTGAGATCCCATCCACCTTTGAATGAAACAGCTGCAGTCCTCCCTTCCCCATGCCAAGGAACTTGCTGCAGCTTTTTGAGTTCAAACTGACTTTTCTCTTCTCTAAACTCCCACAGCATTTATAGAGTGTCCCATACAATTGTGCATTTTGTGACACATTTTCTTGTGCTGTTCTCTAGTTTCTTTATGTATTTGAGTAATAATACATTTAAATTTATCTATAAAATGAAAGACATTCTCCAACTGATGCATGCTTTACCTGTTTAGACATTTGCCATACACAATCCATGAATTGGAGAAAAATAGGAGAGCGGTCAGTGTCAGCATAATTTTTCTCCCCATGACCTATTCTCTGAAATGAAACAAGGAAAGGCATTTGATTTGAATTTCCAGGAAGCAAGTTTGCACACTAATTTGCCTTCCTCAGCTTAAGCAGCACCTGCCTTCTTTTCAGAGGTACAACAGACAAGTACCTTAACGCTTCCAGGATTTTGGATTTCATTGTTACAGCTACTCCCTTTACTGATGTGGCTCCCAAAGCCCCCCATCACTTAGAAGACAATCTTCAAGAGCTGCTGTGGCCAAAACCATCATCCTCCTGCCCCCAGCCTGGTCTGCAGCCCCCTCAAGTGCCAGTATGGCCAGTTTGATCACTGCAGCAGAGCTTGTGCAATGCTTCTACACCACAATGAAGGACTGGAGAAGGATGCCAGTGGAGGCTTACAAATCAGCACACAATGCAGAAACAGGCAAGCGAACCGGGCTTTGGAAGTGCTACAGTGTGTGTATTCCTCTATATAAGGAATTCAAACTTGGACACTCTGCAATATCAATATAACAATTTTGTATTATTACAATAAGGATCTCCATCTATTATTTTTACTATCATCAGGGACACTTGCAGATAGAAAGGAATGAGCTACCTAACAGAAATGTTTTAGGAATACAAAAAACTGAAAAGAGCTCAGGAGATTTTCACAGTTACTAAGATACCAATCCTTACATGGTACAACTTTGAACCAGGGAATCAGCAGGGCCAGTGAAAAGGGCACTCAATAAGGAATCACAAGGGTAGAGTTCAAATCCTGTCTCAGTTTTTTTATCTACAAAATGAGGAGTTGGACTAGATATTCTCTAAAATCCCTTCAGAATGAGATATATAATTGTAGGATCATGAACAAAGCAATGAACCTTTGCCCTTGAAAACAAGAAACAAACATATTTCTTCACCGCTTTCTTTCCAATTGATTTTTGGTCCCCAGTGGGATTTAGATGAAACATCAAAGTCTATATAAGACCATTAAAAACAACTTGATACAGGGCCTTAATAAGAAAAGGCACTTAATAAATGCTGGGTGAATTAAAATGACTACAAAAGTAAAGGTTCATAACTTGTAAACTACAGAAAGCAGCTATTTTTGTTGAATGTGATTTTAGAAAATTTTCAATACTGAAAAATCCCCTTTTTATTGTCTGCAATTAAGAACTCAACTGCGATATTGTGTTTAAATGGAAAATCCGAGGAATTGTACATTTTCAAATGGTGTAAAATGATAATATTCTGCAGGTAAAGGAAATGCATGCTTTAAACAGCTAGTTTTTTCATCACAGATGCCTGTAATATTAAACTCTAATACAATAGCTTTTGCTTTAAAAAAATTACCGATGCAAATTTGTGTCCAAAGCTGATCCACTCTTTCTGTATCAACACTTCAAAGCCTGTAATGGTCCGGTAGTAGCTGTCTAACATTAACATGGCTAGAGAAGTGAGTTGTGCTGTTCTGTCCCATCCATCACTGCAATGCACCAATACTGAGCTTCTCCCAGAGGCCACTTTATCTGCAACTTGAATAGCTCCTGTCAAGACAAACTGGAAAACAAAAAAAGCACCTTTTAAACTGCCGATAATTAAGGTGATGAAAAAATATCACTGCGATTAAAATTTGTTTTAGATATCAGCAAAAACCTGTTTTAAAAAGTAGTTTATTTCTAAAACAGAGAAATTTCTATGCATGGAAGATTTGGACATATAGAATCAGCTGTTTTTTTCCAATATGAACTCATTCAAGAAATAGAAAAATTCCTAAAGGATTTGCTTACATGGATGTATTTATTAACATGAATAAGATTATGAGAAGGAATAGTGAAAAAAGGATTGAAGAGAAATGAGTCTGGAGAAGTTGGTCTAAAGTGGCACCCAAGTCCAATCGCACTGAGAGTACATGTACTTGGAACCAGAGGGACAATGAAGAACAAGGAAACAGGCCGCATCCACAGGCATTTTTCTAGAGGGAGGCCAGCAAAATTTGCAGAGAACATCTCTGCTCAAGAAAAGATGATTTACAAAACAGATTTAACAATTCTGGAGCTTCAACATCTAAGAGGTGAGGGCTGCAAAAGAAAGGACAAAATGATGGGTGAAAAGGGCAACTGAGAAATGCCAGCAACTGCTGATTTCTCACCTCTTGAAAACCTCTGTCAATAGTCTGTACAGGATTTTGAGGAGGAAATAGGTAGACCTTTCCCAGAGGACTTCCCACAGTAAGCCACACCTTTGCAGGAAAGGCACACAACTGACTGAAGAGTGGGGAGAACGAAATCTCACCGAGTTTATTGTTCATTGAGCTTAAAAAAAACAACCTTCTGACTCATTAGAACAAAATGTAGCCGTAAAGGTTTTCCTCCCAAAGGCGGCATGGAAGATATTTGGCCCAGAGATCAAACAGAAGGAATCTCTACCAATGGGGTTCTCCATGTGTTCTATACAGATGACACCGTATCAATCACATGGAGCCCCAGAACCAGAACGTGACACATGCCTTACCTCACTGACTGCAAAAGACTGGTCAAACTATCTGCAATGGAACAAAGTGGGTGAAAAACGGACATTGCCCAGGCAATACCATGCAGTTGGACAGGCAAGCCTTTGGGTTAGTACATTCAGACGAATGTGTTATTACTACAACTGGCTATTTGTGTAGTGGCATGTAAAGGAACTCTCAAAATTCTAACGGTCATGGCACAGGGCCCTGTTTTATTCTTTGACTACAGTACTGTAGTATAGCCTCACTAAACCAATAGTCACTTACAAGATCAAATTGTAGTTAAAGACTTTACCATTCTTACCATCTAGTCTCAAAACCTTAGTCTTAATTCTTTCCTCCCTTTCCTCTCCCTACCTCCAATCACTCACTAAATCTTGTTACTTCCTTCCTTCTTGGAAATATTTTACCTTCCTATCAAATATCATGATCTCAGGCTACAGAGAGTGTTTTAAAGAAACAATATAGGCATAATACACTAGGGAATGTATAGTAAGCTTTCTGGTACCCTAAAAACATGACGAATCTCATTGGAATGGGTGGGAGAGTCTCAGTGAAAGAAACACCTGAATCTAGATCCACTGGGACTTCTTCCTTTATTTAGGCCATGTGTCCTGCTTCCAGAAGGTCGGTACCAGGCAGCCAGGTTCCAGGATTAGTACGTACTGCCAATTCAGCAACATACTAGGCTGTCTTCAATAAATGAATAGCAGTAACAAATTCAAATATATATGACTCCAAATATATATTTTTCACAAATTAGTTGATGATGTAAATTAAAAAGCCCTTGATTTTCATTTTTAAAAAAATTTATTTAATTTTAGTTTTCAACATTCACTTTTATAAGATTTTTGTGTGCCAAATTCGCCCCCCCCCATTTCCCCTCCTTCCTCCCCAAGATGGCATGCGATCCGATTTAGGCTATCCATGTACAATCATATTAAACATATTTTCACATCAGTCATGTTGTGAAAGAAGAATCTTGATTTTAATTTTTAAAGTGGACTTACTTTGACATGTTCTAGCCAATGAGTTGATTCCAAGCTTGACAGCCAATGAGATTCTTCTACATTAGGATAAACTATATCCTTCAGTTTTCTTAAGGATTCTCTCATGACATGAATATTGTGAATATCCAGGAAGAAAATTTCTGCATTGTGATAGACATCATCACTTTCATATCCACCTCCTGTTGCCTAACAAAGAAAAAAATATGCAATATTTTCAAAGTGCTTTATAATCACAAATTCTCACAAGTAAATGGAAGCAAGTGGGTAAGGGCTTGAAAGGTCCACATTCTACACAAATTCCCAGGTATAAAATTAGCAGAAGGAAAGTGAATTAATCGTAGAAAGGGAACACACTCTACCACACTGAGGGAGAAATAAATATGCTTGACTTCATATTCCAAATGATTTTTTTAAAACAATGTAGCTAAAGTTATCTTTTGGTCAGTGTTAAATACTTAGGAGAGGAGACAAAGGGAGGAAAGCTGTCTGGTAATTACTACGGCCTCTCATGTTAAAATCTGCTCCACCTAGCATTGGCTCATCTTGCCACTGATTTAAACCTTAGCGTCCATCTGTTTAAAGAGAGCTGTGGGCTGTGTTGTGGCACATCCTAGGGAAGAGGCTGAAGAACCTTGAAGGAACACAATCATCTGTACCAAACGCTAGCAGGGAAGGAAAGTACACACTAACTTCAAGCCTGTTAAAAGAGTGAGCAAGAAGGCATTAGGAAACCTGGTTGCCAAGAAAACATCTGATTGGAAAAGATATCACATGAAGGTTCCCTTTCCTGTCTATTTCTAACCCTGGGAGGGAAATGATGCAGTAGCCCTAAGGAAGATGGGGGAGAGGGGAAGGAGACACAAAGACTCTAAGCCAGGCACAGAGCATCCAGAATCCTGACCGGGTGATTAGAATGGATTGAATGAACCTCAAGGGAGGAGACGGCGCCAGATGATGGTGGTAGAAGGAAGGTTTGAAAGTGACAATATGGAGCAAGGAGTGTTCTGACTCCCTACTACAACCAGTGAGTTGGAGATATGAGTGAAAATACAACCAACAGCACCTTTTTCTTCAACAGGTGGAAGCCAGGTCTCAGTAAATGCCAGAAGATGGAGGGAATGAGAAAGAAAAAGGTTTTAGATGAAAACAAGTTTATTAATTAGGGAGCAGGCATTCTAGAGAACACAGAAGGGAAAGGTAAATCTGGAGTGGGACATCTGAGGGAACTAGGGCTTCAGGAAATGAGAGTGAAGGATGTGGTGATGATGTAGGCACGCGCTGATGTTGCTAATCAACAGTTAGTTAGTAACTATTACATGTCTACAACATGCTAAGTACTAGGGATAGAAATTTGGGGAAAAAAAGTCCTTGCCCTTAAGGAATGTACAATATAATGGAGGAAGATAAAACACAAAAGGAAGCTGAAAACCGGGGGCCAGGTTGGGGATTAGGGGGTGCTGGGGAATGTTCCTGTTGGAGGGCATTATGGAAAAGTCAGATGAGTCCCAAAGTAGAGCAGCCAGGTGAGTGATGAGGAGTTGTTGGGTCCTTCAGGTCACAGGTGTATTAAACTCATCTAGGTGGTGAGTGGCAGGGCCAGGACTTGAACCCAAGTCTTCTGACTTAAGATCCTGTAGCTGAACAGTCACTGGCAGCTCTACTAATGCAACATTTACTGAGAGTGACACTATTTTACTAAGTACAAATGTAGATGGAATTGAATTTGGGAAGAGATATGGCTGATGTATTCTACAAATTCAAATATGGTTTTTAAAGTACACAACTGCCTTTAGTATACCTGAAGTGATGTTTTAAATACCTGCATAACAAAAGATTTCTGTGGAAATAAAGTATACTTCTATTTTATTGTTTTTTTGCTTTTTGGAGGGGGGAAGGCAGGGCAATTGGGGTTAATGACTTGCCCAAGGTCACATGGTAAGTGTTAAGTGTTTGAGGCCAAATTTGAACTCAGGTCCCCCTGACTCTAGGGCTGGTACTCTATTCACTGTGCCGCCTAGCCGCCCCAATAAAGTATACTTTTATATATGCCACTAACTCTGTGTATCCTAATAGAAAGGAATAGAAGGTCCATATTATGGAACCTGGGTCAATCCAAGACAAAGCCCATATTTGACTTGGAAAGTCATTATGGGCTTCTCTTCCAACTGTAGGGATCTCACTTTAAAAGTGGATTAGATTTGTACTAATCCTAAAATTATCTCAATCACTGACGGCACAAAAAGTAGCCAGATGCATGCTGAGGAGAGCTCACCTGGTCAGGCTTAATGAGTAAAAGCTGACACTTACAGAAGCACCTGAAGGGTTTCATTCCAGACACTATTATAGGATCAGATACTCAGGAAGTCAGCTAGTTCAGCTCCTTCATTTTACAGATGAGGAAACTGAGGCACAGCAAGGTTAAATGACTTGCTTAAGGTCCTACAGGTAAGTAGCAGAACCAGAGGTCAAACCCAGGTACCTCTTACTCCAAATCAGTGCTTGGGATTCCATTACATTCTACTGACCCTGGCAAGGTGCTTGCTGTAAGCAGCATTATCCTCTGACAAACAGAGATACAATGTAGAGTAACACTTCACTTAGCCCTCTGCAACTTATCCAGCAATCCCAGATATTCAGAGGATAGCCAGGGAGGAAAAACCAATTCTCTGAGCACCCAGAACAGATCTTGCCAAGCCAGTGCCCTCATGGCCCAGTAACTGCAGAGACAAGTCTAACAAGCATACCTGCATCTTTTTTCTAGCCAACAGCAGATGACCAGCACATCAGAAGGAGGTAAATCAGAGGCCTGCCATCTGATGCAGGCAAAAGGATAGTAGTAAGAAATGATAGCTGACAACGCAATAGCTATCAGGGGAGAGGGGCCCCCACCACCTGCCCCAGGACAAAACCATCAAGGGTAGACACAAGAAGTTTAAAAAAAAAAAAACAACCAGGGTGGCTAGGTGGCACAGTGAATAGAGCACCGGCTCTGAAGTCAGGAGGACCTGAGTTCAAATCCGACCTCAGATACTTAACACAAAAACTAGCCGTGTGATCTTGGGCAAGTCACTTAACCCCAATTGCCCTCCAAAAAGCAAAAAAATAAGTAAATTTTTTAAAAAATTGAAAAAAAAAACCCAGCCACCACCATGCAACCTGGAGCCATTTGGTGTAGGGGGTAAATGGCCTTTCACCTCTCAGTGGGTCCTGAGGGTGCCTAATGAAAGCAATAATGAATAGTCATCATTAGCCATCAAGAAAATGTTCAATTATGTTCAGGAGCCTCCATATAAGGGTGGGCAGAAAAATGCTACATTTTATAAGGTTTGAGTCAAAAACATTTAAAATAAAAACGACTCTAGCACTTAAAAGGATAAGCTTCAGTCATTTGGAAAATTCTTTTATATGCCACATGTCTTCAAACAGGCCAGCGACCAAGGTACTGCTCCACATACACGACACATGGAAGCTCAGAAGACTGGGACTGATAATCCTTTTAATATTTCAGCAGCTTTCAGTAACTCTGGGTCCCAACGTCCTGAAGTGCAAAGTGAGGATCTTGCAGATCTTAAGAACATGCTGACTGTTGTTTAAATGGCTGGACTATGATATAACACATCACACCACAACTACTTTGACCAGAATCTATCTTGTGGCCAAAACTTTCCCCTTAAATGAACCAAAGTGTTTTTATTGCAGTTTTGATGCCGACTTTGACTTCAACATCTTGCCCTCCCATTCCCTTTGCTATAAAGGCAGGAGGCTGGACTAAATGACTCTAAGCTCTCTGTAACCTCAGTTTCCTCATCTTTAAAATGAGAAGATTGGACTGGGGCCTGGACTGTTCCTTCCAGCTCCACATCTGGGATTCTATGATTCTTATGATTTTTTTCCAGTTCTGACTCATGTAGCCTGTGAGCTCTATTAATTTGAACTAATACAAAAGACATAACCTATACCTATAAAATACTTCCTTCTAAAGACAAATCAATTCCAGGAATGTCATTAACTCAGGATGCTTACCTTGTTGGCTACTGCATTTACACTGGGTCTTGCATCAAAGATGGCCAGTTTGGAAATCTGTCCATTAGCCTCCCTGATAATATCGAGATACTTTTCATCATCTTTGTTCCTTTTGCCGCCCATGCCGACAAGAGGCTGACTGCAGCGCATGATGACGTTCTTATTTTCTGGATGAATCCAAGACAGCACCTAGGTGAAGTTCAGAAATTGTCAGCCACCAAGAAGCACAACAATACAGTGTGCCACTGGGAAGGAAGGCACAGCAATCAGGCAAAAATGATTGTTATTAACGTGCAATTGGATGGCCCTCCCTTCCCTCTGCAACATCGAACACTTCTGAAAACACTACACAGTATGATTAGGTTGCGTTATAGCAACTAAAAATAGATTTCATCATTTAAAAAGATTTTTTTTTATTGTACCTTTGAATCTGCCATATAGGAACAGACTTAATAAAGAAAAAATAATTTTCTATATAAACTCCTGAAGTCCCTTGTGGCTAACAACCATCCAGAATACTGCTGAGGGCCCAGAAGGGGCAGGGTGGGGTGGGGAGAAGGTAGTGGTGGTGGTGGTGGTGGTGGTGGTGGTGTGTGTGTGTGTGTGTGTGTGTGTGTGTGTATGCATGTGTGTGTGTATACATGCAAGTGTACGTGTGTATGTGTGCGTGTACATGTGTGTGCACATGCGGGTGTGCATGTGTGTGCAAGTGTGTGCACGCATGTGAAAACAGCAACCAAAAGATCTCTGAACACATGATGTCTTTCTGCTTTTCAGTACTAATGTGCAGGCTTTTTCCTCCCAGGGAGAACTCTTCAATCTTTTACTCTGAGCTTCTTTCTTCTCATTTTAGACACAACACTAATAAACAAGAGTTATTTCATCTCCCAGGCACTATCAGATAAGAAGCAGGAAATTGGGGGACAGGAGAGGACTAGGAGATGGAACATTTGACAAAGAAGGAAGGTACAGAAAAATTATGAAAAATATAAAAAATTATAAAAAAGCATGAAAAAGAAGTTTAAGAGCGTGAACAGCAGCCCTAGGCAGAATGATGTAAGGGCAAAGAGGCCACCAATACATATCAGCATCTTCTGAGGGCAGAACTGTATTATAAATTAATACAATATTTTATGTTCATAACAATGAGGAAAAGAAAGTGGGAAATATTTTAGAAATACCTGCATCGAAATAGTAAAACCATTTCAGTATTTAAAGAGAACAGATCATTTCCTCATGATGCCAGGTGAATGAAGTGTAACTGTATATTATATTTGTGATCTGCTTTTGTCACACCATAATTCTAATTTTCCTTTCTGCTTACTTTTTTCTGGGAGGGCACTTTCAAAAATGGAGTTAAAAATCAAATATTAAATGGTACCTAGAATTAATTTTGTCAAACCCATAATTAAAGGTACACACATTTGTCGGTACTGTCAAGAAGTTTGAGTTTAAACAAAACTATAAAGCTTAAGTTCTAAAGTCACCCTTAGAAAGTCAGGATTCATCATCACTTTTCAGCAACATCCAACAAAAACTGGCCTCCAAAAAGGAACTGAGGCAAAGCCCTGGTTTGTGCTCTGTCAGCAAAGCCAAGCTTCTAATGATGGTGATTCACTGAGAAAGGCAAAGCAGACGGCTCCACAGGGACAAGTCAGGGAACCTCTTCTGAGCATTCTATGATAAAGCTTCACTAAGAAGACAACCTAGAGGGGAAGGCCTAGCTGACAGTAACCAGCTATTGCTATAAAATATTTGGGGGAACAAATGTAAGTTAATAACTTTCAGGTGAATCAGTGCTGTCTTTCACACACAGAGATGTACATGTAAATGCCATCAATAGGGGAGGTGCAGTTTTTTGGTAAGAGTCATGCTATACCCGATGCCCCCTTGTGACTAATGGTGCACCCTGGCAACAGAGTCAGGTGGAGTGCGCCATTCAGGCTTTGACAAGGCTGAGAAGAACAAGACGAATGAGACCGTGAGGGCTGAAGCCACGACCTTGGCCTCAGTAGGGCAGTGCTGTGACCAAACAAGGCAGAGTTGTGCCCCTCTTCAAATACAGCCAGTTTAGTATTTATCATCCTCTTACCACCTCAGTTAACAACCTCGCCTCATACTTGAATCAATCAACAAACATTTAATTAAGCACTTATTGTACACCAGGCACCAGGCCAAACGCAAGATACAGAGACCAAAAACAAACAACCCCTGACCTCAAGAAACTTATGTTGTCGTTCTTTTAGTTGTTTTAGCCATTTTCAACTCTCTGTGACTCCATCTGGTGTTTTCTTGGCAAAGATACTGAAGTGGTGTGCCATTTTCTTCTCCAAGTTATTTTACAAATGAGGACACTGAGGCAAACAGGGTGAAGTGACTTGCCCAGGGTCACGCAACTAGTATGTATCTGAGGTCACATTTGAACTCAGGTCTTCCTGACTCCAGGCCTGGTGCTCTATCTACTGCACCATCGAGGTGCCCCAAGAAATTTCCATTTCAATGGAAAAGCCAGCACATACACAGGCATCTACAAGCTACGTACAGACAAGATACAAGGTGACCTTGGAGAGGAAGCACATTTCCCTCAAGCTCCCTCATCCCCCAACTCCTTGACACCATCTCCCACTAGCTTGACTCCAGTCTGATGAGGAGATGAGCCTTGTGCACAAAGGGATGGAGGAGAGATGCAGAAGGGACACAAGAAGAGCAATTTATCACAAATAACCCAGGTGACTAAGCAAGTACAAACCAGAGCATCATACTTACTGTCTAGCAGCTGACCCCACATGCCAGTCAGCCAACTAGACTTTCTGTAAGTGACTTCTATGTGCCAAGCACTGTACTCAGTACTGGGGAGAAACAGAAAAGAACTCCCCCAGCCCCTGCTTCACCTCCACAGCCTATCAAGTCAGCCGGCCAGCCCATCAAGCATTCCTGCCATCTGCTCCAGTGGCAGCAACTGGCTCCCACAGTCATTGCCTCTGTCTGCCTTGGCTTCAATCTCTTCTTATCTACTGGCTCCTTATTACATACAAACATGGCCAATATTCCCTCAGATGGAAAAAAGCCCTTCCTGCATCCTGGATATGTCATCCTTTCTGCATGTGTGTGTGTGGTTATATGTGTGGCAACACACATCTGTATCTACATCTGTCTTCCTTTCTCATATGTGTGTGTGTGGCTGGTCATTATGCATGTCAACATACATCTGTATCTACATCCGTCTTTCCTTCTCATATGTGCATATGTGGCTGGTTACATGTGTGCTGACACAGACCTGTATCCACAACTGTTTTTCCTTCTCATATGTGTGTATGGCTG
>CM053582.1:36038388-36071269 GCA_028627135.1 Pseudochirops cupreus | reverse complement strand
GTGTGCTGACATATACCTGTATCTACATCCGTCTTTCCTTCTCATGTGTGTGTGGCTGGTTGCATGTGTGCTAACACACATCTGTATCTACATCCATCTTTCCTTCTCATACGTGCGCTGACCCACATCTGTATCTACATCCATCTTCCTTTCTCAGCCAAACTCCTAGAAAAAGCTGGCTACATTCACTGCCTCCACTTCCTCTCCTCTCACTGTCTTCTACAATCTGGCTTCTAATCTGCTTACTGAGCTGCAGCTGCTCTTGGCCAAGTTACTAATGCTTACTCAATTGCTAAAACCAACGGCCTTTTCTCAATCCTCATCCTTCGGCAGCTTTTGACACTGCTGCCCACCAGCTCTTCCTGGATACGATGGCCTCTCTGGGTTTTTATTACACTCTTGGATCTCTTCCTACATAACATTTCGACCACTTTTTCTCAGCCTCCATTCCTGAATCTTCATGCATGGCACACCCACTAACTGTGGACACACACACCATGGCTCTGAACTGCGTCCTCCTTTCTTTCCAGACTCTCTCCCTGTTGACATCACCTCATATGAGTTCGATCATTACTTCAATGCAGATGACTCCCACATCTACACATCCAGCCTAGTTTCTCCCCTACATTCCAGCTGGACAATACCATCAATGTCCCATGGCACCTCAACTTCAACTTGTCCAGAAAAGAACTCCTAATATTTCTTCCCAAAACCAACCCCTCTCCCAAACTTTCCTATTTCTGCTGAGGACAACATGATCCTGGTTACCTGGGTTGAAACTTTGGTGCAGTCCTTGGCTCCTTACTCTTTACTCTTTACTCACACCACAAATCTAATCAATTGCCAAATTATGCTGTTTCAATCTTCACAACTTCTCTTGCCTGCATCCCCTTCTCTCTGCTTCCATAACCACGACCCTAGTTCTGATCCTTATTAAATCTCACCTGTTCTAGACAACAGCCTTCTATTTCTCCCTCAACTTTCTCTTGATTCCAATCTATCCTCCACACAGTTGCCAAAGCGATTTCCCTAAAGTGTAGCTCTGACTATATCACCCCACAACTTGATATACTACAGTAGCTCCCTATTACCTTTAGGACTAAATATCAACTCTTCCGTTTGGCATCTAAAATTCTTCATTAACCTGATTTCTTCCTACTTTTCCAACCTTCTAATATTACTTCCCTCCATATACTCTATGATCCAGCCCAGGGCTGGGGATCCTGCGGCCTCATGGCCCTTGAGGATCCTTTTCTTAAGGGGATTTGTTTCGTGAAGTCTGGATTCAGTCAAAGGGCTGCACTTGAGGACCTAGACACCTGTGGCCTCGAGGCCACAGGCTCCCCAGCCCAGGTCCAGCCGTATTGGTCTTCTTGCTCCTCACACACAATACCTCACCTCCTATCTCCATGACTTTGCACTTTGCATGACTTTTTCCCCAAAGCCTTGAATACTCCCCATCCTTACCTCTGCCTCTTGGAATCCCTGCTTTCCTTCAAGACTCAGTTGAAATGACACTTTTGCATGAGGCCTTTCTAGTGCTCCAAGCCACTAGTCCCATCTTGCCTTTTATCTCCTTTGTATCTATTTTGTACATTCCTATATATCTATATGTTGGCTCCTCTGGTAGAATGGAAGCCCCCCAGGGATTGTTTTGCTTTTCTCTTTCCATTCCCAGCACCTACCACTGTGCCTCATGCCAGGTACTAGGAGAGTAGGCAGTTCTAAACGCCTATTGATTAAGATATGAACAGATACCAAGAAATGCAAGTTAATTTAATAAATAATTCACGTTAGGTCTACATTCCCTAATTATGTCTCATAAACATTCTTTAGTGCACACGAGTCACTGGACTCAGATGTTAATGGCAGGCTTAAAGAACTCTTAATTTCTTAAGTCTTCCTTTTGAAAAAGCTACCAATTTCAGAACGGATTTCTGACTGAAAAGCCCTCGAAGTTTGCATAGGGACAAATATTCCATAAGATTTACACAATAAAAATATCACATACATAGTACACCTCAGAGCAACAATAAACCTTTTAAGATAAAAAAAATTGCTCCCCAGGGGTCAACCCAGAAAGCCACTGTCCATATGTGAAATATCACGGAAAGCAGGAATGGAAGAGGGCTTATGCCAATACAATTTTCAAAAAAGCAAAGGGATAAGAGTCTGCAAACTATGGGCCAGTGAGTTTGACTTTGATTCCTGGGAAAATTCTATAGCTGGCTGCTAAATGTCTGGAAAAGGAAGCAATGATTCCAAAGAGCCAGAATGAGAGGAGGGGATGTGGAAAAACAGGGATACTAATACACCTACCGGTAGAGCTGTGAACTAATCCAACTATTCTGGAAAATAATTTGGAACGATGCCCAAAGGGCTACAAAAGCGTTCATACCCTTTTGCTCAGCACAGTGCTGTTATGAGGCCTACATCACAAAAAGCTGAAGCAGAAGTAAGAGGACGACCCACACGCTCAAAAATATTTCTAGCAACTCTTTTTGTGGTGGCGACAAATTGGGAACTGAAAAGACGCCCGTCCTTCTGGGAGTGTCTGAGCGAGTTGTGCCGTATGAACGTGGCGCTACAAGAAACGATGGAGGGGTGGCTTTAGTGAAACTTGGAAAGACTTAAATGAACTGATGCAAAGCGAAGTGAGCAGAACTAGGGCAACGATTTACATTGTAACAGCAGTACTGAAATGATGATCGACTGCGAAAGGATGAGCCATTCTGACCAATGCGGAGATCCACAGCAATTCCAAAGGACTCCTGATGAAAAACGTTAACCATCCAGCTTTGGGTGGAGAACTGATGGACTCCAAATTTAGCCTGAAGCATGTGTTTCTTACCCTCCTCCTTCTTTTTCATGGCTAATGTGGAAACATGTTTTGCATGACTTTATAATATGTAAAACAAAACAACAAAGAGCCTGTGTGATGCTTCCATCAAGAATGAGTCATACCAGACTAACCTTAATTCTTGGGATTGCATTACAAAACTAGCAGATGAAAGAAATGCTATGGATATAGTTTGCCTAGACTTAAGCAAAGCTTCGCTAAAGTATCCCAGACTACTCTTGGAAAGAAGATGGATTTGACTGCACACATATAACCTGTGTCAAATTGCTTACTGTTTTAAGAAAAGGGGAGGGGGAACAGAGAGAAAAATTTAGTACTCAAAATTCTGTAAAAATGAATGTTAAAATTGTCTTTACATATAATTGAAAAAAGTAAAAGACTATTAAAAAAGAAAGAAGATGGAGAGATGTGGATTAGATGAGAACAGCAGATGGAGTCAGAACTGATTGGATAGCTGGACTCAAAGTGTATGTACTTGGGAAGAGGTCAATGTCGATGTGGCATGCGGTCTCCAGGGAGGACCTGTATGGAAGTGGGTTCACATTTTTTTATCAATCAATTCAGCCATAGATGGCATGTTCATCAAATCTGCAGCTGACATAATACCAAGAGCTAACATACTGGATGAGTTAGGGTCCAAAAAGATCTTGAGAGACTAGAACATTGCGCTGAATCTAAGATATTAAAAAAAATCAAACTCACAAGTGTATGCTAGGGGAGGCTTGGTTAGACAGCAGTTACTCTGAAAAAGATTCAGGGGGTTTTAGTGAACTACGAGCTCAATACGAGTCAGCAGTGAGATGTGGCAGTCAAGAAAGTTAAAGTGATCTTAGGGTACATTAAGATAGGCATAGTTTCTAATAATAAGTAGGTGATAATCCCACAACATTCTGTCTGTCAGACCTCATTTTGAGTACTACGTTCAATTCTGGCCTCCAGAACTGAAATTTAAGAAAGTCATTCAAAAGATGGAGAGTATGGAGGAAGGAGGCAACTGGGATGGTAAAGATTATTGAGTCTATGTAACAAAAAAGATTGAATAAGGAAATGGGGATATTAAGCCTAGAAAAGAAAATATTCTGGGAGGATTTGAGAGCTGTTTTCAAGTATCTCAAGGGCTGTCATGTGGACAAAGATTAGACTTGTTCTGTCTGGCTCCTAGAAGCAATGGATTAAAGACGCAAATAGACAAATTTAGGTGTGATGTCAGGAAAAAAACCCAACCAAACCTTTCTAACAATGACAGCTGGCCCAAAGTGGAATGAACTGCGTTGGGAGATTGTAAGTTACCCCTCAATCAGAGGCTGGATGGCCACTTATTTGGTATGTTTTAGTGGGGATTCCCTTTTGGGTTCAAGTAAATAGCTGCTGAGGTTCTTTCTAATTCTCAAATTCTGTGATCTCTGTGACAGATCAAGTATAATGGAAGGAACCCTCTCCATCCTAGCTCCAATCTGCCCCTGCTATTTAAAAGCAGTTAGTAAGGTAATAAAGATGAGTATAGAACAAAATCAACACTAAGCACTACAATATAGAATTTTCTTTTTTGATTTGGATTTGTGATTTCATTGTTGTACGTAAGTTCCTTTTAACAATAGAGACCTGCAACTCTTCTGCAACCCTACTATTCCATAACTCATAATCTCAGAGAATTTTCTGAGAGTTTAAGTGACTTACCCAGGATTACATTACTATTACATAAGGTTTCAAAACATCTGTAGTATAATGGATTTTGCCAGATTTCAAGTTCATTAGGTCACAAGAACAGAAATTCTATGGAATTAAACTTCATTTCTCAGAAAAAAAGAAGAACTCAAATAGTTAGGAAGAATTACTTTGTGACAACTGTCGTTAAGGTGGACTCACCGGAATTCTATTACGGGATCTAAAAGTTGCAACTCTCCTGAGATCATCATCTGTGGAATGATATGGTACCACCAGAATGGAAGGGTAAGTTTCACACATTTCAAAGCGTTTATTGACAAAAGATACTCTCCACTGGCCATTGGGCAATCCCTTAAAACAAATAACAAAAGCAAATTCCATTATTTCATGTTTGACTTAATTTCACATTGAATTTAACTTCAAAGTCCCATTTCATTTCTGTGACTATTTTGCTTCTTTGAGGTTAGCTCTATGCTTAGCACTGACCACATGGTGGCGCTAACCTACTAATTTAGCATAGATAAGCTACAAAAATGACAATTAGACAATTTAAGGACATCAGACAAAAACTTACGGTTTACATAAGCAGCCTTTTAGTTAAAGAAATTCTCTTGAATTTGAGGTCTCCTTGTTCATATTAAATTACTATTTACTACTTACATAATACAGATAACAATAACTTTAAGACTAAATAATAGCAACAAAACTCGTATTTTCCTTTCCCCACCAAATGAAAGCCTTGTGTTCAATTTGAAGGTAGAGATGAAAATCAGCAAGGTTCCTCTCTTCTTCCAAAAGGGTAAGGATTTTCCAATCTATTGAAAATTTCTAGGGTAAATCTATCAAGAAAAGTATACAGGGAAACTCCTTTGGGGAGACTCATTTTGCCACTTCCTATGAGTCTTAAATAAAGTTGTTGGGGATTGATTACAGTCTGTGGTTGTATGGGAAATGTACTAACTTCCAAACCAAATAGACTATAAATGTGGCAATATGATACCATAAGGCACTCACTCCCTTCCTACAACTTAGCCCAGATAAATTTAGGCATCAAATCTAGACAGTTTCTAGACTACTACCTCCTCTTGCCTTCATTTATTGCTATACCCACAAGAAGTAGAGCTGGTGAGGGCATTTGTTTGGTGGCTAGAAGTTGTGCCTTTTCCTCAGGTCTGGGCCTCGAGCTTATGGACCAAATAGGATCTGAGTTTGGACACATCTTAGCCCAGCAGAGAGTAAGAAAAACAAAAGATTGAATAAAATAGAAAAATACAAAATCCTTTTGCCAGTTCATATAGGCATGCAATCTTGGAAGCTAGCACTATGTTGTTCCAAGTTAAAAAAAAATTAGTTTGGGCACTTAACACTAAAAACAAAGTAAAAATGGTTCACAAGCTCTGAGTATCTGAGTAAAGTTTCCTTTTCAATTTCAAATATATCCAGTAGAGGCAGAAATTGTGAGTGATCTAACAAATCACCACACAACTCAATTCCAAATTGAACTCCTTTATGGAATCTAATAAATGCCTCACGTAGACTCCTTTTAGAACTTAACACTCCAACACAAAATTCCAGCACGTTCGATCTGATGACAAACCAAGTGACAATCCAGTGTTCCAAAGGGTCGAAAACAACCAACAAAGGAATACAGATGAATTCTAAGGTCCTCGGGTCTAGAATTTCCTTCAGATAGATCAACTTTTCATTTTATAAGATTATAAATAATACAAAAGCAGAAATACAAAACATTTGGGTTTGAGTCTTGAAACTTATCCTGACTCCAAATGATTTTTTAAATTATACAGTCATTATCAGGAAAAACAGAGAGTTTCATGAGATAGTACCTTGCTCTGGATATCCCAGATCTGGTTACATGAAGGGTCAAAATCATGCCCCTTTTCAACAGCAGGACATCCTAGACCTCTCTTTACTAAAACTCTGAAGGACTATGTGGATGCAGGTCTTGTTTCCTATATCGGCATCAGGTTTGGGTTTTACTGTAACTAATTTCCCATCTAAAAACACATATAAGTGTAAGAGACTCTTAAATAAATGATAATTCCTATTTCTCTGACACATAAAGGTTTAAAAAACATTTCCCCCACAACAATCTTCTGGAGTAGGCTCTTAGAAATAGTATGATTCCCCTTCTACAAAGGATTTGAGATTCAGAGATGAAAAGCCCCTTCCTCACAGTCACTTAGCTAAGTAAGTACTGAAGGCAACCTTCAGCTTTGGGTCTGGCTCTTGATAACCTTAGAGGCACCAGGGAGTTGGGAAAAGACGGCTGGACATGGAGTCAAGAGGGATCTCAGTTCAAATCTGATGTAGCAGAGGAACATTACTTTCCTTTTCATTATCCTATGCTCACAAGCTTGTAGATTTCAGCTGGAAAGGCCCTTTAAAGACCCATCCAGTCTGACCACCTCATTTGACAAATTAGAGCAATGAGGGGCAGCTGACTTAAAAGGCACACAGATGACAAGGGATGAGGGTGAGTTTCAAACCTAAGCGTAGCACTCTTTCTACTGGACCAGGATGTCGCCCTCTCCTAGTCTGTTTCATTAGCTGTAAAAGAGGGATGATAATATCTCTAGTAACCTATACTCAGCCCCAAATTCTAAGCTCAGAGAGTTGTAAGATTCAGGAGAATAACACACATCAACTTGCTAGAGTGCCACTGAAATGTTCAAGCTTGTGTTCGTGCTAATAACAATGTACTTCCATCAAACCTTCCTCTGGATAAGCAGCTATGAGAGCAAGAAACTTCATGAAGACAGTTTATTTAACTTGGCCAAGTTTAAATAGACCAGTGGTTCTCAACCTTCCTAATGTTGCGACCATATGTGGGCGTATCTGCATGTGGGCGGACCCTCCTGGAGACAGATAGAGGAGCGCTGTCTCGGTTCCTAAGACCATCAGAAATAAGTGTTTTCCCATGGTCTTAGGCAACCCCTGTGAAAGGGTCATTTGACCCCCAAAGGGGTTGCGACCCACAGGTTGAGAACCACTGATATAGACCATACATATGGTCTATATAAACTACCAACTGCTAGTGTATAGAAAGTAAAGTTAGGCTCTCAAACTAAAGCATCAATGCAGAAAGAAAAAATAAAATATCAAATAGCTAAGTGTGAAAGGCTTATAATTTATTTTGTGCATAAAACAAAGACCTTCCTCAATGGTGTAGGGAGAAAAGTTAAGAAATGGAATCAATATGATCCCTCGTGAAATGTTATCTATAGCTGTGGGAATATGCCAGGTTTAAGGTAAGATAAGCACAGGCCAAACTGAGCAGGACACTATATGTTGTCTACAATTTGCATGACACTGTTCAGTTACCATTCAGAAGGATATCAGGATATTACCGCTTTCCAAAGCACATGACAAACTATAGATCATTACAACGTGTATTTTTATTTTAGCCTACTAATTCATTTTTGCAATTTGCTAAATGAGAACCATGAAACTACTTATCAACTTACCTGCCTTCTATATTCTTCAATGGGATTATATACCATCCATCCATTTTCAGGAAACTTTTCTTCATTTAAAAAAGCAAATAATGGCTAGGGAAGGACAATGGAAAAGCATTTAATGTCGACAGCAGGGGAACTAATGATGTCTTAATAATATATCCTATAATTCAAAATTTTTTCCCCTCAAATTTCTACAGACACTTTCAGATATGTAATGTTTAGACAACCTAAGTTAATTTTTTTTTAACTGGGCTTACCCAATTTATAACTAGGAGAAATTGATAATAGTAGCTATTGGGGGGGGGGGGGCTAGGATTAAAAGCATTAAAAAAAACACCTGCAAATAATGCTGAATCTTGTCCAGAAAGGTTTTACTTATTAATTAATTCTATCCTTTTCCTGATGCACCAAGTCATTATTCAGAAGAAGGTTTTTGGTTTCCACAGCAAAAATGTTTAAAATTAGTTGCTGTTTTCTCAAAACTGAAGCTGGCGAGTCTAACTGATCAATCATCAATTTTAAAGTCTTTTAAAATTGTGACCTCTATTAAACCTAACTGTTTGGATCATACCTTCACCAGTGGAAGGTATTTCCTTTGTCAGAGCAGAGTAAAACTCCTCCCCAACCCAAGGTCTTAGCAGATTTCTTTTTTAAACCACAACTCATGAAACGATTTTTTAAAAGTTCATCCCTTGGTGATTAGCTTTCTGGTGATGAGTCCCTCCAAATTTAGCTAGGTTGGTCCTCATACAACAGACACACAGTCTACTTCTGGGCCTATACTCTATTTAGCTTTGTAGAACCGGTGGAAGACTACTCTGCCATTAGTATAGTCCTTGGGAATCTAGGATGTCACCTCCACATCAAGTTAAGGTGGAGGAAAACTTTTGTGGAGTAGGGGAAATCCCAAACCAGCTTCACTGATATAGCCCAGATGAAAACTTAGAAAATTATCTATAAAGTTTTGTGAAACTAAGCAACTTTAACCAAAACGTCTCAAATCATTAGTGGAAGCCAAATGAAAACTGGAGGAACACAAATTTAAATGAACCATTTACTAAAATGAGAGAATGACGAGAAAGAAATGATCCCAAGAACTTCTGATTATTGTAACTCCTTTTCAATATTTTGCATGTTTCAAGTTAAGCTGCATTCTTGATTATGCTCCATACTCTTACAATCTATAAGTTTTCAAAGAATATTTTTTCAAAACATGCTCATGGCTGTGTCAATAAGAATAAGCAACTTTACAGAGCAGCACCTTTCTTTGAAAAAGCTCAAAGAACTCCAATATGTCTCTTTAATAACCTTACAAAACTGGCACAAGATTTCCCCTTGCCACAGCAAGGGAAATGATCCAATGACTCGCCCATGTTATATGGCTTGTCAGTGGCAGAGCTGGGACCAGAAACCAGATTTCCTGATTCTCGGCAGAGTGCTTTTTTCTCTCCCTTGGTTCCGCAGCCAAATAGTTCATTTATAATCTCAAACACTTTGCTGAAGAAACTAAACAAAAAGCCACATTTGCTAAAAGAACTATAAAGATTTAAGGTGACCTAATTATTTCCCACAGCATTTGACTACATTTTATCATGCTGTTGTAATGGATCAGATAGATTTTGGGCTAGAAAGAATCCTAGAGATCATCTTGCCCAATTTCCTCACTTTTACAGAGGGGGAAACTGAGGCCAGGAAATGAAAACTTTCTCTTTTTGATTGCAAAACATGTTGATATGAAATGACATTTAAAAAGCAACACAGGGCAAATGTATGTCACATTTTGCAATAATCTCTTTACAAGAATTTACAATACCATTAAGAAAGAAAGAAAATGGAAGCAAAGCAACGTGTGTTATTTTGAAAATATGAAACAACTCCTAAAACTTTATTTAGAATCTGACCAGATGAAGAAATGAGATCAGGCCAGTGAATTCACTCAGAGCACATCTGAACTGCTCTTTTGTAGGCCATTCTAAGTGGAAGGTAAATAAAGCTCAGTTCCAAGTTCAAGCCACAGAGTGAACAGACTGAATGTTTGCCTGCAACGAGAAGCAGGAGGGGCCAGAGGGTGATTCAGAAGAAGAAAAACACCCATAATCCATTCAATTCATGACTTGACTTGGAATCAAGCTTTTTTATGTTTCCAGACGCTATTTCTGTGGGTCCAAAAGCAAGTGTAACCTGAGCAAGTCTAACTCCGGCTTCAAATAAACTCGAGCAGTCTCGAAAGGTTTGTTGGGGCCTCAATTCTACCTCTCACTTGCTGTGGAACCTGTTGTTTAATTTTTAAATATTTCTAAGGCCATGTATGCAGAAGCCAACACAAGCATATCTCACTTTAGGCAGAAGGTTTGTACTGAAAAAGATGCATATAAATGGAGCATTCATAAAATGAATTATTTTAACAGGTTAGAATTTCAGAAATTTTTGAATGTAAAAGCTTGATATAACATCACACATGATATAGCATGCCTCTTAAAATGATATACTTATTTTTAAAAGTCCAATAACTTTCTAATAAAAGCTTAACATACAATTCAAATATAGTCCTAAAAAGCTAGCCGTGTACACTGGTAGACAATATGATCAGTGGAACATGGAAATGGAGAAACCCCATTTTGAAGTGTACTCTGGTCTTTCGTGCAAAAATGTTTCACAAGATAGCTCCAGAAAGACAAGTTCTTCCAAGGCAGCCTTTTCATCATTTCATCAGGCAGGAGCGCTATAAATCTTCAGCATATTTCCACTACACTCAGAATAAAGGTGTACTATCTTCTCTTAAGAGTTAGTATACTGGAAGGTTCTACAGAGAAACCAGGATTAGATGAAATATGGTAAAAGAAAACATGTGCCATTCTGATCCAAGATAAAGAATTGTCCCTTTTCTCTTTTCCCTTTCATGGCCAATGCTCTTGACCAAGCTTTTTTTACTCATTGCCTTCATTGCATCCACTTCCTCTCTTCTCACTCCTCAACCCCTTGAAATCTGCCTCCTGACTTCATTGCTTATCAAGTTCCTGGAATATCACTGCACAAATGAAGCTGCTCTCTCCAAGGTCATCAATGATCTCTTCCTCAACAAATTCAATGACGACTCTCGGCTCTCATCTTTCTTGGCCCCTCTGAAGCATCTGACACTGCTACCTGGGCACTTTCTCCTCTCTGGCTTTTTTTGTGGGGATGGGGAGTACTGGAACATTCTGCCCTGGTTCTACTCTCACATCTGTCCTCTTCTCATTTTCCTTTGCTGGGTCATCATGCTTGGCCCATCCCTTACATGTGGGTATACTTCAGGGCTCTGTCCTGGTCCTTCTTTCTAAATCCATTCTCTTGGTAATTTCATCAGGTCCCATGGGTTCAATCCAGATGATTCCCCCATCTACATATCCAGCTTTAATCTCTCCCCTAAACTACAATCCTGCCTCGCCAACTGCTTGTTGGAAATCTCTAAATCAACGTGGGCACCTCTAACTCAGCACGTTCAAAACAGAATTTATTCCCCTCCCCAAACTCATCCCCCTCCTAAATTTCCTTTTGTGTTGACAGTACCACCACCATGCTTATCACTGAGGTTTATAACCCCGGACTCTTCCTCAGTTCTCTGAGCTCACCCCTCATATACAATCAGTTGCCATGTTTTGTTGATTCAAGCTCTGAAACACCTCACACATCTGTTCCTTTCTCTCCATTCATGTGGCCACCACAGGTTAGTTAAGACCCTCCTTCCCTCTCCTTTCTCCCTGGCCCCAGTCACTCCTTTTGCTAATCTAGCCTCTACACAGCTGCCCAAACCAACTTTGCTGAGGCACGGGCTGGCCTGTGTCACTCTCCTGTTCCAAGCACCTCTTCAACATTTCCCAGCTGACTCTAGAATAAAATGCAAATTTCTTTGTTTGGCATTTCCGGGCCTTGTCAGTTTTGTCCCAATCTATCTTTCTAGGCTTACTGAGCACTACTCTCCTTTATACATTCTCTGCTCCATTCAGACTGGCTTAGTTGTTGGTTTTCTGTATGTTACATTCTATCTCCTATCTCTATGCCTTTGTACTGGCTATCCCTTGTGCCTCTCATTCTCTTCTTCCCTACTCTCTAGGCTCAGCTTAAGCACCATCTTCTATATGAGGGCCATGCTGAGCCACATACTACTAGGCAGTAGCCTCAGGAAATGATTTGGTCTTAATTTTGTATTTACTTCTCTGTGTATGTTTTTCCCAACAGAATGTTAGCCCCCTTGAGAGCAGAGACTACTTCATTTTTTTGTCTTTGTACCCCTAGTACCTACCCTAGAGCTCAGAAATACCAGGCCCTTCAGAAATGCTTGCTTGCTTCATTTATTTACTTACTCATTCATTCATTTATTCAAATAAATGCTTGTTGAATGAAACAAGATAGAAATCCAATTTTGGAACACACTCTAGAACTCGAGGGAAAAAACATTAGCTTACCAAACCGTGTGACCGCGGAAAGGCATATTTTGTGAGGACTTCAAATATGTCTCTTCTGCTATGACCTTCCTGTTTCAAAGCAAATCTCAGATTTCTCATATCCTGAAGGGAAGATTAAAAAAAAATTAGTACCACATCCTCAGACACAGTCATACTAAGTAAAAATATTCAGATAAATTTAAAACTCTTCAAGTGAATGAATCTCAAAAGGACAATTATTCTATGTAAGTAAAAGAATGTTTGATTATATAATACTATAACTAAAGATCTATTAAGCATCTTCTATGTGCCAGGTGGACAGCCAAGTGGCCTAGTGCCGTTCTACATGCCACATGGAGTCAGGAAGACCTGAATTCAAATCTGGCTTCACACGCTTACTAGCTGTGTGACCCTGGGCAAGTCATGTCACCATGTTTGCCTCAGTTTCCTCATCTGTAAAATGAGCTGAAGAAGGAAATGACAAACCATTCCAGTACCTCTACCAAGAAATCACCAAATAGAGTCACCGAGAGCCAGACATGACTGAAACAAGTGAACAACAACAAAAATCTGCCAGGGAAATGAAGGCAAAAAACAAACAAGCAAACAAAAAATCAGTCTCAGGTCTCAAGGACCTCCGAGTCTCCTGGGGAGATAACATGCAAACACCTGTATACAAACAGGATACAGGCTGGGTAAACCGAGACTGTCTCAGAGGGAAGGCACTAAGATTAAGGAAGCCTGGGAAAGGCTTTTTGCAGGACTGTAGCTTAGACTGGAAGATTTTCAGGGAAGCCACAAGGTGGAAATGATGAAATGAGTTCTAGGCATGGGGGATAGCCAATGAAAATGCCCTGAGTCCAGAGATGGAATGTCATGTGCAAGGAACATCAAGGAGCCTTGTGTCACTAGGTCATTGACTATATTCGGAAGAAGGTGGCTGAGGTGGGGCTGTGTAAGGTCTAAGAAGACTTGAAAGGTAGGGAGAGGCTTTGAATGCCAAACAGAGGATCTGAAATTTGATCCTGGGGGCAACAGGGAACTGGAGTTGACTAAATTCGGGGTGGGGGTGAGGGTGTGTGTCACGTGGTCAGACCTGCACTTTAAGAAGATCAATTTGGATGAACTAGAATAGAGAGAAACTGGAGCCTGGGCTATTGCAATAGTCTAGGCAGGAGGTGATGGACGGCTGCACCAGCATGGTGGCAGTGTCAGGAGAGGAAGCATATACGAGAGATGTTAAGAAGGCAGAAACACAGCAGGACTTGGAAACTGATTGGATATGGAGGGTGAGAGTAAGGAGTAGAGGATGACAACCTAGATTGTGAGACTGGGTGACTGGGAGGATGGTGGTACCCTAGACAACAATAGGGAGGTTAGAAAGGGGGGAAGTTTTTTGGGAAAGATAATGAATTCAGTGTTGGACAAAATGAGTTTAAGATGTCTACGAGATTTTTTTCACTAAAATTGTTATATAGTAACTGAGCTGCTATGAACCCAATGTTGTTCTTCTGAAAGTATGAGGTGGTGTGATTGGTCTCTGTGTTGGGGTGGGGTGTGGAATTATTCTTCATATGTTGGGAAGTATGTCTATTTGTCATAATATCTTTGAAGTAAATATGCCTTTAAAAAAAGATGTCTATGAGACATTTTAGTTTGAGATGTCCAGTTGTAGATGGGAGATTGCAGGTCAGGAGAGAGATTTGGGCTAGATAGACAAATACATCTGAGAATCATCTGTATAGAGATGAGAGGGGCAGCTAGGAGGTGCAGTGAATAGAGAACCGGTCCTGGAATCAGGAGGACCTGAGTTCAAATGCAATCTCAGACACTTGACACTTACTAGCTGTATGACCTTGGGCAAGTCGCTTAACCCCAATTGCCTTGCCTTCCCCCCTCCAAAAAAAAAAAAGAGATGATAGTTGAATCCATGGGCACTGATGAGATCACCAAGTGAAAGAGTATGGAGGGAGAGGAGAAGAGGGTCCATGAGAGAGCCTTGGGGCCACCCACAGTTAATGGATGTGACATGGATAAAGATCTGGCAAAAAGGACTAAGAAGGAGCAGTTGGACAGGTAAAAGGAGAACCAGGGGAGATTCATGTCACAAAAACCTAGAGAAAAGAGTATTAAGGAAGACCATCATCAAGAGTGTCAACAGCTACAGAGAGGGCAAGAAGGATGAGGACTAAGAAAAAGTCATTAGATTTAGCACTTAAAAGGTCGCAGTTTGAGTTGAACGATGAGTTCAGAAGCCTTCTCAATGGAGTTTATCCACAAAAAATAGCACCTTTAAAGAGAAGGCAAAAGTCCTAGATTTTAAAAATCCCTCGTCTTTTGAATTTTATAGAATGAGCAAGTTTAAATGGGTACGGGTTAAGGCAAGTTGGTGAAGCACAAGGGCTAGACCAGAAATCAGAAGATCTGGGGTCGGTTGGGCTCTGATGCTAACCAGCTGTGTGCCCCTGGGCAAGGCCCTTAACCTCCCTAGAGCTCAGGTGCCTTAGGAGGCCTTAGGAGGGGGTTGGACTAGGCGCTTTCTTTTTTTCCTCCAGTGACTGCACTGTTTGAAATTTAAACAGTTTATGACTCTTCGTGTAAATAAAACAATTTATCTCTGAGTAATTAGGAGCCATTTGTTTTTACTTTTAAAAAAGGCTAGATATCCGTGTCATCAAACACATCTTAAAATACTCGAAGTTTTTAAGCATCTTTTGAAATATGCCATCTTCTTCCAATATTCCTTTGCCAGAGTTTTGCCAGAAGAACTGGACTGTACCTTAAAGTTTCATTCAAGAAAGAGATTTTCAATGTACAATCTCACTTTGATAGGTCCCTAAACTAAATCACATTAAAAAGTCTCAAATTATCAATGAACATATTTTTGGTTAAAAAAAGACACATATTCTATGGAAACTCTAGCTTCTCGGTAAATCTGAGAATTTGCTTTAAGTAGAATACAAAAAAATCCTGCAACTAATTTTTAAGTTGTATCATAATACAGAATTGTCATTTTAAGGGGCAATTCAATAGGTATAAAAATTATTTTCATAAATCATTCATCCTTCCAGTCATCCAGGTTCAAAACCTTGTTTTCTTTCTTGGCTTCTCACTCTCACTCATCCCACACGTCCAATTACCTGCCAAGTCTTGTTATTTCTTTGTCCACAGCATCTCTTGCTTATATTCCCCTTCTCTCCATTCACACAGCCACCACATTAGTTGAGACCCTCATCACCAGGACTCAGAAGTCCAGCCTCCAGCTACAGTCTCCTACTTAATCTTTCTTCCTCAAATCTCTCCTCAGTCCAACGTATCCTTCAGACTGCTGCCAGTGATTTCCCTAAAATGTAGGTCTTATCACATCACCGAAGTACTCAATAAACCTCAGTGGTTCTGGATTGCCCCTAGCATCAAATATCGACTCCCGTGCTTAGCATTCAAAGTGCTTCACAAGCTGGCCCTTCCTACCTCGCTAGGATTCTTACACTCTTTGGTCCAGCTCCAAGCGCCCACCTGCTGTTCCTCCATCTCTGGATTTGATGTCTTTGCTCTGGCTCTCTGCCATGCCTGAAATGCCCCCTCTCCTTACCTGCAGTTCTTCAAATCTCTGGCTTCCTTCAAAACTCAGCTCAAATGCCACTTTCTGCAAGAAGTATTTCCTTGTTCCCCCCTAAGTTACGCTTGCCCTTCTAAGATCATACTGTTTTTGTCTGTTTCTTTTACATACATATATCTATAGAAGTATATCCTGTCTCCCCCATTAGAATGGTAGCTTTTGTCTCTGAATCTCTGGCAATTGGTGTGGTGCTTAAAGATGGTGACGGAGTGAGCTTGGGCCTCTCGTAGTACCTCCTTACTTAGCATGGGTACTAACTCCCTGTTACCCCATTTGCGTTCCTTCCTTTCCAGTGGACAGATGATTCTCTTGGGCAGCTCTGTCCTCCCTCAGGAGCCTGCTAGTGCTGTCCTGTCCAGACCAAGAAGCAGCTCTCTCTCTTCATCTTTTCCTTTGCTCCTGACACTTTTTAAAATTATACTCTGCTATGCTTTTGGGGCTGTCCTCTCTGACTTGTCCTTACTTTCATCATCGGCAGCTTTCCAAAACCCCAGATGGTTGGGGTTCCCTTGCATTAACACATCAGTCTCTTTAGACAACTCCCCCCACCCCCATTCAGAATTATTTCTTTTATTGTCTTCAGAATTTCATTCTTGACTTTCCCATCCCCCTGGCCTGACTTCCTCAGGAGAATTTTATTCCATGGGATCCTACCTATTTTTCTCTCTCCTTTTCCTTCTCCCTCTCTCTCTCCATCCTTCTGAAATCTACTCTTTGAAAGTTAAAATCTCTGTCAGAATTAAGCCCCAATTTCCTCTTGGTGCCTTCCTCTTCCTCTTCCCTCCTTTTTCTTAGGGAAAGAAAGGTAGGGTGGTATAGTAAGAGGCAGATCCCCATAGTGGTCAGAGTGCTTAAATTTGAGTCTGAAAGACCTGGTTTTGAATGTATTAGCTCTAGTCCTTCCCAGCTGAGACTTTCATGACATACATGGCTAATGGACAGCCCACCCATGTTGCTATTAGATCAGTTCTCCCTCTCGGGCTTCTGTCCTGTTTGCTGGGCTATGTCTTCCATCTATAGGTGGTCTATGATGCACTCTGATGCTTCTTTTTCTGACTCTTTCCATTTTCACCTACATGCTCTCTCCGTGGTTGCTGAATTTCACCAGTGAGTATGGATTCTTAAAATACAACGCCATCCTGCTATTTCCTCTTTGTACAATGGAAGGAACAACAGATTTGGAATGAGAGAACCTGAGGTCAAACTCGCTTTCCTGAGCTAGGGCCTCTAACTCATTGTAACAACACTTTGTACAGTTTTAAAAATAGAAATCTGAGGCTATGACTTTCATCCTTAAATCCTTTTTAGGGTTATCTACTGCTCATCTTCCTCCACTGTAGTTACTCTTGATGGTATTTTCCTTGGAGGATCTAGCTAGCTAGTAAGCTATTGGCTGTTTCTCTTCTGCCCTTGCTTCTCAGTTTGTATGGTTATGTTATGTTATGTTGTGTTGTGTTGTGTTATAATATTATATGGTTCTCAAGATCCTAGGGCAAATACATTCTTTCCCCTCAGACCTTGTTAGGTCCTTTTTTGCATTATTCCTGTATGTTAGGTCACAGTCCATATTCCAAACCTGTTCTCAGATATCATGTTTTTAACCTGTTCATAGCCCAAATCGGCTGCTCTTATGAATCATTTTTCTTCAATTAGGAGCAGCAGCAACAGTGATTAGAAGTCAGCCTATGCCCTGAAGGTCCTTGTTTTCTTGAGCATTAGCCATGCTTTTTCAATCCCATCTCTGCCAACACTCCAGAAATGGTAGTCATCAGCAGGTCTGACAAGTCTTGGGAGGTTCTCTGTCCTGGGCTGGGCGCACACCCCAGGAGAATAGCGGAGCTCTCTACTGTTCTCGTCAAGGAGGCACTAACTATCGGTGCTTGTCTGTTTCTTCCTCTGACCCTTACTGGACAATCTCTCATTTAATGTCACCTATCACAGGATTCTGGATTTAGAGCTGAAAGAGGCTTTAGAGGTCAACCAGTCCAACTCTCTCATTTTATAGCTGAAGAAAAGGAAGCCAGAGAGGCTGACTGGCTCAAGGTCACACAAGCTCCTAAGTTACAGAACCAGGACCCAAACACACTCCCTCTGACTCTTGCCACTATACCACACTACCTCTCACATTAACATGCCTTGATGGACAACAAGCAGCTGCTTCATCTTTAGTAGGTCCAGTTCCCTTGTGTTCAGGAATAGTCTCCTAGTCATTATTTAGCTCTGAGAGCTTAACAGGCCTTCTCTCCCTTCCCCTTTGTGATCCATTCTTCCACTCTCCAACTTCCTGACATTGGAGAGGATTCCCCTTTGACTCTTCAGAACCTATTTCTTTTTTGTTTTTACACTGAAGCCCTTCATCTCCCTTGTGAAGGAACATGTAACTCTCCCTGATAATCTAGATAGTGGAGAGACATTCTTTAGGCCTCTTTACCTTTGCTTCCAGGAAGGAGGACAAGATGTACTTTTCACATGGATAAGAACTACTATTACTCAAATTTAACTTGAAGACAGATAATAACTTGGAATTACGTGATTAGTAACATCACTGAATGTTCCTATAAAGCACTTGTATAGCACTTTGTTCTTCCCAAGGCATTCTAACATCAAATAACTTAAGAAACTTCTTGGAACCTTATAATCCCTCATTTTAAAAATAAACATTTTAAAATTCTGAACATAAAACCAAAAAAAATGTGAGCATTTCTATATACCAAGTAGAACATAAAAGACAATTGTACCTGAAACTGTGAATCTCTACTCCATACAGCGTATTGGTTTTTTTTTAACGTATATAATTCAGCATGTTACTTTCAAAGCTATCCTGCTTATCTAAGCTTCTGTTCTCCTCAATATATTAAAAATGTCTTAATGGCTCTTTTCTCTGAGGGGAGGTGGTGGAGAGGGAGGGAAAAATCACTGTTGTTAGCCCCTGTCCCCTGTAAAGTCCTACCTCCTAGTTATTAAAAAAAAAACAACCTTATAAGGGCAGCTAGGTGGTGCAGTGAACAGAGGACTGGCCCTGGGGTCAGGAGGACCTGAGTTCAAATCTGGACTCAGATACTCAACACTTACTAGCTGTGTGACCTTCGGCAAGTCACTTAACCCCAATTGCCCTGCTTTTCCCCCTACAAAGACAAAAAAAACTCTTATAATAAACAAGCATATTCTAGATCAATATCCCTAATAAATACTGATGCAAAATTTTTAAATAAAATATTAGCAAGGACACTACAGCAACACATCATAAAGATTATGTACAGAATGGCTGGTTCGATATTAGGAAAACTATAAACATAACTGACCTTTTAAAAAACAATAACAAAAAAACATGATTTTGTCAATGGATGCAGAAAAGGCTTGACAAGATACAAACCTGTTCTTGTTCAAAACATTAGAAAGTATGGGAATAAAAGGATCTTTCCTTAAACATAAGAAGGAGTATCCATCTAAAAGCAAGAATCTGCATTATCTGCAATAAAAATAAGCTAGAGGCCTTTCCACTAAGATTGGAGTGACAATTTCCGTTCCATTACTATTTAATTTAGTGCTAGAAATGCCAGCTATAGTATAAGACAAGAAAAGGAATGAGAGTAGAGACACTGACAAAGAGGAAACAAAATTATCACTTTTTGGCAGATGGTATAATGGTTTCCTTAGAGAAATCTCAAATCAACCAAAAAACTAAATTAAACAATTAACTTTAGCAAAGTTTCAGGATATAAGATAAATCTACACAAATCATCAACATTTCTGTGCACTGCCAAGAAAATAGAAATTCCATTTAAAATAACTGTAGAATGAATAAAATACTTGGGAGTCTACCTGCCAAGGCATATATTGGAACTACACGAACACAATTACAAAATACTCTTTAGACAAATAAAGACAGATCTAAATAATTACAGAATGATTATTTACTCATGGGTAGGCCAAGGAAATACAATAAAAATGACAATAATATCTCAATTAATTTACTTATTTAGTGCCATACTAATCAAACTATTAAAGCATTACTTAATAGAGCTGAAAAATAATAACCAAATTGGTCTAGAGCAGTGGTTCTCAACCTGTGGGTTCTGTTCAGTTTGTAACAATGAAAATACATCCTGCATATCAGATAGATTCATAACAGTAGCAAAATGACAGTTATGAAGTAGCAACGAAAACAATGTTATGGTTGGGGGTCACCACAACATGAGGAGCTGTATTAAAGGGTCGCGGCATTAGGAAGGTTGAGAACCACTGCTCTAGAGTTTAAAAAAGGTCAAGAATATTATGAAAGTCAATGAAAAAAAGTTGAAAGGAAGGGGGTCTAGTAATACCAGACCTCAAATTATACTACAAAGCAGTCATCATAAAGACAATTTGGTACTGGGTAAATAGATAGGTGCTCAGTGGCCATGTTTAGATACACATAACAGAATGAGAACAGTAGTCTATTGTAGGATAAACACAAACATCTCAGCTACTGTGGTAGGAACTCACTATTTGACAAAACCTGTTGGGAAAACTGGAAAGCAGTCTGGTAGAAACAAGGTACAGATCAACATCTCCCATTGTGACATCATAGACAAATTAGAGGAGCAAGGAAGAAAATGCCTTTTAGATTTATGGATCAGGGAAGAGTTCATGACCATAAAAGGCTTTTAGGAGGTAAAACAGACAATTTTGATTGATAAAATTAAAAAAAAAACTTTTGCACAAACAAAGCCAAATGCAGCTAAAATTAGAAGAGAAGCTGGTACATAAGGAATTTCCCCCCCAGCAAATTTCTTTGAAAAAGGTCTCATTCATGAGTTCTTTGAATAAAAACCTCATAAAGATCTGATTAGAATATATAGGGAATCATGGCCAAAGTGGAAATTTGTTTTGACTGACTATTGGTGGGTGAAATGGGCTGTTTTTCTTATATTCTCAATGGGGGTAGAGGGTTAAGGGTCAGAAGTCAGATCTCGGCTGCTTAAAACTATTATATATAAAAAGAAAACTTGGGAACTCTGTTCAATGTAATGACCAATCACAATTCCTGGAGACTCATGATGAAACATGTTACTTATACTTAACTCCTCACAGAGAGGCAATGAACTCAGAACTCAGATTGAGACTTTTTTTTTTAGATATGGCCAATGGGACATTTTGAATTGCTTAACTACACGTTTGCAATAAGGATTTTGTTTTTCCTGCTTTCTCAGCGGGAAGGAGGAAGATTGGGAAAGAAAGTGGGAGGGAGAGAAAGTTAATCTTTGTTTGAAGATAAAATAAAATTTAATTAAGAAAAAGAATATATAGGGAATGGTTTCAAATTTATAAGAATAAAAGCTATTTCCCAATTGATAACTGATCAAAGGTTAGGAATAGGAAGATAGCCAAACTATCAATAGCCATATGGAAAAATGTTCTATATCACTAATATTCAGAGAAATAAAAATTAAAACTACTCTGAGGTTCTACCTTGTACCCATTAGATCGGCAAAGGTGACAAAAAAGGAACATGACAAATGCTGGACAGGTTGTGGGAAAACAGTTATATTAATGCATTGTTGGTGGAACTGTAAACTATCCAGCCATTTTGGAAAGCTATTTAGAATTATGACCCCAAAGTTATTAATTTGTGCACATTCTTTGACCCAGAAATATCACTACTAGGTCTATATACCCCAAAGAGGTCAGAAAAAGAGAAAAAGGACCCACAAGTACAAAAATATTACTAAGAGCTATTTTTGGCAGCAAATATTTGGAATCTGAGGAGGTGACCATCAAATGAAGAAAGGCTGAACAAGTTACAGTACAAGAATGTGATGGAATACTACTGTGTTCTAAAAAATAATGAAGGGGATGGTTTCAGGGAAACCTGGGAATACTTGTATAAACTAATGTAGGATGAAGTAAGCATATCAGAAGAACAATTTATACAATACTATTCGGTACAATAATATTACAATAGTATTGTAAAGACAAAGAACTATGAAAGACTTAAGAACTCAGATGAACACAATGACTAACTGATATTCTAAAAGACTCATGATGAAACGTTACCCATCTCCTGATAGAGAGGTGATGGACTCAGTACGCAGATTGAGACTTTATTTTTGGATTTAGCCAAAGCAGGAATTTCTTTTGCTTGACTATACATAATTGTAATTGGGGTTTTGCTTTTCTTGCTTTTTTAATGGGGGAAAGTACAACAAGGGAGGGAAGTAGGGAGGATGGAGAGAATGTGCATCTGAAAATAAAACTGAATTAAAAGCACACAGGCATACATCAGATCATGTAATGGCCATAGAAAAATGTATGTTATGTCTCTTTCTGTATCTTAGATCCATTAACCTTCTGTCAGGAAAACCTTCATCAGAGGTCATCCAGAGTCATGGCTGGTCCTCACTTTGATGAGAATAAAGTCCTTCAAAGTTGTTTTTCCTTACAATGTTATTACTGAAGAAACTGTTCTGGTTCCATATTAGTTCATAAAAGTTTTCCTAGGATTCTCTGAAATCACCTCTTTCTATATTTCTTACATTGCATATTATTCCATTACAATTCTAGACCACAATTTGTTTAGCCATTCCTTAAGTGAGGGGAACTTCTTTAGTTTCCAGTTTTATGCTACAAAAAAGTGCTACTGTATGTGTGTGTGTGTGTGTGTGTGTATTCATACATATATGTGTAAATATATACACACATACATATATATGTATACGGTTCTTTTCCTTTTCATTTGATCCCTTTGGGAAAAAAGCCTAGTAGTGGGGTTTAACAGCATAAATAGTTAATTGACTTTTGGGGCACAGTTTCAAACTGTTATGGCTGGATCAAATCATAGCTTCACCAACAGGGCAATAACATGCCTGTTCTCCTGTAGTCTCTCCAACATTTGTCATTTGCTTTTTTTGGCCTTCTTCGCCAATCTGATGGGTGTGATCTGGCTAACATTTTAGAACAATGCCAAATGGAAGAAAGAGTATTTGCACCAATTTGTAATGGTTCCACAACTACTAGGATTACTAGCTCTAATTACTAGAACTAAGATATTAAGGGGATACTGCTTCTCTTAGTACAATGTTAGCATTGCATCACTGTAAAGCCCCCTTTTCAATTGCTCAAATAAATATCTGCCATTCTAGATTTCTCTTGACTTTTGTGTTTACATTTCAAAGTTCTTACAGTTCTGGTCTTTTCATTAGGAAAGCTTAAAAGTCTTTTATTCTATCAAATATTCATTTTTTTCCCTTGTAGGAGTATACTCAGCTTTGCAGGGCAAGTCATTCTTGGTTGTAAGCCTTTCTTTTTTGCCTTTTGAAATGTTGTATTCCAGGATCTCCTCTGGTTTAAGAAGAAGATGCTAGGTCTTGTGTGATACTGAATGTGGTTCTCTGGAACTTGAGCTATGTCTTTCTGGATGCCTGTAGTATTTTTTCCTTTGATATGGGAGCTCTGGATCTTGGCTATTCTTAGGACTTTTCCTTTTGGGGTTTCTTTTTTTAAAAAATTTAATTGATTTGTTTATTTACTTTTAGTTTACAAGATTCAGTTATGCAATCCCTTGAGTTTCAAATTTTCTCCCCTCCCTCCCTCTCCCAATCCATGGCAGCATGCAATCAAGTATAGGATCTGCAAATACTTTCACACTGGATATTAGTCTGGTTGTAAAGTATTGTAACCAATGGAATGAATAATGGGAAAAAAGAAACAAAACCAAACATGGAAAAGAAAAAGAGCATGTAGTTTGCTTCAGTCTGCATTTAAACTCTGTTCTTTCTAGATCTTTCTCTAAATGTAAACATCTTCAATCCTGAGTATGTTAGAGTTGTCTTATAACCTTGCATTGCTGAGAAGAGTCCAGTTTATCAAAGTTGGTAGTCACACATACATTGTGTCTGTCATTGTGTACAAATTTCTCCTGGTTCTGCTCTTCTCACCTAGCATCAGTTTGCATAAGTCTCTCCAGGTAAATATGAAGTCCATCTGCTCCTCATTTCTTATAGCACAACAGTATTCCATTACATTCATATACTACAACTTGTTTAGCCATTCTCAGGGTTTCTTTAAGGAGGTGATTGGTTGGTTCTTAACTACCTTCACTTTGTCCTCTGATTCTAGTAGGTCGGGGCAGTTTTCATTTGTGATATCTAAAAATATAGGTCTAGGCTTTTAAAAATCATGGTTTTCAGGGAATCTGGTAATTCCTGAGTTATCTCCTAGGCCTGTTTTCCAAGTTAGCTATTTTTGATAGTGAGAACTTTATATTATCATGGTGTCACTGAGTTATGTTTGATCTATTCTAAGTTCTAGGGAATTCAATTTTTGGGTAAGGTTTACCACTTCCTGTTCTAAGGTATCTGTTCTCCTTTCAGTTATTTCCTCTAGAGTTTTTAGTTTATTTTTTTATCTCGACCATATTTTTTCCCAGATATTCATGTAGTTCTTGTGGAAAATCTATTTTTCCCTTTGTATCTCAGTCTGCAGTTACTGTGGAGTTATTCAACCTTCTAGATTGAATTCTTAGGTATTTTTGGTTCTACAGTACCTCTTTATAGTAATTGGTACCTTCTGTTTACTAATATCTCCAGCCTCAGTTACTAAACTGGGGCTTTGTACCAGGGCCAGGTTCCATTCTCTACTGTGCTTTTTGGGTGGAGTAGTTGGCCCTGCTTGGTCCCAACATGGATAACTTGGGAGATGATCTCCATCTCCTAGTGCTGATAGGTTTTAGGCCTCCCTGGATTTCTAAAGTTCAAATCACTGGGTTTGGAGGGTCCTCTATGGAGTCTTGGAGTAGAATGCTAGAGGCTTCAGAATCTCTGAGCCTTGTATGTTCTAGTCTGGGCACTGCCGTGCTCAGACTGGCCCTGCTGCTTCTAAAGTCTATTCTTTGGGTTTCTGATCAATCTTGGGTTTTCTTATGAGAGTCCTCTGATCTTTCTTCCTCTAGATAAAAAGTCCTGCAAGCCACAGGTATCCCTGGTATCTCTAGTCACAATAGGAGGCTTCTGTCTTGTCTGACTATGCAGGCTGGACTGGATTTTCTCGCAGGCCTTGTTTTCTAATTCCCACTGCTAACTTTTTGTGCAGTTCTGGAGTGGATGAAGTCACTTATTGTAATTTCGCATTAGATTTCTTGACCACTATACAGTCAATCCTTAGGTTTTGTCCTGGACTAGATATGCTAGGCTGCCTAACTCTGTTCAGGCAACCAACTTAGCTTGAAGTCCTCATAACCCTTTATTTTCAAGCAAAGGATCAATAAATATCCTATGATATGCAGGATCCCACAAAATATATACAGCAAGAAGACAATTAAGGCTATGGTCCCAAATTTTTATCTATGATTCAAAATTGATCAAGCTATACAGATGAATTTCTACATAGAACTCTTTAAGATCTATTATTCTGCATAATTTTAAATGTGCATGACTGCCTAAATACAAATTCTGTCAAATACAACTGAATTATTCCCTTCATACTGAGCTATGGAAGTACTGACTTAGAGCATAGCTGGAAAAATCAGAATACTAGTTGTCTATCCATAAATCAAAGCACCAGCCAAATGGAGGAAGAAATGCACTTTTCAAAGCTAGGTTTTGTCAACAGTTGCAACTATAATGGTTGATTATATAAGCACTCCTAAGGATGGAGGGTAACAAGTGGCTCCTGCACTCTAAGTGGAAGCAATTCAGTTTTCTAAACTGTCAACGACTTGTTTCCTAATCTCTCTCTCTCTCTCTCTCTCTCTCTCTCTTTCTCTCTGCTTTTTGGAGGGGGAAGGCAGGGCAAATGGGGTTAAGTGACTTGCCCAAGGTCACATGGCTAGCAAGTATTAAGTGTCTGAGACCACATTTGAACTCAGGTCCTCCTGACTCCAGGGCCAGTGCTCTATTTACTGCGCCACCTAGCTGCCCCTATTTCCTAATATCTATAAGGCGTAAAAGAACTCCCCACTCCTCTCAGCAATCCAAGGTTATAAGACAATTTCAAAAGACTCATGATGAAAAGGGATATCCACATCCAGAGAAAGAACTACAGAGTCTGAGTGCAGATTGAAACAAACTACTTGTTCTCTCTCTTTTGTGTTTTGTTTTCTTTCCTCTTTCTCATTGTTCACTCCATTGGCTATAATCCTTCAATACAACTTGACTGATGTTTAATGCAAAGCTATTTGTAGATCCTATATTTAATTGCATGAATCTTGGGGGGGAGAGGGGAGGAGAGGGAGGAAGAGAAAGTTAGAAACTCAAGGGATTGTGGAACTGAACGTTGTAAACCAAAAGTAAATAAATAAAATTAAAAAAAAGAACTTCCCAACAATTATACTTAACCACTCAGCTAAAAAAAAAATCTAATCAATTTCTAGATTATTTTATTAATAATTATTTTCAAGTGTTAATGATTCCAATAAATGGTCTAATCGCTCTAACTCTGGTTAGAGAGTTACCAGCAAAACCAGGAGCCGAATTGTCTCTCTGGGAACACTAATACAATAGAATCCTATAAGCACCTAAGAAAAACCACTGCTAAGAGCTTGAGGCATGGCTTTTTGAACTACATGGACACTAAGTATGCAGAATATGTTCCTGACATACTGAATCAAGTGAGGCCTCACATTAAACTATTAAAACTTTCCTTGGCTCACCCAAACTCAGCTTTAATCAGACATGCAAGTTCGTCTATCAGTGGACTCCAAATACAATGAAAAAGAAGGAAGTGGAACAGCTTTTTTCCCCAGTAAGGACAAGTCATTACTCTCCATGTTCTAGCTGATCAAGTCACTTAAGTATCAGAGCATATAATACTGATTTAAGAAGCTGATCAAGGTAGTAGGTAAAAGCTAACAGTAATAAGAGAAATAGGACAAAAAATTAGATATGTGTCTGCTCTGGAGAGGATTCCTAAATTTCTTCAGTCTTCTACACAGTGCAGTAAATTAGTCCTTAACAAGCTGGAGAGAAAGCCCACATACTGGGATTTATATTTGTTATGAAAACTAGAAACCCTATGAGGAATCACTGGACTAGGAGTTGGGAGATCTGGGTTCTAGTTGTTAGTTCTATCTTTGAAAGGTCTTTTGACCTCTCTAGGCCTCAGTTTCCTCATCTGTAACATGAGAAGACTGAACTATATATGTTCTCTCCAGCTCTAAGATTCTATGAGATAATTATTCTATACATGGCACATTTCTGATACAAAATATATCAAAGGTAAGCTTTGTTTTCAGAGGGGATTTTGTTTTATTGCCTGTTAATAGAAGGATAAATCTCCCTGATTAAGAGGCAGTTAATTTTATTATTTTCTTTGAAAGTAAAGGCACAGAAGGCTCCATGTTAAACTACTACCTTATTCCCTAACCATGTGGTGACCCCAAAATCGATGACGTTCTTTCTATTTCATTAAAAACATGTTCTATTTATTTCTTCCCACTTTTCAAAATATAAAACCTCTGTTGACATGCTGTTGGGGAGGGCCACCTGGAAAAGGCCTCAGGAAAAACAGTACCCTGCTCTCCCATGACCACCCTTGCCAAAAAAAGGTTTGCTTACTCTTATGCTAACAAATATTATACCAAACGGATATAGTGACAGTACTAAAAAGGGACAATTTCTTTCCCCTCCACATTTGGCAACAAAAGCAGGTACACGTCTTATGTAAACTGTCGCTCCTGATAGTTTTGGAAAACTACATCTTGAGAATGTATGATCCAATTAAGAAGGAGGTGAGCACCTGAATGGAGAAACATTTTCAAAATCTCCAGTTGATATAGGTGTTTTAATTTCTAAAGATTTTTGTTTGCTGGATCTCATTTATCCCTTGCTTCATGATAAAAGTGTTAAATATCTTACTTTGCAAGTAATGTCTAGTCCATAGGAATTCTCTCCTCGGCTTGAAGCTCCTCCCATTTTTTCAATTCTTGCAATGACACCCAGGGGAATGTCAAGCAATGCTCCAGAATCCTAAAAGAGACACAAATGAAAAATATCAAGAACTCAAGTACACCTTTCTGGGGCCCAGGCAACTCTTTATAACTACAGTATAAATTAGTTGTTGATCTGCATTGGCAGAGGGCTTATCTTCACCAGAAGTTTCCTATATTAATGAAATCCCATTCCCATTCTCCTATCTCCAAACAAATCATGAATCTATCAATTCACAGTACTGGAGAATTTCTTACCTTGAAATTGTAAAACTTTATAGATAAAAGTGTGACACAACAGAACATACATAAACAGCGAGGATTAAAATAGTCTTACATGCCCAAATCTCTATAAACAGTCCTCCAAAGACTAACATGGAACAGATTTTTGGAAGCCCATCTGGTTTCTCTGAACTGTTGATCTTTCCTCTCTCTCTTCCTTCCTTCTTCTTTGATACAGATATATATGTTGGAACCACACAATATATGGTTCCATATATCACTTCTTTCTGAGGAAGTAAATAGTATTGTTCTTCATAGCTGATCTGAATGCTCAAATTACTCAGAATAGCTTTTTCATTCACAGCTACTCTTCAAACAATATTGCTATTAATGTATATAACGTTCTCCTAGTTCTGCTCATTTCACTTTGCACCAACCTTCTTGTCTTTTCTTACATCACAGTAGTATTCCATCACAATCACATACCACGACTTATTCAGCTGGTCCCCAACTGCCAGGCATCCCCCTAATTTCCAGTTCTTTCCCACCACAAAGAGCTGCTATAAATATTTCAGAACATATAGGTTCTTTTCCTTTTCCCTGATCACCTTGGGAAATAGATGCGACAGCTTCTTTAGTTATCACTTTTATCATTTCTTAACAGCATAGCAATATTTCATTCATATACCACAATTTGTTCAGCCATCCCTCAATTAACGGGCATGTATTTTGTTTCCAGTTTTTTCCTACCACAAAAAGTGCCAACATAAATGTTTTGGTGGATATGAGAACTTCTTAGCAACTACTTTCTTGGGATATATGCCTAGCACTGGAATCTCTGGGTCAAAGGGTGTAACACATTTCTATAATGCTTTGGACAAAATTCCAGATTGCTCTCCAAAATGGTTGGATCAACTGATCACCAACATCAACAGATCAACTGATCACCAACATCACCAACCATCAACAGTTCCACTGACGGAATATTACTATCACAATTTTTCCACATCCCCTTCAACATTTGTCATTTTCTCCTTCTATCATTTTAGCCAATAGGACAGGTATGAGATAGTATCTCAAAGTTGTTTTAATTTGCATTTTTCTAATTAATAATGATTTAGAACATTTTTTATATGTGTGTACATAGCTTTGATTTCTTCTTCTAAAAATTGCCTGTTCATATCCTTTGATCATTTATAAACTGGAGAATGATTCATATTCTTATAAATTTGATTCAGTTCTCTGTATAGTTGAGATACGAGGCCTTTATCTGAGAAACTGTCTATAAACGCCCTCTCCCCCCCATTTTCTGCTTTCCTTCTAATCTTGGCTATACTGGTTTTATTTGTACAAAACCTTTTAAAATGTAATATAATCAAAATTATCCATTTTCCATGCCCCAATGCTCTCTATCTCTTCATAAATTCTTCTCCTATGAATAAATTTTACAGGTAATAAGTTTCATGTTCTTCTAATTTATTTGTTATATCTCCCTTTATGTCTAGGTCATGTATCTATTTTGACTTTCTCTTGGTAAGTGGTATAAGATATTTGGTCTGCCACAACCAGTTTTCCCAGCAATTTTTTTTTAGCCAAATAGTGAGTTCTTATCCCAAAAGCTTAGATCTTTACATTTATCAAACAAAAGGTTACTATAGTAATTTACTACTATGCATTGTATACATACTCTATTCCACTGACCTACCCTTCTATTTCTTAGCCAGTACCAGATAGTTTGGATAATTATTGCCTTATAATATAGTTTAAGATCTGGTTTTGCTAAACTTCTTTTCTTTACATTTTTTTTCACTAATTCCTTTGATACTATTGATCTTTTGTTCTTCCAAATGAAATTTTGTTTTTTTCTAGATCAATAAAATATTTTTGGTAGTTTAATTTGGATGGCACTAAATAAGTAGATTAGTTTAGGTAGCATTGTCATTTTATATTGGCTATGCCCACCTATGACCAAGTAAAATTTCTCTAATTATTTAAATCTGACTTTATTTGTATAAAAAGTGTTTTATAATTGTATTGATATAGTTCCGGGGTTTGTCTCTGTAGGTATACTCCCAGGTGTTCCATACCATCTACAGTTATTTTAAATGAAATATCTCTATCTCTTCATACGGGGCTTTATTGGAGATATAAAGACATGTTGATGATTTATGTGGGTTTATTTTATATCCTGCTACTTTGCTAAAATTATTGTTTCAACTATTCTGTTAGTTGAATCTCTAGGATTTTCCAAAAAAACCCAACACATCATCTGCAAAGAGAGAGAGTTTTATTTCCTCACTGCCCATTCTGATTCCTTCAATTTCTTTTTCTTCTCTTATTGCCATTGCTACCATTTCTAGTACAACACTGAACAAAATTTGTATTAATGGGTATCCTTGTTTTACTCCTGATCTTATTGGGAAGGTTTATAGCTTATCCCCATTACAGATAATGCTTGATGATGGTTTTAGGTAGATGCTACTTATCATTTTAAGGAAAAATCCATTTATACCTATGCTTTCAAGTGTTTTTAATAGGAATAAGTGTTGTATTTTGTCAAAAGCTTTTTTTGCATCTATTAATATAATCATATGATTTCTGTTGCTGCTGTTATTGATATAATCAGTTATGTTAACCATTTTCCTTATACTGAACCAGCTCTGCATTCCTGGTAAAAATCCCAGTTGGTCAAAATGCATAATCTCTGTGATATATTGCTGTAGTTTCCGAGCTAGGATTTTATTTAGAATTTTTTGGTCAATATTCATTAGGGAAATTGGTCTGAGATAGTTCTGAGAGAAGGCTGAAGTCCCCCACTATTATAGTTTTGCTATTCCCACTTGTAATTAATTTACCTTTTACTTTATAAACTTGGCTGCTACAGCATTTGGTGCATATATTACTTCATTATCTATGGTACTTTTTAACTTAATGTAGTTTCTCTGTTTATCTGTTATTAAATCTATTTTAGTTTTAACTTTGAGATCATGGTTGCTACCCCTGCTTTTTTTGCATCTGCTGAAGCATAATAATGTCTACTCCAGTTCTTTATTTTAACTCTATGTATATCTCTCATTTTTAAAGGTATTTCTTTTAAACAATATACTGCCGGGTTCTGATCTTTGATCCATTCTGCTATCCATTTCCATTTTATGGGCAAACTTATCCTATTTACTTTCAGAGTTACAGTCACTATTTGTGTATTTCCCTCTTTCCTATTCCCCTCTCCTCACTGTTTATCCTTCTCTCTCTCTTTTTACCCTATCTGTCCTTAGAAGTCGAATTTACTTCTGACCATAGAATCTCTAATCTGCATACCCTATTAGATCCTCCCTAATCCTATCCCCTTGCCCTATCACTCTATAAATAAAAACTTTTATACCCAACTAGAAGTATATGTTATTCTCTCTTTAACCCAGTTCTAATGAGAATAAGGTTCCCACACTGCTTGCCCTCCATGCCATCGTGCCCTCCACTGTGAAAGTTCTTTCATTCACATTTCTTTTGTATGAGATAATTTGCTACATTTTACCTCTTCCTGCCCGCCCTATTTTACTTTTTAAGACCATCCTATCATAACCAACTCAACCCCAAATCCTTTATCTATATATACTCCTTCTAACTACCCTTCCTCCACTGTTGATTTTTCAAGAGAAAACTGAAGGTCTAGGTATACTCATCTAGTACTGAGATGTGTGATCATGAGTAGATCATTTAATCTTTGGGTCTCAGTTTTAAATCAGGAAAAATAAGAGACAGGATTCCATGACTACTTCTAAGGTCCCTTCTACCTCTAAAATTTTATGATCTGTATCTGATCTATAATCTGATATCTTATTTCACAACTTTCAAATTTTTACTTAAATTGTATTCTTGTACCCTTGTTCACACTTTCTACATTTTTCTTAACTTACTCAACGCCAAAGGCAAATCTTTAAGCCAGCAACTATTAGTGCTGGAAAAACGAACATTCATGCAATATCTACTCATAGTAGGGCACCCAATAAATATCTGCCACATGAACAAACATTAAAAACCAATATTTTCTTTATAAAATTTAAACACAACTTTTAATAACTGTCTAGAAATCAAAGCATTTGTGAGTCTGGAATAGAAGAGTTTCAGGGACTCCACTGCAAACATCGAGATTTTAATTATGCAGATCAATCAGCTTCATCAAAGATTCCATCAATGTTTTGGATTATACCCAGAAAGAAACGTTTTCTGGATGTTACCATGGCACAAGGAGACAACATACATGACTTGAACCTGACTGCCTTAAGAGAGAATTGTCACTCAATGACTTATTTAAAAGAAAAAAGAAACTTTCACCTACTGCCAAATAACTGGAAAAACATCGGCTAGCTTCTGTAAGGGTGTCTAAGCTATGATGAGATTTATGAAGTTCTATGAAATTTTCTAAATGTTAAACTGTATTCCTCAACTTCCCAAATGTCTCCTTAAGAAAAATATACTTGCGTGCTAAGTGAAAATTCATTACTATACCATCAGCATTTATGTCCAAATGCAAAAACAAAAACTGTAGAAGACACCATGATGCCATTTGTACCACCCAAAGAAAGTAGAGTAGCACTGCCCCAAGACAGAGCAGAAAGAGGATTCTGAAGAACCAGTAAAGGTATTTGTTTTTTTGTTTTTTTTTTTTATTTACTCATTTACTTTTAATTTACAAGATTCGGTTCCACAATC
>CM053582.1:35989329-36037888 GCA_028627135.1 Pseudochirops cupreus | reverse complement strand
GATAGTCCAGTTTATCAAGGTTGGTCATCATATGTACGATGTGTCTGTGATTGTGTACAGGTTTTGCCTGGTTCTGCTCTTCTCACTTAGCATCAGTCCGTATAAGCCTCTCCAGGTAATTATGAAGTCCAGTAAAGGTATTTGTAATGGGCACTAGGGCAGAGGAAAAGAGTTGGGCTGCAGACCAGAGGGAACCTCCTGAGGCTCTCCATGTACATGGGTCAGAGAGAATAAAGTATTCAATCAAGGCCCACCCTGAAGCCAACACTGTTGCCAATACTGCTGGACAAACGTCAAGCCAGTCAGTCCTTTGTGAGGTTCATGAGGAACTATGCTTAAGGTAAGCAGCCAGGGAGACTCTGGGGAACTCACAGGAGACCTACCTATAGTAATCTGCTGTCATTTTCCACTTACCTCCATGTGCGGTGTGGCCCTGGACACTAACCTGTCTGAGAGAGGCAAGCAGGAGCTCACGTAGCAAGTCTGTGTTCCCCAAGTGTCAAGCATGTGGCTTTATGGTCTAGTCTCACGCCGGTCCAGAGGCAGTGGTGATCTGAGTAGTACTGTATTCTGGAGATTAAACCTAGACATGTAGATTTTATCTGCCAAGGTTGAGCTCAATGATCTATCCAAAGGAAAGGGGTACCAAGTATAGGGAATTGCACCGACAGGTTATCTACTGGCCTACCAGTACAAAAATGCTATTATGTGCTATGTTCTGCCTAAATGAACTCACAAAGACAAACTGGAAGGTCTAGGAATAAGAAAATTATCTTGGCCTTCTCTTGATAGTGCTAACTGACTAAACATTATTAAACATTTCAATGATCTCTAAGATTCCTTTTGGCATTAAAATGCTATGAATATGACTAAGTGTGTAAAAGAGTTGAATATAATTTTGAGTAGAAGTAAATAAAACTACGTAAGAATAACTATGTCATCATTAGAGAACAGAGATAAAATCTTATCACATTCATTTCTCCAAAGAGCCGAACCTTAAGGATGGAAGGTAGGTGAGTACACTACATGGTTCTACATGCTACACGGTCAAGTACTACTGGTTGTCACTTTCATAAAAATGAGAGTGAAAAGAGATATCAAAATCAGCTGAAAAGGAGAATGAATTGAGATGGTAGTCTTGAGAAGATTTAGAGCTTTATCTTGAAAAAAAAACAAAAATGAGGAATCTACCAGTAGACAATTCAGCTGCCTACTTGTTGGTGCTGATATAAATTGGTCTAAGAAAGAACACAAATCTAGCTTGAACTGCTACCAAATTCATAGCTCTCGCTGTAATGAGCAATATAAATGATCAGTACTGCTGGCACTTGTTAGAGGATTTTATCCTGAGTTCAATGAGATCCAGCACCTATCCAAAGATTAAGATAGCTAATATTTGAGAGCTGAAGTATAATGGGCACATTAACTATCTATTTCTGGCCCTAGCTTCTCCAAGTTTTATCCCCATTTTATCAACAGAAAGCCAACCAATGTATCTTAAGCTCTTGCACGAATCCTTTTGCTGAGTTATAATATGGTGACGTGTATAGCAAGGTCATAAGAGAATCTGACAGTTTTTGTTTATTTGTTTGTCTTTTACAAAGCTACAGCTGAAGGTACTTGCTCACTATGCCACTCAATAGCCTTTATGTAAGAACTCACACAATAAATCTGTTTGACTTTAGTTCCAGGAAAAAATTCTGTCTCTGTAAATGAATTTACATCTGTTCTTTTGTCAGAAAACAAAAACTGTATAACCAAATGCATTTGCTTTGTCTTTGCAGCCAGAAAGTTCACGGCCATGTTGTCTGCCCAAATATTCAAAGATGTCCTGTTCTTGTGCCTGAAGTATGTACTCCTCCTACTTCTTTCAAGTTCTGTTTGATTCTTTAAAGTAATATTTTGCACTTCTTATAGTTTGTGAGTCATCTCAAGTTCTTTTGTAAAGTAAACAGCTATTAAACCTTTATATTATAATTTTGCATTTTATATGTATAATGTAATACTATATTACATTATATTAAACGTATAACAAAATGGAAGGATCTTACTTTTGCAAAGAGGACTAGGAGTGAGACTAGATTTAAGCTGCCAATGGGACACCACTGGACTATGAGAAAACCACAATATCTGTGCCCCTAGGCCCTAATCAATTAATCCTTCAACAAGCATTTACTGAGCTCCTGCTATGTATGAGGCACTGTGATAAGTACTAAGGTTAAAAGGACAAAAATGGAACAATCCCCATCTCTGCTTTCTAGACATCTAGGGAGAAACACTGTCCATATACAAGCATATACAAAAGAAACACAAGAGAATTTTGTAGAAAAGGGAAGGGGTGCAGAAAGGCTTCAGGAACAAGGTGGCATCTGAGTTGACCTTTGAAGGAAAGAGATGATTCTAAGAGGTGGAGGTGAGGAGGGAGTGCAATCCAGCCTTGGGGGCAGGCAGTGAAAATGGCACAGAGATAGGAGATAGAATGTTGTGTTTGAGGAATAGCAAGGCCAATCTGGCTGGATTGAAGTGTGAAGGAAGGGGAGGAATATATAATATAACACGGTTGAAAAGGGAAGTTGAGTCAGGTTTTTAAAGGCTTTTAAAGCCAAACAGAGGAGTTTATAATTGATTCTAAAGGCAACAGGGGCTACTGAAGTTTACTGGCAGTGATGAGGGAGGGCAGGGAGAAGGAAAGAAGAAAAAGGGAGACAGGGAGAGACAGAGTGATTATGATCTAATAAAGGAATTTCAGAATTCTTTATTGTTAATGAAGCTTAAAGGGGGCTTCAGAAATTATCAGCATGGTGCTAAATACTATCCCAAAGCCATCTCTAGCATGTCTAATATAAGCCCAAAGATGGCACAGGAATGAATTAGCTCTGTCTTTCTCAACTGCTGTCCCTTCTCTGACCCCACCCCAGGATTACTGATGTCCTAGCAAAGGGGTCTTGATGCTATGGTGCAAACTAGATCTTCACCTAAAAGTAGTCTATAAACCCTGGAGGTAACGACGGAACATACCTGGTGCCCTGCAAGTCTCACAGATTAGGTGCTAGCCTAGGTTTGTACCTATGGGGCAACTAAACCTTTATATTATTATATTACATCCCAGACAAAATTCTAGAGCAGGGACAGGGAAGCTGCAGCCATGAGGCCACATGTGGCCCTCTAAGTTCTCAAGTGCAACCTTCTGACTAAATATAAACTTTGCAGAACAAATCCCCTTAATAAAAGGATTTGTTCTGTAAAACTCCGACTCAGTCAAAAGGTTGCACCCAAGGACCTAGAAGGTCACGTGCAACCTCAAGGCTGCAGATTTCCCACTCCTGCCCTAGAGCTATCCTAGGGTCACATTATAGGAACATGTTGTCTGGAAGCAATATTGGTGCTTAAATATAGGGATGCTGAAGTGCTGTTGAAATGTCCTGGGATCTAAGCTTTAGAGAAATTACAATGGGTCACTAAGAGGAGATGAAAAGTATCTATGTGGGTAGTTTGCTCAGTCTATAACAGGAAGGGATGCTTCACTACCTTCACCAAGTAAGGGCTTTCCAGCATTATTTAGCTTTACTTTTCATATCACAATGTAGACAGTTGTATGGGATTATCAGAAAAATCTATTCAGGAGAAGGAACGGAGTTCCCAATTCCAGATCTCATCAAATGGCTCTTTTGGCTAAATCACCCCTAATCAAAACCAAGAGCACAGATTCTGAGCTCACTTGCTACAATTTTTATATACCTTTAATGGAACCTGAAATCTGCAGGGGTCCACTACAAAAATGCCACTGGGCTGACACCCCTGTGACACATTTATAATATTTCCAAATCTGTCAGCAAAACCAACAACTCTTTCTCTTTATTACTACATTAAGTGCAAAAACAGCACTGTGACTGTATGCTTTTCTCTTCTATATGACAATTTAGGTGGTGGTCCTTACATCAAGCTTTGCTACAAATAACTGCTTACTTTTATACTTGCAGAAACTTAGGGTCATGGCTAATAGATCAAAATCTTTCTATCAAACACTCTGGTATGGTAAAGAAGGTTAAACCATTAACTCTGCCAGGCTCTTAACTCATCCACTAACTCACTTTATTCTCTACCCTTCTAACTACAGGATTTTAAATAAATGTCAATATCCTTAATTGCTCATACCTATGCACTTGTCTTTCAGGGGAAGTGTGAAATAAGGCCAGGTGCATTTTCAGAACCATTGTTCAGTCATTCAGGTGTATCCGACTCTTTGTGACTCCACAGACCATACTATCCAAGAGATTTTCTTGGTGAGGATACTGGAGTGGTTTGCCATTTCCATCTCCAAAAGATTAAGGCAGAGCGAGGTTAAGTGACTTGCCCAGGGTCACACACACAGAGGTAGTAAATGTCTGAGGCCATATTTGAACACAGGTCTTCCTGACTCCAGGCCTACTACTCTATCTACTGAATCATCGCCTCTCTGTCAGGAGATGGGTAACGTGCTTCATCACAGGTTCTCTGGAGATGACTGGTCAATGCACTGATCAGAGATCGAGTCTTTCAAACTTGTTTTTCTTTACAGTGCTGCTGTCCTTGTATAAAATGTTCTGCTTTTGTTTAGTCTGCATCAGTTTATACCATAGGTTTTTCCAAAATTGTCTCTTTCATAATTTCTTATGGCATGATAATCTTCCATTATATTTCTATAGCACAATTTGTTCAGTCATTTCCAAATTGTTTAAGCAATTACAGCATTCTCTTAGATTCTAGCTCTTTTTTTTTCCTTCCTGTTAATCTCTCACTCAGGATCAGGAAGTTTGTTTTATTTGTAGCTATCTCCTTCTTGGTATCAGCCTTCTTTTTTAAAGACATTTAGGTTCTGAAGGGTGACTTGTTTCTTTCCCAACTATTAGAATGTCAGCACTCTATCATCATATAGCCCTTTTCAATGACCATTCTAAGTTTCTCCTGAGTCCTGTGTTTGCACTTCAAAGTTCCCACTCAGTTCTTGTCTTTTTATTTGGAATGCTTGAAAGTTGTCTATTCCATTACAGAGTTGTTTTTCTCCTGTAGGAGTATACTCAGCTTTGCAGGGCAAGTTGTTCTTGGTTATAAGCTGGTCTCTCTTGACTTTTGGAATATTGTATTGTATTGTGACTGCATACAGTCACAGTGCTGTTTTTGCACTTAATGTAGTAATAAAGAGAAAGAGTTGTTGGTTTTGCTGACAGATTTGGAGATATTATAAATGCGTCACAGGGGTGTCAGCCCAATAGCATTTTTGTAGTGGACCCCTGCAGATTTTAGGTTCCATTAAAGGTATATAAAAATTGTAGCAAGTGAGCTCAGAATCTGTGCTCTTGGTTCTGATTGGGGGTGATTTAGCCAAAAGAGCCATTTGATGAGATCTGGAATTGGCAACTCTGTTCCTTATCCCAAACAACTGTCTACATTGTGATATGAAAAGTAAAGCTAAATAATGCTGGAAAGCCCTTACTTGGTGAAGGTAGTGAAACATCCCTTCCTGTTATAGACTGAGCAAACTACCCACATAGATACTCTGGTTTATAAAAGAAGCTGCCAGGTCTTGCGTGACCCTGACTGTGGTTCTTTGGTATGTGAACTGCTTCTTTCTGGAGGTGTGCAATATTTTTTTCTTTGATATGAGACTGTTCCTTTTGTTTTTTTTTCGGGAGATAACAGGTGGATTCTTTTTATCTTTACTTTGCCCTCTGGTTCTAATAGATCTAGACAGCTTTCATTTGTGATTTCTTGAAATATTGTCCAGGCTTTTTTTTTTTTTGAGTTATGTTTCTCTTGATTCCTGTATATTTCATTTTCTACTTAGCTCTAATCTTTTCATTAGAAATGCTTGGAAGGCCTCTATTTTCAAATCAATGAGCACTTATTAAGCACCTACTATTAGTCCTCTTACTCTAATAGAGCTAGGCAATTTTCTTTCATGATTTCTTGAAATCTGATGTCCAGGCTCTTTTTTTTGGCCATGGTTTTCAGGTAGTCCAATGATTAAAAATTCTCTTTCCTTGATCTGTTTTACAATTCAATTATTTTTCATATAATACCTTAAAATTTCTTCTATTTTTACTGTTTTTCAATTTGATTTTATTATTCTAATCTTTAAGCAATCTGTTGCTTGGGCAAGGTTTTATACCTCTTATGCTAGGCTGTTAATTCTCTTTGCAAGTCTTTCCTCCACAGCCCTAATTTCTTTTCTAGTTCTTTTCTCTAGCATATTTATCTCATTTATAAAACCATTTTTAACTCTTTAAACAAAACACCTCTTGCTTCATTTCTCCTAGGAAGTCTAGTTGAATTTGTTGCCAAGCTGTGTTTTTGAGTCTTTGTTTACAGATGTTTTGCAATAATTCTCTTATTTTGGGTTATGTCTTTGTTACCATAACAGCTCTTTATGGTGGGAAGCATTTTTTGATTTACTCATTTTTTCCCCAGTCTTACTTCTCAATTTTGGACTTTGTGTTAGGGCCAGGCTCTGCACACTTCTGGAAGGAACATCTGGGCCTTACTTGGTCCTGTGTTATGTTCTCTTGGGTCCTACTGTTATATTCTCTGGGTACTGAGTGCCATGTTCTTCATAGACATTAAGATAACCTCAGACTGATGACCTGCAAGCTTTTAGTGCATCAAAATCAGTCTGACTGAAAGGCAAATTTTGAACACTGCTCTCAAATCTCAGCTCTGCAAACTCCTGATCTTGGTTTGGGTCTCGGCAACACAGCTGTGGTCTTGTCCCTGGTTGGAGCTCCAAAAGACTGTACATCCTGATTCTAGCCTCTGTCAGATAACTGGAAGGCTCTGCAGAGCAAGAGCAAAAGAACTGCAGATTTCCCTTTGGTCTGAGCTCCTTGCACTGGTTACTCAGTTGTAGGCTTCAGATGGAGCTGGAGACTGGATCAGAGTCACATAGCTGCTGCTCACTTCTGTTCCTACTCCTTGCCCAGCACACAGTCTCAGGGCCATAACTGCTTGCCCTGGTCATCATTCTTAAACGAAGGTCACTGCCTCAGTGATAAAACATCTGTGACCCAGGTCTAGGGTACAAGGGAAAGCATGGTCAGTCGACAGCTATTTCTACCCCGTCTTAAGCTTTAGGGCCATCCTTTTCTTACCTTAATGCATAGCTGTAGGTCCCAGTTCTATTCGTGGGCATTGAGGTTTGCAGCACAGGGACAGCATACTACTCTCCTAGAAATTCAGTCTCCAATCTCCACAGACCTCTATTTGTCTCCCTATGTCTATGCCGGAAAAATGACTTATTGTAACTTTTTCATGCATTCTCTGAGTAGTACTGGGACTTTGTTGGAGTAGGATGGGGATGGCGGTACAGGAGGAAGGTAGACAAGCTGGGTTACACTCCTTCTTCTTGTTCTGCCATCTTGGCTAGTCTTCCAGGCCTTTAAGAAATTACAATTTTCAAGGAGTCTAATAATGTTTTTTTTAAAATTAATTTATTTACTTTTAGTTGTCAACATTCACTTCCATAAGATTTTGAGATCTAAATTTTCTCCCCATCTCTCCCTTCCTGCCACCCTAAGATGGCATGTAATTTGAGATAGGCTCTACATAGACATTCATATTGAACCTATTTAAACATTAGTCATGCTGTAAAGAAGAATTAGAACCAATGGGAGAAACCAAGAGAAAGAAGAAACAAAGAGAGAGCAAATAACATGCTTCAATCTGCATTCAGACTCAGAGTTGTCTTGGATCCTTGCATTGCTAAGAAGAGTTGTTTTGATTTCTATCTCTCTAATCGATAGTGATTTAGAGCATTTTTCATATGACTATAGATAGCTTTAATTTCTGCCTCTGAAAACTGCCTGTTCATATCCTTTGTGTAGTTCTTAGTGATGGATTATTTTACTGCAGTTTTCAATTAAAGTTTTTGGTCATTATTCAGTGAATCTCAGGTTTTTGCTACAGTAGGTGTGTGGGAAATAAGCAGTCTGCCTCCGTTTGGGCAGCCATATTGACCAGAAGTCTGACAATGAACTTTACATAAAGAAAATATGGAGTCAAGTCATAACCTTGAACCCACATATCACTCAGCCAGGATATGCCCTAACCAGGCGGTTTAAAGAAAGGCCCCATATACATTAAAACATTTATAGCAGCACTTTTTGCGGTAGCAAGGAACTGGAAACAAAGGAGATGCCCATCAACTAGGGAATGGCTGATAAAATTGTGGCAAATGAATCTAACAGAATTACTGCTGTGGTTTAAGAAATGAGTGAAAGAATTTGGAGAAGCATGGGAAGACTTATAAATGACTACAACAAGGTCCATAAAAAGAAGGAACAAATCTCCAAACTGAACGCTATCAAATAATGAGCAAATGTGTCCCCAAAGAAGAAATAAAAAGTGTGCCTCCCTTCATTCTTTGCTGAGGTAGGAGACTATGGGTGTGGCATATTGCATATATAGTCAGATTCAGTTGATAAATGAATTCGTTTTGTTGAATTGCTTTTTCCCTCTCTCCTTTTTATTCTTGTTACAAAGGATAATATTTCATTGGGTAGGGAAAAGGGGGATATATTTAGAAATGTGGGTGATATACCAAAAAATCAATGAAAACTTAAACATTTTTCTTAAAAAAGAGGCTACTGTTGTCCCGAAGAACTAGCATGTGGAAAGCAGCAAGTCAGAATTTCCCCACTGCTCTGGCTGCTCCTCTCATTCACAGTCTGCTGTTAGGACCACTCCTGACAAGAGGTCACACATCTATCCCCGCTTTTCCCATCCCTGTAATTTCCTATCACTAAGTCCCTAATACCTTCCATTTGCTTTGAGCACATGCAGTCTATAATATCTGAAAGCCCTCCACATGTAGTCCAAATGCCCACCACCTTTCTCTCTCTTTCTCTCCTTTTTTCCTTCACCATCATTGGCTAAATGTATTTTTCCCTATAGATCTTTACTTCCTCCCACTATACCGATTTTCAGCAGCGACTATGAGATTTTCTCTGGTATGCAAGAGCAGATTTGGAAATTTACAAATTTGCAATGCAATGAAAAAGGTTGGCAAAGACTAAGCTAGAATCACAGTCACCGTGGTTCTAAAACCACATAGTTTTTTCACAACACAACTTTCAAGGTGAAGACCCAATTAAGCTCTCAAAACTGCTACAAACTTTAGTGTTTTGTAGGGTTGACACGTTCTAGGTCAGGGGTTCTTAAGCTTTTTTGTGTCATGGAGCCTTTTAGCAGTATAGTAAAACCTATGGACTCCTCAGAATAATGTTTTTAAATGCATAAAATATGTAGGATCACAAAGGAAACAAATTATATAAAAAAGCAGATATTAAAATATTTAAAAACGAGTTCATGGACCTCAGGTGAAGAACATCTATTCTAGATCATTCTAAACTTTTTGCTCTCTGTCCCCTACAAACATCAAATTGTATTCCTATATTACTACCATGTAAAGGTTTCAGGTTCCATACTATTTTATAGAAATCCAGTCATTGATATTTGAGTAGCAAATATATTGGGTAGCATATTTGACCGAGAGTGAACCTAACGACAAAAGAAATTTAAAGATACAGTTTATGATCTTTAATCATTCATAGCCATCTCTAAGCTTTTATGTTCTACTTACAGTTTCCAAGCTTCTTAAATACAAGCGATAATTGGTGATGTAAACTCGTCCTTTAATGGGGCCATTGAATGGACATATATAAATTACTTCTTTGTCTATTGAAATAAAAAAAAAAGTATCCAAGTAAGAACTAGAGAGGTTTAAAGTAAGCACTGGCAATGCTTTCACATGATCATGCCAAGGAAGTATAAAGCATTAGAGTAAATTGGTATGTGACACATCTGGGGTAGGAGGAATGTCTCTGTGAGCTTTCCCACAGTGATCATGACACCTGAGGCAAGGAAGGAGCTAAGAATTTGGGCTTGCTGAGTGCTGTTTCGAGACACTCAAATATCATAATAGTGGTTTTTTGATAATTAATGGATCCTTAGGAAAACAAAGTCTGCCAAATGTTCCTAATCTATCCTGCCCTTGAAGACTTTAGAGAAAGGTTCAGCTAAGTTTAAGCTCAAATATTTAAGTACTAAAAAGATATAACAGAGGATAATGACTGAGTCTGCAGTAGGATGAAGCATAAGGAAAAACTAAATGAGAAGGATGAATGTATTTATGGAATAACTTGAATGACTTAACTGCTTTTCATTTTTGATAATTGATAATTTTGATAATTTTCTGCTCAAGTATAAAAGCAGTAGTAACTAGCAAATCTACTTCACAGTAATTTCAATGACAACCTTGAAGTGTTACCAAGCTTGAGGTCCTGCCTTCTATAAATGGTGTTGACAATTCTGTATTCTTTCATTTGGAACAATGACAATAAGTTGGATGTAGATTTTGTGGTGCTTTTCCCCTAATAGGCAAGTTGCACACTTTTCACCCAGTTCCCTTTAGGGTCAAAAGGACAACTTCACAAGCATGAGATACTGTATGTAATGGACTATGGCCATGGACTAACAATTATCCACTGTGCCAAGTTAAAGGGTCCAATCTTGTAACCCTGACCTGATTAGTCCCATGTATGGTAAACAATTCAGCCTTCCTCTCCACAATTTTCCCTCTTGAAAAAATGTTTGACGAGCTTTGTTTTCAGTATTGATTGGTATTAGTTAGGTTTGAAAGAAAATCATAATGTATCCTAAAGAGCAAGTACACAATTCCTACACTGTCTGCAAAATACAAAACGTTCTTCAGCAATAACATTCCATGAATATTATTCCTTGAGAATGCCTAGATCAGGTATAGGGAACCTGCAGCCTTAAGGTTGCATGTGGCCTTCTAGGTCCTAATGTATGGCCTTTTGACTGAATCCAAATTTTAGTTCTGTAAAATTTTGATTCAGTCAAAAGGCCACACTTAAGGACCTAGAAGGCTACATGCGGCCTTAAGGCTACAGGTTCCCCTCCCCTGTCCTAGATTCAATACATATTGATTTGACTTGCTGACTTAAACGTGCTTTGCAATATGACGTGATAAATTATTTAGAATTTATGCCTTGGTATCCTGGATCCCTCTAACAACACTCTTTTCTTAAGTGGGTAACTTGTAGAATACTTTTAAGTCTTGACAAGAATTAGAAACATAGTACTACTTCTAGGCTGAAAAAGTTACAAGAGCAGCCTAGCACACGTGATATTAAAAAAAATCCCTTGAAGCAGAATAAGGCATCTCTGATCAGACAGGTATGGGGGGGGGGGGGATAAGGGATGGTATTAATGAACAGTAAGTAACGTTAAAAAACAAGAGCAGTATTTATTTTTAAAAATAAAAAAATTACCCTAGCAAAAGAGTTCCCAGTAGGGAAAAATGCCTCCTACAACTTTCCACAATTAGTAAGTACACAGGATGTCATAGGAGTGAGTATGAAATTGATACGGGAACATTATAAGAACTGAAACCTTACAGTATCCGTACTTGGCTTGGATAAAGCTCATGGATATTCCTGTAGTCTCATATTCAAATGACCATTACAAAGAAGGTAGCATTCTTTTAAGATTGAAATATCATGAAAAATAAATAAACTAATGATAACCAATATCTTATCTGGAAAACTACCTCCCACCAGGATAGTTTCAGAATATAATTTGTTAATCTATAAACCTATAAGGCTTTTAGAATGCTACCTTTTAGCTGCTGGACTTTCTAATTTTAAGGTTAATAAGAGACCATGGCTAAGTATATTAGATTTTTATTTTAATAATTTTTGAATCAGTATTTACAGTAGGTATATTTACTATTCTAAGTAAAGAAATATTTACATTTTAAAATACAGAGGCTGAATAACTTAATACTATGTCGGACTTAACACATAAATAGTCAGTTTTTAGCTCAGAGAGGGAAATTTCTAGAGATAAATACCAAATTTCCTAAACAATATTGTCTTTGGCACAGAAAAATAGCAATTATAATCAAGTTCACACAAAGCTCTTGAAATAGACATAACATCAAAGATCCAATGAAAGAAATAGTTCTCTCCTAACAGCCCTGAATAAAAATGCCCTATCTATCTAAATTTAGTCTTTAGAAGATAAAACCTAAGTGATCAGAGCCATCTGATATTTCTGGACACTTCATCAATTTCTAACAATCCTTACCCGTAATTCTGGTTTCTCCTGGAAGTCGAGGAATTTCTTCACAGAGGTCTCGAGTGAATCCATCTCTTGAGCTCTGAAATAAAACAGAAGCATCAGAAAGAACTATAATGCTTTGTACAGGTTCTTTAGATCTCAGAAACACAAAGTGAGTTAGAAAGACACCTTCTGAAAAAGAAAAAAAATGGAAGAAAAATGAACATTAATAATGGTGAAAAATTAATGAATCACATTCAAATAAAAACCTAAGAAAGGTTTAGTATTAATATTCCACTTGCTATGCACGTGCTGGTCTGTTTTTAAAATAATGGAATACTTTTCAAAAAATGGCTTTGCCAATCAAAATGATTCCAGTTTTTTATATAAATTATTCTAATTAAAGGCTTTGCACAGCCAACAAAAACCTGATTTCCAGCTATACTTTTAAAATTTTCTAGATTTCCCATTATTCCCAGAAAAATGTTAGCATAAACGTAACAGGCTAGTCTGTTCTGGCAAGTTTCCTGCCTACAATACGTAACATTCATCAGAGTAATCTTAGAGTTTATGATCAAGGGAAAGTTTCATTTCAGTGTGGTCTCAACTCACCGGCATGACAAATCAGCCTTCTCTCAGGTCCAGCTCATCATATATATTAAGTTTCAGAGTTTGCTAAAATGAGTTTTCCCAAAGGTAATTGAGTAAGAAGCCAAGCTAGCTTGTCTAGTAACCTCTAGCTCTCACTTAAGGCCTGGCACACTCACATAATGTGGATGCATGAGGGGAAAAAAAGAGTTCTCTTGTGAGCTCAAGGGTTTAGCCGTAATCCTTGCCTAGTTTCCCCAGTGACTTGTGAAGTACAAGAACCCACCTAATAAGCCATCAAGCTTTAGGAGGGCTCTTGGGTGCTTTCATGTATGCCTTTCACTTCTCTCTCTTTCCCGTTTTGTCATTTTCCAATTTGCATTTAATTCATGTGTAAATGCCAGAAAAACCTCAGTGTGAATTTCAGAGAAGTGTTCAGCCCACCCCCTCCAGAGAGGGGCTTCAGTTGGAGAATGCCAGAGGCTCCTCTGACCACCTGTTTTCTTTCAGATTAGATGCAAGTTTACAGGCCAGCCTTAGAAAAATTTAAATTGCATGTGTTTGCAGCAAGCTTGTAATGCACATTTTAATGAGGAGAATATTACACATTGCTTCAAGCCAGGAATATCTCTCCCCCCCCCCCCCCCCACACACACATGCACACGCAAAGAAAACTAAGTCATGAATCGTGAAACTGAGGAGGAACTGACACTAGAGGTTAATACTTCATTTCACTAAGAAGCAGATGGAGAAATGTAACTGCTCTGTGGACCTTTTGAAAACCAAATTACTGGGCCACTGGGAGAAAACATTAATGATCACCAAAAAAAGCATCTGGATAACAGAAACTAGTATCTGAATGAAACAGGATATACAGGGTGTCTTAGTGGAGTTTTAAGCCATTAAAACTCTAAACTGCAGTAAGACTTTTGGGACACTGTATATCTTAGGACAGTGGTGTCAACTTCAAATAGAAATGGGGCCCTCAACCTGCACCCCAAGGATCTCTGATGGCTGCATGCTGACTTATTTGAAAATGTAATGTTACCTATGTTTTATTATATTTGCATTGATTTTCTGAAATATTTCACAATTCCAATTTAAATTGGTTCTGGCAGCATCCAGGAGTGTCTGACACCTCCATTTTAGGATATTAAAGTAACCCTATTACAATTTGTTCCCCTGGTTTATCATGTGAATTTAACACTGATCCAATATGATGTTGCTTAAAGGTTTTGAGTCTGAAGGGTCGGGTTCTAGCCCCAGCTCTGTTACAACAAGAATAAAAAAGAGCTTCAAGTTTTGCAAAGTGCTATTACTGTCCTTATTGTACGGATGAGGAAACTGAGGCAGGCAGAAGTTAAGTGACTTGGCCAGGGACATATAACTAGTAAGTTTGTTGTTGTTCAGTCATTTCAGGCCTGTCCAACCCTTAGCGTGACCCCTTTTGGGGCTTTCTTGGCAAAGACGCTGGAGTGGGTTGCTAATACCTTCTCTAGCTCATTTGACAGATGAGGAAATTAAGGAAAACAGAATGAAGTGACTTGCCCAGGGTCACGCAGCTAGTAAGTGTCTGAGGCCAGATCTGAATGAAGATGAGTCTCCTGACTTCAGGCCTGGTACTTTATACACTGAACCACCTAGTGGCCCCAGCTAGTAAGTACATGAGGTCAAATTTGAACTCAGGTCCTCTTGACTCAAGGTCTAGCACTCTATTCATCTTTGGCAAATCACTAAACCTTTTCTGAGTCTCAGTTTCTTCATCTGTAAAATGGAGGCTAAAATGCCTATCCTACTTATTACCTCACAGGGTTTTTATGAGTGTCTAAGCAGTTAATAAAAAGTGCTTTGAAAAGTAAAAAGGGCTTCATAAATATAAAATATATTATTTCTATATAAAAGCAAAGAGGGAAAGATCTGATTTCAATCACCATTTTAGGGAGCTCCCTCCATCAACACAGTCATCTATGACTTAGAGAAATCCTAGAGAGTTGCCTGAGGAGCAGAGTTTCAGAGACTGTCCAGGGTCAAATAGTTAATCTATGTCAGAGATCTATTTTAAACCTGAGTCTTTCTGATTTCAACCCCATTCCATTCACCATGCTAGACCGTCTCATTTCAATGTAATAACAGAAGAAAAATACAAGTGACTGACTAATGAACACAACAGTAAAACAAGTAGAGGAGCTATACTTACCCTCCTAATAGAATCATTCTCCAAGGAGCGGGAGTTATATTTAGGTGTGGGTGCTGAAGCCATCCTGAAGATTTGACAAGAAAGATAACATTTTCATGTGAATTTGGGTATCAAACCAAAGTATAAACAATAATTAGAATGGGAATATTCTATATTTTCCAATTCAATGCAACAAATACTTGTTAAACTCTCAGAGAATATAGGGACAGCATTGTTGAGGGGCTGGGGGTAGGGAGAAAAAAATGAGCATGTTTAAATGAAGTTCCTGCCCTCATGGAGCTTATAATCTAGTGGAAAATGACACATATGTAAATAAACACAGCCCAAAATAATATATGAGTTCACCACATAGAGTCAAGAGGACCTGAGTTCAAATCTCAGCTCTATTGTTTAGTATGTCTTCGACTGTGGCTAGGCTATTTAACCTATGGTCCTCAGTTTCCTTATATATAGGTTTATATATGCATATATGTTTGACTTTTCCTTCTTGCTCTCAATCTATGATCTTGAGATGAGTAAAAGTAAAGTACCATGTATGGTAATGGTCTCACCCCTGACTAGAAAAATCAGGAGAGGCTTCCAGAAAAGCTTAGTCTTTAAGCTGGACTTAAGGGATCAGCAAGAATTTAACAGGCTGAGTGGGGAGGATGTCCTAGGTAAAGGGAACAAAGTGAGCAAAGGCACAGAGGTGGGAGAACACATACAAGTGTAAGGGAGGGCAAGCAGCCCAGTTTGGATGGAGCACTGAGCATGTGGAAAAGAAAAGTATGATAAAATACCAGTCAAAGATTTTGGAGGTCTTTTGAACTCCAGGCAAAACAATCTGAACTTTATTCAGTAGACATTAAGGATTCATTGAAGGGTTTTGAGCACAACAGTGACCTGACCATATCTCTTCACATGGAACAGTAGCTTAGCAACTCTAACAGAAGAAAGAGATTGAAAGGGGCAGAAAATGGAAGAAAACTTATTAGGAGGCTATTCCAAGAGTCCAACCAGGTGGTAATTAAGGGTTTGGCACCTGATTAGCAGCAATAGAAAAGAAGAGGGGGACAGAAGCTAGACATATTACAGACGTAACTGACAGGATGAGGGAAGCTGAGGAAAGAGTAAAAAATGACATCGAAATTTTGAACACCAAAGATGTAACTAACTGATTATGTATACTTAAATCTTGTAGCTAATAATTTTCCCCACTTTGTTACAGTGACCTCTTCCTTAGTGTTCTTTGCCCAAGAAACCGCATATGTAGTTTAGCATGTTCCTTAAAAGCCCATGTTTTACTCATATTTATATGCATGAAATTTAAATGGCTATTACTGCAAAGTACTATTTGAAACACATATTTGATAAACATTTTTATCAGGCCTCAAAACCATATATTCTAATTTTTATATACAAATGGAAGAGTGAAATAACTAGGGTATTAAGGAAGAATCAAGAGTTTAATGTGCATCTCAAAGAACTACAAGGCATCAGCACATAAAAATAGTGCTCCAAATCACTAATAAAAACAAATCAAAACAACTCTAAGGTTTTACTTCATAAACAGAATATTAACACAGATAAGAAAAGAAGGGAAGACTCAACGTTGGGTAATTGTAGAAAAACAGAAACACTAACACATCATTGGTAGAACGGTAAACTGGTCTAAAAATTCTGGAAAGCAATTTGGAATTATGCCAACAAAGTGACTAAAATGACCATAACTTTTGCCCCAGAGATACCATTGCTAGGTATATATACCAAGGAGATCACTGATAAAATGAAAGGCCCCATATACACCAAAATACAGCAGTACTTTTTGCAGTGCCAAAGAAATGGAAATGAAAGGAGGTGCCCCATAAACTAGGGGGAGTGGTCAAACAAGCTGTGGTACATGAATGCAATGGAAAATTAGTGAGCTACAAGAAATTATGACTATGATGGATACAGAGAAGTATCAGAAGACTTATATGAACTGAAACAAAGTGAAATGAGGAAAACTAGAAAAAGAACATATGGGACTACAATAATATAAATGGGAAAACCAACAAAATAATTGTAATCGAATGCCATAAAGTTATTATGACTAAGCTTGACTCCCCAAGAAGAAAAAAGAAAAAGTTCCTCCTCCGTTTTTTTGCAGAGGTATGGACTACGAGTGTGAAACACTGCATATGCCTGACTTTTTCAATGTGTTGGTTAGTTTTGCTGAACTGTTTATCTTCTGTTGTTAAGAATGGCACTCTCAGAGTTGGAGAACAGAAGTATTGGGAAATGTAGGAGATATTAAAAATAAAATAAATCAATAAATTTTTCAAAAAGTTTAACATGATATATTTATTCTTCAAGTTAAAAGGTTTTAAAAGTAGAATGGGTTTGATTTAAATTAATCTAAATTTGTCAGGAAAACACGATAAACCAATCCTTCCTTGAAAAAATATATTCTTTTATACAGCTGATATATATTTCTTACAACTTAATGCCAGAGGACTTATTTTTAGGAGGGATGCAGTATGCATTTTAAAGTTGTGCTTTATTTGGTTTTTTTTAAGATCAATTTGACACCTAAATAAAGTCTGCATTATAGAATAAAAAACAAATTTCAGTTGTATTGGTTCAGTTCTCATGAGAGGAGCAGCTCCATCTACTGTATGTTTTCAAATGCGAGGAGAGAATAAAGAGCTCAGCTGCACCACAGCTATTTCTGCTGTCCCCAAAAGACCAGAAAAGAAACTTCTTACATTTATAGTTCTAACAAACAACATGTGAAAGTCTAATCAAGACCTGACCAAGAAACTGATTTTTTAAAAAAATTTAGTCAATAAATTAGCCACAATTTAGACTATAAATAAAAGTTTTAAACAGGTCATTACAAAGACTTTAAAGTATAGTATAATAAGCCTAGGCTACTTGGATACGCAAACAGACCTGCAGCTTGGAAACCTGACAAATCAAGTCATTAGAAGGGTCCCCGAGGTAGTCAAGAGGGTTAAAGGCTGGCAAGAAGACAAGGAGCAAAAAATCTCATGACATCATGGGAAGAGGAACTCTCTCTTGAATCTCCTAACCTCTAGCTGAAGATCTGGCTAGAAATGACAACCCTCATGAATCTGGGCATTGTTTCTCAACCACCAAAATTTGTCCACAGTTAGAGAAGGTGGAATCCATCTCAAAAGAGGAAGAAGGTGACAGAAAAGTTCAGCATGTAGAAGACAGAAGATGAATGATCAGAGTAGGAGGCTGGGATGAGAAGAGGAAGAGGAAACAAAGAGAAATTTATTCTCCCCCCTTCTGGTCCTCTTCCTTTCCTTCTTTCCTTTATTGCTTCTTTCTCTTTTCCCTCTTTTCTCAGTTTCTCTGAGAAAAACAGTAACAAAGGGGTTTTTCTTTCTTCTTTCTTTCTTTTTTTCTACTTTTCTTCTCTATCCATTTTCTTCTCTTTCCCTTTCCTCTAGTCTTTCTCTTTCTTTAGAAGAAACAGGGAAAGTTAAACTTTCACGCTCTCTCTGACTGAAAAGTGGTTCTTTTCCTTTTTTTTCCTATCTGCTTTTCTCCGAGAAATTTTTTCTCTTCTTTCTCTCTCTAAAGTTACTTTCCCTTTCTCTAAGAGAAACAGAGCAAGTTACTCTTTTTAAAGACTCTCTTGCTTTTTCTTTTACTCTGCCTTCTTTGTTTTTGGAGAAAAACAGGGTCTCCCTCCCCTTCTCCCCCTTCCTTTCCTTTCTTCTTCCTCTCCCCTCTCATCCCCCCTCCTCCTCCCTTCTGTTTCTCTAAAAGAAAGAAAGAGAGAGAGAGAGAGAGAGAGAGAGAGAGAGAGAGAGAATGAAAGTTTCTCTTTCCTGTCTCTCTCTTTTCTTTAAAACGACAAAAAATTAATCCACAGCTCAGGAAGGTAAAAACCATCTCCCTAGAGAAATAGGTCAACAGGAAAGCACTGAACTCTAGTACAACGTGTAGAAAGGAAAAGGTAAATGATCAGAGCTAGAAGATGGGAAAAAAGGGAGGGGGAATGCAGGGAGGAGGTTTCTAGTAGCCAAATCCCTGACCTCTCTTCTTCAAGAGACTGAAGGAGTTGGGCAACCAATGGAAATGGCTTTGAACTTGCACAAGTTGGGCTAAGAGCTTTTTAAAACTTCATTATTTTTCTCTTTTTTCTTCTGTTCCAGAAGGGGAAACAATCAATAATCAACTTGGTGCCTCTTTACTGTGAATAGGACCACTACTAGGGAAGGCTTGGCCCTTCTAAGTGTCTAACATTGCTTGGCAATATTTAATAACACAAGGGAGAAACAAAGACTCAAATTGATCAACAGGGGTGAGCTGGGCTGGTCTCCTGGGGCTGGCTCCAGGACTAAAGAGAAGGTCTTGATTGTAATGTATTAATGGTGTTATTGTGAAAAGATGTTGGTTGGGACAACTGTATAAGAGGCATGCCTATATGGGCAAAGGGGGATTGTATTTCTCTTAATCACATGCACTGAATTTTAATTTGCTAGGTTTTTATTTTACCTTGAGAACTGTTTGTGGCCAAATATAAGGGAACTTTTCCCCTTGTTTTTTCACTTTTCCAGTGAAGTGGAAGTGCAATTCAAGAATACTATTATACCTAGAGTCTCTTTGAATAGCAGGAACTTTGAAAAATAAGTAAAATCTTTCCAGGTGATTTCTGAAAGTTTTTTCTTTTGTCTCAACTTTTAGGTTGAACATCGAAGAATTTCAGAGCATGTCTGAGGCTATTTTTTCCTGAGCTTGGTGTTTCTACCCTTGAAAAAAAGTCAATTAAATGAGAGTTCCATTCTATAATTTAAATGCCAGTTAACCCATAATTTACTGTACAAACTTCTGCTGATTTGCAGTACTTAGGCTACATAATACTTTGTAACACTGTATAAATGAGGCTTTCAGATTATTAGGCCGCCTAAGAGCGCAGGCAAATTTAAAACAAGCCTTAATGTTTTTTTTCCTCAACGAAAGCAATTTTGGAAAGCAGGAAAAAGGTTTTAATATTTCCACCAGTTTTGAAAGCATTTTGTGATGTGTCACTACTCATTTATTTCCACTTAATTCTAGCTTTTAGCTCTTTCAAAAAATAAAATACCATCAAAAACTAACAATGATCATTTGTTCCATCTTATACACTAGTCCTCCGACCTAACACAGTAGATTATTTCTAAAAGAGAAAGAACATTCTCTGGCTATGGGAAAGAATAGTGTATGATCTCTCTTATCGTACTACTATGCTTCTAACCTACAGACAACACCATTAGGTTATATTTTGTCAAAATGATGTCCGTCCAACTGCAAAACTAAAAGGACTAAGTTTATAACTACAATAGACAGCTCAGGGCTAGTCTATTCTCTCCCCAAGAGCTAATAGTTCATTGCTCTAGTTTCCCCTGGCTACGTCATCGATTAAAACATCTAGGTTGGTAATTTTAGATGGAACCATTTCAAAAGTTTTGTGAACTAGGATAAGCAAAAATAATCCCGATACGATCAATCTCACCTTCTTCAAAGCTGAACAAGTCTTTCCAGTCACCTTCTTCTAAAGCATGCCCATTACCATAATGAAAAACAGATAATATTAGACTCACCCTGTGTACCTGTTCTTGTAGAGTTCCTAACAGAGGACTTCTTAGCATATTATCTTTTATTTGGTTCCAAGTACCCAGAACTATGCCATAAGTTTCTTGGGGGTAACTTTAACTGGTACCTACTTGAAAACAATAAGAGAATATTGTCCATAACAAATATGTATATAAAAAGTAGGATCTATAAAAACCAAAACCTAGAGCTATGCCAGACCATAACACCGGACCAAATATTTAGAGCTGAATGGGACCATGGAGATCATCTAACTAACCCTCTCATTTCATAAAAAGGAAAAGAAAGCCCAGAGAAGTTGTGACTCAGCCAATATCACACGGCTAGTGTGATATTGCCAGAATTTGAACCCTCTGACTCCTAATTCAGAATTCTTTCTTTTGTGCCATGTACAAAAAGCTGAAAAAAACAAACAGACAGTGATGTGCTATTTATTCAGTTGTACAATCTTGGGCCATTTAACTCTTTGGGCTTCAGCTTCCTCATCTGTAAAATTAAGGGGTTGGATTGAGCATTAAGATTCTGTGCCAAAAAGGAATGTGCTTTGAATTATTTAAACTTTTCCCATCCTGGTGAGGGTCTTGCACAAATTTAGTCACAGAAATGCTCGTGACCAATGACAACGATGATCAAGATACTTGACCAGGTTCTACATGTACAGTGTGACCTTGGAAAATCTTCCTATGTTTACCCTACCGATTTCTATCAAAGTACTTGAAATGGAAAATGTTTTGTAAATTCTTTAGGAAAATACCTACTTCCAATCTCTGGCACCTCGAGGAGCAAGATAAAGATGGTCAAGTTCAAGCACGACACTTAAAATAACTGAAGCAGTATCAAGAAGCCAAGGTCAAATATCTCACATCCTAGATCCTGATTATCTCTAAACAGATAAACAACTTAGTTATAGAAGGTAATTAGGGGAACAAGGAAGAATTTATCTTTTTCATCTACAGAGAGAGGAAGAATTTATGACAGCATCACAGGAAATAAAATGAACAAATTGAATTATATAAAAAAAATTTAAACTTGTACAAACAAAACCAATGCAGTTAAATTAGAAGGGAAATAGGTAACTGGAAGAAAACCTTTGCAGCAAGTTTCTCTGATAAAGGTTTCATATCCAAGGTATTGGAACGTTAACATTAAGGTAGTCTGAAGCACAAAGTTCTCAGCATGATCAATGTATTAGTAAAGGGTGAATTTACCAATAAGTAGGAAGTCAACCTCCCCAGCCAAGCTAAGACCCCTATGAGGGGGAGGGCTCTCTTTGATAGTTTTGGGGAGGGCAGAACAGGGAACAGGAATTCATAGGCGGGGGTAACAAGTTATGATTGGTTAAAAGAGCTTAACATCATGAATGGCAAAACCAATGAAACTGGTTACAGAGCTGAGGCATGGTGGATAATATGATTGGTTGGGAATTGGGAATAAGAGGCTACCAACAATCCCCTCCCACCTACAAGGTTAGAGATAGTGGACCAGTCTTGTTTGGATAACAAATCAGACATCTTGGAAGGACTGCTTGGTGGTACATCCTAGAACAGAAACCCTGGTGTTCACCTGCCTCCTTCAAAGTAAGAGATTTCCTTGACATAAGAATAGAAAAGTCATGATCAGGGGCACTGGCTGTCTAAACTTAACTCATTACAGGCTAGCTGAATGAATTAAAGTTCAAAGACAAAGAACCATGGCTTAGACAATTACAGGACAAAATCAATGAACTATAAATAGAATCTTAGAGACACAGCATCAATCTGATTATTTCAGTATATAAGCAACTGACCCAAATTTGTAAGAATAAGAGTCACTGCCCACTAGATGAATGGTCAAAGGATATGAACAGGGAGTTTTTAAAGGAAGAAATCCAAGCTAGAAACAGACATAGGAAAAAAATGCTCCAAATCAATAGTAGTTAGAGCAATGCAAATTAAAGAAAGTAACTCTTAAGCTCCACCTCACATCCATCAGATTGGTGAAAATGACAAATGCTAGAGGGGTTGTAAGAAAATAGGCACACATATTCCTACTCTGGGGAGCTGTGAATTGGTCCAGCCCACTCTGGAAAACATTTTGGAACAAATTGTGCATACCCTTTGACCCAATGATATCACTACAAGGCATATATACCAAAGGAATCAAAGATGCTGTTTCTTTTCGTGGTAGCAAAAACCTGAAAACTAAGGAGGTGCCCAGCTTTTGGGGAATGGCCAAACAAATTATGGCATATGAATGTAATGAACTGCAAAGTAAGAAATGATAAAATGGGTAGTTTCAGAGAAAACTGGGAAGATCTGTATGGACTGATACAGAGTGAAGTGAATAGAATCAAGAGAACAATTAAAATGACAACACCACTGTATACAGACAAATGACATTGAAAGACTGATTGATACAATGACAAATCAGGATCCCAGAGAACCAGTGATAGTACCCATCTCCTGACAGAGGTGATGGGATTCAAAATGCAGAATGGCCAATGAGGGAATTTCCTTTGATTATGCATATTTGTTATTTGGGTTTTCTTTTTTGTTGGTTATTCAAATGGGGGGAGGAGGAAGAAAATGCTTATTAAATGGGAAAATAATAAAATTAAACAAAAACAAACATAAAAAGACGCCCGCATCACAGAGCTATGCATGTCTTAAGGATGTTAATCTCAAGTTCCTAAGAGGCACAACAAGAAAGGACTAAAGAAGATTTAGGCCACATTTAGGCCTGTACTCAAGCAGAGGCAAATGAGGCCTTGAGCAACACACTCTCCAAGGCTAAGCCTTGCTTTTCTCCTTTTTGTTTTTTGGAGGGGGGAGGGCAGCGCAACTGGGGTTAAGTGACTTGCCCAAGGTCACACAGCTAGTAAGTATTAAGTATCTGAGGCTGGATTTGAACTCAGGTCCTCCTGACTCCAGGGCCAGTGCTCTATTCACTGAGCCACCTAGCCGCCCCCAACACTAAGACTTTCAAACCCACAATCAACAAGTACGTGGAGCTCAAACTCACCACAAAAATATATATGCCCCAAGGTCACCAAGCCTACTGCGGTCAGAACCAGAACCTGCCACCCTAATGTCATCCTGCCTACTGAGCCTAAGGTATTCAAACCCAAGGTTGTACGACTTTTGGGACCTGCTCAAGACTGTCAGCCCCAAACCTACATGCTTCAAGACAAAAGTACTAGTATGAATTCTGAATGGCATTTTCCCCCCATCTGTGGTACCATTACACAAAAAGGAAGTAGGAGGGTAGAAGAGAAACAAATTAGGAAATTTTCTACATGAACTAGCAATTTTCTATATAAGTAAGACAGTTAATAATTTCAAATATCCAAAAGTCACCCTGCAAAGATATCATCTCCTCCCCTCCCCAACCACATACCCCCACTTAAGTGGGATCAGTCAACTCACCACCAGGGGACTTAATATCTGAGAGTGAACAAAGGTCTAAAATAAGAACAAGAAGATCTAGTTGTGCCAAAGTGCCAATCACTTGGCACATACAGTCACTATATCCAGCACGTACATAAACAATTTGCTGAAATGAATTGCTGACTCCAGATCATAAGAAAACTTTTTGTTGAATTTCTCCCTAAAGTTGTACATTCCAGAAAAATGATTTTAAATGTTTACATGTGAAACTTTATGTAGTGGCAAAATTTTAAGAAAATAATAACATGTCAAGAGCAGGAGTAGCAAGGAAAGGGCTAAGTTCTATATAATACCCACTTTTGAACTTATGCGCCAATATCTTATTTTAAAGGCTTTTAAAACGTTCATTTTTTTTATTTTGAACTCAACATCTACTTTCTACAGTCACCCACTTATAGAATCACAGTTGAAAGGGACCTTGAGGATCATATCACTGGACCTTTCACTGTGCATGCGTGAGAGGCAGCTGGTGGCACAGTGTACAGAGCACTGAACCTGGAGTGTCAGGAAGACTTGAATTCAAATCTGGCCTCAGATACTCACTAGCTGTATGACCCTGGGCAAGTCACTTCACCTCTGTCTGACTCAGTTTCCTCATCTGTAAAGTGGGGATAATAATACCACCTATCTGACAAAGTTGCTGTGAAGATCTAGTGCCAGAAGGGATCTCAGTGGGCATCTAGTCCAACCCCTCATTTAACTGTTGAGCAAACCGAGGCTCACAGCCTTGTGTGACTATGGGCAAATCACTCAACCTCTGTGTTTCAGTTTCTTCATCTATAAAATGAGAAAGTTGCACTAGGTTTTCACCCTTCTTTTTGTACTGTAGACATCTTTTGGCACTCTGATAAAACCCATGGATACATTCTAAGAATAACACACACAGGATTATAAAGGACAATCAAATATACTGAAATACAGTTATCAACAGAGATATTTTGGTAAAGTTCATAGAGTCAGATTACAAATCCCTGGTGGTTTCTAAGGTGATTCTTAAGACCCTTTCCAACTCTAAACCTACAATTCTATGATCCTATGATATTCGTCAGGGACTACTCTAATTGAAAGTTTTTTTCTTATGAAGAGCTGAAATGGGCCTGTCTCATTTCCCCTCATTGGTCTTAGTTTCATCCTGTGCAGCACTTTACAGAATAGGTCTTTGCAATGGCAGCTGCAAAAAAACAAAACAAAACAAAAAACTACCTTTTTTCCCCGTAGGGAAAAGGGTTGAAAAATTATTCTGTAAATAATTTTCTTCCAAAAATATTAGGGGGCCATATAAGATTAAAAAAACACCCCCCAGATACAATAATACTTATCAAATGTATCCCCCCACTCTCTCTCTCTCCTTCCAAGATTTACTCATGCATTTTCTATTTTAAATCTGCTATTTGCCACCTCACCCAAAATCCATTCCTTAACATTTCTTCTTAGATGTTACACAACCTCAAACTCATTTTCTTCCACTTAATTGGTTCTCACTCCCAAATATCTCATTCCCGTAAATGGCATCATCACTTTCCCACTTTCTAACAATCTTTGACTCTTGCCTCTCTTGTATTTCTCATACTCAGTTACTAACTCTTAGCATTCATTTCCTTCCTTTGGTATGCCTCGGATATCTGTCCCTTCTCACTATTCTAGCCTTCATCTCATTTGAGAATGACTAAAACAGCCTGCAGACAACTGACTTCTCTGATTCTGGCCTACCCCCTTCTCCAGTGCAACCTGCTCACCACTCCCCAACAACCTTCATTTAATCACTACTTTCACCATGTCTTTTTCCTCAAAAGTCTTCAGCGGCTCCATATTTCCTAGTGCAACAAATCTAAACTCCTCTGCCTGCTTTTGAGGACTATACATTATCTGATCACAGCCTATTAGCTCTTAACTCCCAATACTCTACAACATTTTCATTCAGGTCAGAGTAGCTTCCTGTTGTTGTCCAGTCATGTATCTGACTCACAGTGACTCCAATTGGGGTTTTCTTGGCAAAGATACTGGAGTGGTTTGCCATTTCTTTTCCAATTTTTTTACAGATGAGGAAACTGAGGCAAACAAGGTGAAGTGACTTGCCCAGGGTCACTCAGCTACTAAGCATCTGAGGCTAGATTTGAACTCCAGAACTCTATCCACTGTGCCACCTAGTTTTGAATCTAAGTCCTATCAATCCTTCAAGGCCCATCTTGTCTTACTTCCTCCTTGATGCTCTCCTCAACTACTTCTAATCTGCTACTACAAATCTCTCCCTACTCCTACTTCCTAAACACATCACATATGCTGCCCTTTTTAATGCTTACTCTTACTTGGAAATACCGACTTGTATTCTTCTCAGTTTCACATGCATATGTTTTATCTCCCCAAGTACCCTCTTAGCTCCTTGAAGGCAGGGATTCTAGCAAGATTTCTGGTAAGCACCACAACATCCAGCAACAGGAAGACAAGGACTAGATGACTTAAAATAAAATACTTCTCACTGGGTTGTTATGAGGATCAAATGAGAAAACACACGTAAAATGTTTTAAAAACCTTGAAGTATTCACTAGATCAAGGGTTGGGAAATTTACAGTACCCTCTCCTGCTTCTGGTGGGTGCCTATTTTCATACTGCCAATGATGTAAGAATGGTTTTTACATCTTGAAATAAAGTTTTATTGTATTTTCAAATGTAAAAACCATTCACAGTTTGTGGACCATATAAAAACAGGTGGAGAGCTGGGTTTGGCCACCAGGCTGTAGTTTACTGACCTCCTCTGCACTATAAAACTGCTAGCTATCATTATTATGAATATTATTATTTGAAGGATCCACGGTTTCATCATTATAAAAAGCCTTCCACCATTTCAGATGGTAGCTCCTAAACACTTAGTAGAAAGTTTCTTGAGTTGCTGTGGCTGAAAACAAAAATCTCTTCACAGCCAACTTTCCGGTGATGAGCTTTTCCAAACTTAACTTGGCTGGTCCTCAGATGCCCGACACACAATCCATCACCGGGCCTGTACTCAAAGCCTTTCAAGCTTGAGAGGACCCGCCAGAGCTTAATACTGATATTATCTTTGGGAATTTTAAAAAATATTGGCCTTTGAATAATATTTAGTGCTAAAAAGATTATTGACGAAGGAAGGATTAAAAGAACAATCATTTTCAAAAACAATAATACGGACAACTTGACTCTGTACTGTCAGCAAGCCACCTACAGTAGAAGAGCCAGTTTCCCCCATCCATTCCCAAACCATTCTGGGCTGCTAGAGGAAAGGGCAGCTTGTCTCACTACGGTTTCCCACTATCCTCTTAAAACAAATTTAAAAGTTTTAAAGACTATTCTCCACTAACAAAAATGGAAGTAAATCTGGCATTGTTTCAGAAATGTCTAAAAGTAAAATGTTTATATGTCACTCACCTAAGAACAAACTGCTTTGAATTAATGTTTTGAGCAAATATAAAAGCTGGCTTGGAGGATCAAAAATATTTTCTTAAAGTGAAGACAAAAATTAGAAATCTCAAAGAGGCAATTAGATGAGTTACAGAAGTTTTTAAAAGTACAACTATTTCAGGCTCATATCCATATTCAGAAATGGTAATAAGGTGATGGTGACAAAAACCAATTCTCAATAGTTTTCATTTCACATTAAGTATGGTTTTATTTAGTTTGAGTCCTAAATATTGGGGAATAACTGATGAAAATATTGTCAGTTTCCAAAAAACCTATTACAAACTATCACAGAGAAACTGATAAATACTTTTGAAGGAGAAATGTGGTACAATTATGCTTTGTGGGGATATTTGTGTGTGTGTGTGTGTGTGTGCGTGTGTGTGTGTTTAATTTATGGCAAGAAAGCATTAATACAGTTTGATTATACATGAAAGGGGCATGTGAGAGTCTCCCGTTTATATTAAATAAGTTTCACAGTAGGGGCTAAACAACATGAAAGAAAGACGACTCAGAGGAACAACTATAATCATACTGAAAGAAGTATTTTCTGATCTGAAGACTTTTAAAACTAAGAAAAAAAGAGAAGAAAAATAAAGCAAACACTAAGACATTTACAATGATTCTTCAACACAGATGACAGCATATCCAACAAAAAACAAACACTTCTCAAACAAGAGAAATCTGATGAGTAAAAAAACAATTTCGCATGAAAAAGATATCTATGAATTTGGGGGCCACTACCGTTTCAGCATTATCATCAAAACCGTAACTTATCTGTTTTATATGTTGTATCCACCAAGGAAATATAAACTCCTTAAGGAGATTTTTTAAAAGGGAAAACAAGTTATATTGGTCCTTAAAAAGCAATCATTTCCTCTCTCAGGGTCCATAGGAGACATACTATGAAAAAAGTGATGCTAATTCAAGTAGTGATTTAAATGTGTGTGTTTCCAAGTGCTCTCTCATTGGTTATGTACAGGAAGGAAGGCTCTAAAACTAGTAGGTGAAACACACAGACGCAGGACAAAAGGGCCTTTGTCTCAGTCAGTTTGACTGAGACAACACTGTCCTGCCAGATAGAAAGATTTCAGGCTGGGTTCCAGGACCAACAACACTAAGAGTAGAAACCACCTACAAAGCATGATTTAAGGCTGCCAAAAACCCAACTATCCCACAATTTTCCCCTCACTGTCCTTCTCCAGCTCCATACTATTCTCCCTCCTACCTGGTCAAGGTTCCACTGTTCAAATCACTAGTATGTTTAAATCACATGAATTTCAATGTCAGCTTTCAAGAAGCCAAGTGGACCCAGACATTTGGCCACATAGTCAGCAGTTTTGGAGGTTAGACCCTACTGGCCTACTAGTTCTTATGTGGCAGCTAATTAGGTAAAATGTTTTGCTAAAATCTCATGCAGGCCAGACTTGGAAGATGAGGTGCCCCATGATTTAGAGCTGGAAGGGACTTCAGAGGTCATCTAGACCAATGCCCTGAGGGCCAGGGAGGAAAAGTGACTAATCTGAGATGTGCAGGAGCAGGATATGAATCTCTGTCCTCTGACTCCAAATCCAGGGCTTGCTCTGTTCTCTAAAGTCTCTTCTAGCTCAAAAAGTCAGTGATTCCAGAATTTGTTTCTCATCCTCTTTCCTATTCCCCAATTCTCAAACCTCTCACAAAAAAGAAGAGATTGTAAAAAAATGAGAAGGCTGGACTAGAACTCTCCAATCCCACCTCATTGTGAAATGATAATTCACCCCATGCTGTCCCCATTCCTGGGGACCTAACTGCCATCACACTTTGGCTGAAGAACATAACTGGACCAGGTTACAGTCCTGATCTCGGGGCCCACTACAGACTTTTTGTTAGCATCCCTCTTTGCACTGCACTTGCGAGATTCCTGCCACATTCTGTTCAGTCCCAGGTGTCGAGTTCTAAAACATGACAAAGCAGAATGTGTCCAAAGAAGGGCCTTTGGTGAAGGATCTGCATGAGCAATGACTGAAGGGACCGGTGAGGCATAACATGAACAAGAGAAGATTTAGAAGGGATGAGACAGTGGATTCCAACACATATGAAGGAAGAATAATGCTCTGTGTAGCTCCAACTAACAAAACTAGGATCAATGGGTAGAAATTACAGGGAGCCAAACTTCAACCCAACACAATGAAGAATTTTCTGATGATCAGAGCTTTTCAAAAACTGAGAGGGCCAGTGAGCTCTCATTCCCTGGAAATGTCCAAACGAGATGGTCACTTGTCAGGCCTGTGAGTGAGGGCATTTGCACAGTAGTTGTACACTAGGGTCTCTTTCAGTCCTCTAAGACTATGAATCTAATCCATTAGGTTCAATACTAAGGGCATACATGTATGTATGTAAGGGCATAAATGTGACATTTATATAGTACTTTCAAGTTTGCAAAGCGTTCACTATCTCATTTAAGCCTCATGACAACCCTGAAGGATAGGTGCTACAGGTATTATTACCCCCATTTTACTGAAGATGAAACTGGCTCAGAAAGCAAACTGTGACTTGTCCAGGATCACATAGATCCGAAGCATCAGCAGCAGAATATGAACCCTAAGTTTCCCAACTCCACATCCAGACTCTAGCTACTAAGCCAGAGACCTTTTAAGTGGTGACCTGGCATGACCACAAGGGATATGTGATCAAATGGAGGGTGGGAAGAGGGATGCCACCCCAGCTCACCCATACCAGTCAAAGATGGGACTTGCCTCCAATGCTACCATAACTATTCTTTACATATTATCTCTTAACACTCCCCTAAGTCTGGCCCTTTCCTGCACTGCGTAGGTTCCCAACCTTCCCCCTTCTGTCCTGGGCTTTGGCTATTTAGGGTAGTTACAAGTTAAATATCACAGTAACAGCTACACAGATGCCACTGGGAAAATCATAATGATGATCTTCCCCTACCTCCTGCCCCCAGATCACCTGGTGGCTATGGCAGTGGCCTCTTCCAACTGGTCTCCATCCCAAGTCTCTCCCCACACTCCTCCATCCCCTACCCAGCAGCCAAAGTGATTTGCCCTGTCACGGGCACCCCCTGACCCCACCAGTTCAGTAGAGCCTCGTAAATCTCTATTACCTCTAGGATCAAATATAAACTCTTCCACTTCTTTAAAGCACTTAACTACCTGGCTCACTGCCTTTCCAGCCTTATTATTAGCTATTATTCTCCTTCTTGTCTTCTATGGTCCCCACCTCCACAGCAACTATGGCTACTGAAGACCAAGAAAAGAAAGTTCTCAACATCAAAGGCCTTGGGGGAGGATATGTGGAGAGGGGGAAGAAGGAACCATTTATTAAGTACTTACTATGTGCCAAACACTCTGCTGAGCACTTCATAAATATTATCTCATTTGATCCCCATAACAATACTGAAAGTTAGGTGCTAATATTATCCTCAATTTACAGCTGAAGAAACTGAGGCAGACAGAAGTTAAGGGACTGCCCAGACTCACATGGCCCGTGTCTGAGTCTAGATGTGAATTTAGGAGTCTTCCTGACTCCAGGCCCAGCATTCTATCCACGGCACCCCCAAGTTGCCTGGGCACTGTCAAACGGTTCAACATCAGAAACAGACATTTTGTCAGTGGACATGACATTCAAGAAGATGCATTAGCATCTGCTTTGCCAAAGCACCTAAGGACCAAGGCATTTTCCATCTGTCTTACAGGTGAAATCACCTATATGTGTTATCTTTCCCATTAGAATGTGAGGTCTTCTACAGCAGGGACAATCTCTGCTTTTCTGGGAAGGGAGGACAGTGTATTCAGAGCAGGGGTGAGGGCCTCGGATACTACTGAACAAGGAGGAGATGAGAGATCTTTGTAGAAGAAGTTTTAGAAGGAATGAGGCATCTCTGAAGGAAATTCAAAGTTCTTGAACATGGAAGTGGAACTTTTATGGGTGATGGCAAGATCAAGGCTATGACCAACCCTGTGCATAGGTGAGGCAGACAAGAAGAATAAGTCATAGGAGTTAAACAGATTGAGAAACTGGAAAGTTAAGGGGACTTGGGGGAACATCAGCAAGTCCCCTTGGATTAGGAAAGGAGCTAGGGGGAAGAGAAAGATTATGAACCAAGCATTAAACTCAGTGAAAAAGGAAGGAGAATGTCCTGGAGTCAGTCATTAATAGATACCAGAACCTGGATTAGGAAACTAATACAGGTATATTATCTGTTATCTATTAGGCAAAACCATGTTAAGAAAAAAGGATGAATGTATAATGAAAACTTAATGCTCAGTTGAAATCAGAGGCCATTCACTCCTGCTTGTTGTTGCTGGATTGTGTTCAGTGACACACAAAGAAATATGACTCCTGCTGAAAAGCTGTTATGGCAGTGACTTATGACCTATTACTTGATTGCTGGATTGGGCGTCTTTCAATAAAATTATCTTAAAAATAATTCATCTGCTTGGCTACACTGACCAAATTTAACAATCAATTATTAACAATTATTTATAAGGTCTCCTTATTGTCCCAAGGACATAAGAATTTAAAAAAAAGTATCATATTCAATCACATTGCTTTCAGTACAAAATATTAATAATGTTATATAGTTAGAACAAAACCATTTCTGTATCATTAGTAAAATGAACATTTTTGTATCGTTAGTGAAATAAACATTTTTAAAAATACTGTTTTTTTAATCTTCATCTCAACAAGAATGAGAAACAGAAAAGTGAACCAACAGTCGCCTGTCCAGGTCAAAGAAGCAATAAAATGGTCTGCTGATACTGCCCATGATGGAAGTATTGGTGAAGGGTCTGGGAGTGGGCTAACAGCAAAAAAGATTCAAATCTTGCCTCGGAGACTTACTAGCTGTGTGTCCCTAGGCAAGTCACAACAGCTTGGAGCCTCAGCTTCCTTATCTGCAAAACGGAGATAATAAAGCATCTAAGACTGTGAGAATCAAATGAGATAATGGATGTAAAGTACTTTGCAATCTTTCAAAGCACTATAACAGCCAAATATAGGAGACTGCTAAGTCCCTTGTATTCGTTTAAGATTACCAATTCTGAAAGAGACATAGCAAACTGGGAAACAAGGCCAGCTACCCCATTCTTCCATCCCATCCCTCAGTTAGAATATACGCTCTTGCTCTAAAAGGACACCAATGGTTTTTCCTTTTTGTCCACATATCTCAAGCACTGAGATAGCACCTTGTACATAACAATACTGGAGATCATCTAGTCTACCATCTTTACTTTACAGATGAGAAAGCTGAGGACCAGGAAGGTCCAGTAGTTTGCCTAAGGTCACAAAGGTTTGCTGGACTGGAATTCTCCCTATAGAGGAAACTGTACCAGACATCCAGAAACCAAGAAATAGCCCTATTTACCATCCCTGGCTCCTGAGATGGAAACAGCAATGAACGCCTGTGAATAATACTGAGTTTAAAAAAAAAGACAGGGCACTTCAACCCATGCTCACTTCTATGGAAAAAAACCCCCACACTCCAAAAGATCTCCCTAATTCGAGATAGCCCTATCACTGCTGGAGCTGCTAGGTTGGACTCCAGCTATTTCCACTGTCCTGGCACATCATATACCCACCCTACATCAGTAACCTAAAGGGATGGTAAATTTTGCTGAGGACAAACTTAGTTGATTGATACTAATCAGGGTGGGAGGTAGAACATCCATAGAGAAAGCTTTGGGCAATTCACTTTAGCAAGTATTTGCCAGATCTCTACTATGCCAAAAGTCCAAGGTAAACTGGTAGAGTTCCAGAGGGTTGGTGTTTTGGCAACTAAGACATTAAGCTACAGATTTACATTGGTAAAGACTCTCTACCGGCTGTAATCATCAGTGTTCCCTCCCCCCCCCATTTAAACGCCTCCCCTCAATTTACAACAAACACCCTGTTCTCAAGGTGATGGACAACGGAAATGATCACTGATACAGAGAAGAGTTATATGAGTGCTAGGAATAGATCTCAATAAAGTATGATTAGAAATGTAAAGAAAGATCACCTTCAACTGGAAAGTCTAGGGCTTGGGAAAAACTTTACAGAGGTAGCAGCACCTGATCTGGTCCATAATGATGTCTAGTTTGGGGAAGAGAGTATTTCTTTCTAGGCACTGAACTAAGAACCATGAAATAAATACGGAAAAGTTTATAGGAAAAATCAATCAAGGCTCAATGATTCTCAAAAGTTCTAAGAAGACTGGTTATCTGTGAAGAAAAAAAAGAATCAAGTTGGTAAATGCCAAATGGCACATGCAATTTTGTGGAAAATGGCACTTGGTTTTATATGCAAATAGGATTATGAACAGAGAAGATCAGAAATAAAGCACCACATAAAAAAAGACTGTAGCAAAATTAAGAATTCATTTATGTTAAAACTCCCAAAAACCAGACATGGAAAGACCCTTCATTAATAGGACTAAAAGCCTATGACTAAAGTCAAGAGCTAGCAATACTGGCAATGGTGAAACGATGAAGCTTCTCCAGTACAAATAGGGATAAATCAAGGATGCCCTTTCTCTCCACTATTATTTGACACTGCTCTAAAATGCTAGCCAGATCACACCCATCAGATCGGTGAAGAGGGCAAAAAAGGAACAGGACAATATTGGAAAAGCTATAGGAAAATAGGCACATTATTGCACTGTTGTTGAAGCTATGAATTGGTTCAGCCCTTCTGAAAAGCAATTTGGAATTATGCTCCCAAAGTCACTAACTTGTACATACCTTTTGACTCAGAAATAACAACACTAAGTCTACGTTCCAAAGAGATAAAAGAAAGAAGGAAAAGGATCTATACGTACAAAAATATTGTAGCTCTTTTTGTAATGGCAGAGAATTGGAAACTAAACAGGTGTCTATTAATTGGGGAATGGCTAAATAAATCATAGCATATAAATTTAAGGAAATACTATTTTGCGATAATAAATGATGAAAGAAATGTTTTAGATAAACCTAGGAAGACTTGTATGAATAGATGCAGAGTTCAGTGAGCAGAATTAGGAGAACAATTTATATAATAACAACAACGTTGTAAAGACAAGCAACTTTGAAAGACTTACGAAATCTGATCAATGAAATGACTGATCATGATTCAAGAAGCATGCCCTGATAGAGAGGTAGTAGACTCAATATGAAGAATGAGACCTACAGTTTTGGACATGGCCTATTCAAGAATTTGTTTTGCTTAACTATGAGTATTTGTGTTACGAGGTTTTGGTTTTTCCTTTTCTTTTTCTAGTTGGGGAGAGTTGGGATTGAAAGAAAATAAATGCTTGTTAATTGAAAAATAAAGACTTTTAAAAAATGCTAGCCAGACCAATCAAGCAAGAAGAGGAAATTGGAGGCATTAGCAACAATAAGGAGGCAAAATTATCTCTATTAGCATATGGTTTACTTAGAAAACTCCAGTGACTCTGAAGAAAATAAATGAGAAGATAATTGGCTTCAGTAAAGTAACAGGATACAGAATAAAGTCACAGGAATCACTGATATTTCTATGTAGGAGTAACAAAAACCTAGCGGTAATGCTAAGAGAAACAGCATTCAAAAGAACAGCAAAATGCAAAAGATAATCTGAGAGCTAACTTATTAAGACAGAGATAGCCTGACAAAGTGGCTAGAGACTAGTCTTATGATTCAGGGGTAACCTCTCAGTGGCCTAAGCATGATCAATTATGGAGCTGCCAATCACTCACAGGACAGGAAATTTTTACAAAAGGAACTCCTTGCACTGATGAAATCTCATATCTGGACAAAAAGAAAGCTCCCACCAGAACACAGGATAAATGGAAGAATGATAACATTTACTGAAGTGTTTACTATGTGTTAGGCACTGTACTAAGGACTTATATAAGTTAAACTATAACACACTCTTTTTAGAATAAAGACTTACATACCTGGAGAGATAGTCAGTGCTCATGATTGGGCCTTGCCAATATAATAAAAATGCTGATACTACCTAAATCAATTTATAGATTTAGTGCCATACCAAACTACCAAAGGGTTATTACTTTGTAGAACCAGACAAAATAACACCATTCTGAGGAACAAAAGGTCTTTAATTTCAAGAGGGATAATTTTTAGAAGTGGGAACAAAAGGAGCACAGCATGAGCAAACCTCAAACTATATTTTGAAGCAGTAATTATCAAAAAAGCTTTGGTCCTGGTTAAAAACATAAACCAGATTGGTAGAACAGACTAGAAAAACAAGAACCAGAAGCAATTAAAAACAATAGTCCAGTGTCTGATAAATACAAGAACATAAATTACCAAGGGAAGGACTCCTTATTTGACAACAATTGTTGGGAAAACCGGGAAGCAGTGTGACAGATTAGCATCTTCTGCTACATCTCCCAATAATCTTTGAATATATATGCAATCTGAATAAAAATGATACATCATTTTTTTAAATTAAAAAATACATTTCATAGCTACAGTCAGGGGAAGAATTCTTAACCACACAAGGGATGGAGGTGATCAGAGAAGTCAAAATATACAATTTCAATTACATAACATTAAAATTTCTTGCACAAACAAAATCAATGCAGACAGAATAAGAGGAGAAACCATTAGATGGAGGAAAAATCTTTGCATCACATATCTCTAAGTCTGATATATAAAATATATGGGGGAATGGACATAAGAATTTCCAAAAAGTCATTTCCCAAGAGATGATTGGTAATGAAACATAACTCCTTCTCTCAGCAGAAATGCAGGAGAGTAAAGGCTACAAGGGGTAAAATGTTTGCAGGCGAAGTCAGATGCTCAACATATCAGTTGTTTATATATAAACTTTTGCCTTTTTTTTGTTACAAAGGAGTCAAGACTTAGGCGAAGGGACAGGGAAACTTTTTTTTACATCAGAAATTACTGATACAAAAACAAAAGGCATCAATAAAACTTGTTTTTTAAAAAAGGATTGGAAAAAGGGACAGAGATGGGGAGAAACATTTACCTAAGAATTACCAAAAGAATCAAAGGCCCCATTATTGTTTTCATATTTTTGATGAACTTTTGAGAGTCACCTCAGAATGAGAAATAATTACAATCTATACTTTTTGAAACCCTTTGTCAGTGAAAATTTCCTGTTTTTGGTCATTTAAGAATCTATTAGGGCTATAATCACATGTTCTTTCGGTGACATATTTGAGACAGCATCTTGCTAGACTTCCCTCTTTCATTTCTATTCAAAAACCATTTGAAAAATGTTTATAGTCTGAATCATTTCACCAAGTTTTAAAAAGGTGATATTCACTTTAAAGTACTTCTAAGTGGTGAGGAGGAAGTAAGAAGGTATTACACAGATTCACCTATTTTGTTGTGGTGGTGGTTTGTTTTTTTTTAAAGCCAACAACAGTGTCCCTTTGAGAGTTCTCTAAAGTCATTCTGGACAAGCTGAGTACTCTGGAACTCAATTATGATTTTCAAAATCCCCAAGAATAAACTGGCATCCTTCAAAGGTAAACTTCTGACAGTTCCCCAAAACACAAATGTGGTGGATCAGCCCAGACGACAGTCTCTAAGCATAAAGTTGTCAATGATCTGACTGTCTTTTTCAATCCCCATCATTTTTGACCTCTCTGATCCATTTTACACTGTTGAGCACCCTTTTCTCTGGATTTTCCTATTCTCTTCCTGTCTATCTTTTCCTCAGTTTCCCTGGTTGGCTATCATCTCTATCACACCCATAACTGGATGTTCTCTAAGACTTAGTCCTGGGCGCTCTTCTCTCTTTACATTCTCTGGTGACTTCATCAGTTCCCATGGGTTTATCATCTCTATTCAGGCTACTTCTAGACCTATCTAATCAGCTCCCACTCTTCCCCTGAGCTTCAGTCCCCCATCTCCAACTGCTTATTGGTCATTTCCAATGGAATGTCCTGAATATACCTCAAACTCAAAGTGCCCAAAACAGAACTCATTGTCTTTCCCTACAACCCTAGGCCTCTTCTCAACTTCCCTTTTTCTAAATGAAGCCACCATCCTTCTTTCAGCCTCACAGGTTCATAAACTCACCTCCTCACTCTCATCTCACATATCCAGCTGCCAGATAATACCATGTCTATTTTCGTGTTATCTTTCTTACGTATCTGACTCCTTTCTCTTTAACACTATCTATCACCTTAGTCCAGGCCCTCACAACCTCTTAGACTTCTGTAACCTTCTAACTGGTCTTCCTGTCTCAAATCTCTCCACACTTCAGTTTATCCTCACAAAACGGCTAAAAAGTGATTTTCCTTAAGTATATATCTAACCATGTTACTCCCTTATTTGATTAATTCCAGTGGCTCCCTATCGCCTCTAAGATGAAATGTAAACTTCTCTGTTTGGCTTTTAAATCCCTTTATAACTTAACCCCAACCTGTCTTTTCAGCTTCATTGTACTGTTACTTCCCCTTCTCATGTTCTAACAGTCCAGCCAAATTTTCTGTTTCTCACACACTACACTGCATTGCCTCTGTCTGTGCCTTTGCACTGGCCATTTCCCGTGCCTGAAATTAACTCCCTCCTCACCCTTGCCTCCTAGCATTTTTCTGATTGATAAACGCAGATAAGAAAAGCAATCTTTAGTATGATGGATTGGAATGAGTACAAGAATTATGACAAGATCATCTGAGCCTGGATCACAGTTCTACTTCTTACAACATATGTGACCTCCCTGGTCCTCAGCTTTTTCATCTGTGAAATGGTAGGCATGGCTTCCACAGTCTCTAAGGTCCTTCTCGGCCTAAAATGCTACAATCCTCGCTCCAAAAAGGATCTATGTCTAATTTAGAGTTAGTTCACAACGGCAGTGTCAAACTGAAATAGAAACAGGGGTGTAAAACCCTACATAAGATTCCCTGAGGGCTGCAGATTGAATTAGGAAGCCACATATTAACGTTATCTATGTTCTACTGTATTTTTATTTCATTAAATATTTCCCAGTTACATTTGCATCTGGTTCAGACCACAATGGGGACTAGGGAGTGTTGCAGGTTGCAAAGGGGTGTTTGACCTTTCTGGTTTACGAGATAATAGATTTGAACCAGTGACAAATAGTGAACTCCGGATAGATTTTTGTGAAGGCACTAAAAGCAAACATGGCTTATTTAAATACTATTTAGTTATTTTTAAAACTGTTACCTTCTTAACATATGAATAAGTTAGGAAAATTGATGAAATGCATGGGATGTAATCAGTTATGTGTGTGAAATTAGGAATCTAAAGAAATCTTTTGCTTTGAGTAGATTGCCATTCCAGTTTGGCTATTTGCCAAAATCCAACACAGTTCCAATAATCCCAAACGGCAAACAGTTTGATACAGTATGTGAGGCATACATGAATGTTAAATAATAAAACTGATCTTTAAAACAAAAAGTCTTTTTCAAAGGATCCATTATTTCACTGATGTAGGTATTCTACTCTACAGGCAGAAATCATACCTTATCCATGCCTTCTTCTCTTTCTTGATTCTAGTCCATGTCTCTGCAAATCTTACAAAAAGGAAAACTATTCATCTCAATAGAAGCCTTCCTATGATTCACAGGCTCATAGATAAGAACTGGGAGGACCTCAGAACTCTAGTCCAACCTTTTCATTTTACAAACGAAGAAATTGTGGCTCAGAGAGGCTAAGTGACTTATCCAAGGTCACAAGGCACTAAGTGGAGATCTGGAATTTGAACCTAAGTCCTCTGACTCCAAGTCCTATGACTTTTCCATTGTACCATGGACTGACTCTCAAAACCTTCCCCTCTTCTAAACCTCCCTCAACGTCAAGGGCATCACTACCCTTCTCATTAGCCAGTTTCATAACTTCAGTTTCTCTCCAGCATCTCTCGCTTCCATCCCTTTCTCTATCCATCTGTTATACTTCCATCAATCAGGTTCCCTCCTTCTAATGGTCATCCAACTCTTCGATAATGTTGTTTATGCTATTCTCTACAGCACGCACACCCAAATGATCTTTATTCTTTTTAAGTAGTCACCATAGTACTACTTATTCTTGTGTTCTGCCATGGCTCAAAAATATCTCTGTAACTCCTTAGAGTCTATGAAGTATAGCACAATCTCTTGAATATCCCCAATAATCAAAAATATTTACCCCGACAGTGGATTTGGTTTTTGACAAAAACCCAAAAGTTCCAGCCAAACTGGTACAGTGGAAAAGATGCTGCATTTGGAGTCAGCAGATCTGGGTTCAAATTCCAGCTCTGTCACTTATCTGTGTGACTGGATAAGGCATGATCCAGTGCTACTCCAGTCCTCTTTCTTTATCCATAAAATGAAGATACTGGACTAGGAGACTTCTCAGGTCCTTTCTGGCTTGAAATATGTGACTGCAAAATCACTGGGAGCCAACACTGGTGAACAAAGTATATGTTCAATCTCAGTAAAACAACTGGGGGCCAACTACTTTCCTTGTGTGGCTCAAACTGGTTCTGAAAGCAGTCTCCAAAATGGATTCAGAAATGGTAGCATTACTGGGCAAAGCGAAAAGGGAACCTGTGATTTTGTTGGTGTGGAAATTTCATCCACTGAAACACACTGGGAATTTTCTGTGACTTATAGACTTAACAAGTTGTCTGAAGCACTAAGAGGTTAACTAACAGCTAATGTGTGCTCCTGAATGAAGCCAGAGAAAGTCTTGCAACTGTGCTGATTAGGTCCACTACAAATTTATGTTATCTAATCTCAACTGAGCCCTCACTGCAGCAAGGAACCTTTTATTTCTCCCTAAATGATGTTCTGGGCACCTTAGGTGATGCTGCAATGGACAGAACACTGGGTTTGGAGTCAGGAAGACCTGAGTTCAAATTCAACCTCTAACACATACTAGCTGTGAGACCTTGGGCAAGTCACTCTGTTTGCTTCAGTTTCCTCATCTATAAAATGGGCTGGAAAAAGAAATGGCAAATCATTCCAGGATCTCTGCCAAGAAAATCCCAAATGGGGTCACAGAGAGTCAGACACAAACTGAAAAGACTCAATGACAACAAAGTGATTTTCCATCAAACTCTCCACATGCAAGCCTCCCTCATCCTTCCTGACATTCCCTTAGCTAGGCTTTCACTTCAAATTTTTCTGGAAAAAAAAAGTGAGACTCCCTAGCAAAAACTCCCTCTTCTCCCCTTCTCCTCACAACCCCCTGAGACACTATGATGACATTACTATTACCTCCTCTACTCCAGTCTCAAAGAGGTGGTCCTTCTCACTAAGGTCAACTCTAGATTCACCCTTGATTCCATCCCCTCCACTTCTCCACTCTCATTCCCCCTCTCTAACATTAAATCTTCCTCAATCTATTGGTTCCTTCCTCATGGCCTCCAAACATACTCAAGCTCTCCTGCCCTCAAAAACTCCTCCCTAGATCCCCTCCTATCAACCTCCCTGAAAAAGCAGTATATACATGGTGCCTCTACTTCCCTCCACTTTCTTGACTCCCTGCAATCTGGCTTCTATCTTCATCATTTCACCAAAACTGCCCTCTCCAAAGTTACCAATGATCTGACTGAATCCAATGCTCTTTTCTCTGTTCTGATCCTGATCTCTCTTCAACCTCCACTTTCCAAATGGCCTCTTTTCTCTGGGTTTTTGGGAGCCCTCACTATATCCAGCTGTGCTTAATCTCTCTCCAAAGTTCCAAACCTGTACCACCAATTTCCTCCTAAACCTTTCCAACTGGATAGCCTATAGACATCTCAAATTCAAGATGTATAAGACAAAACTCATTATCTACCCCTCTTCCAAACTCAGTTTCATAACTTCAGGGTCATCCTCACTCCTCACTCTCCTCACATATGCAGTCACTCACCAATTCTTGGTTCTCAGTCTACTTCCCCTGAATCCATTCCCTTTTCTTCACTCACATAACCACTACCTAAGTTCACACCCTCATCTTACCTAGACCAGGGCTTCTTAAACTTTTTCCACTCGTGCCCCTTCAGTGCTTCTTAAACGGTGGGTCGAGATCATTTAAGAAGCACTGGCTAGACGACTGTAACAGCTTTCTATTTCGTCTCCCTGCCCCAAACCTCTCCCCACTTTAATCCATCTTCCACATATTTGATGTGATTTTCCAAAAGCATGTCAAACATCACTCCCTCAATAAACTGCAGTGGCTCCCTACTGTTTCATGAATCAAATATAAACTCCTCTGCTTAACCTTTAAAGACCTGTACAATTCAGCCTCAGCTCCTTCCTACCTTTATATTTCACTTTCCTCCCTTTGCTCTTGATCCAGCCATACCAACCTATTTGCTGTTCTGTACACGCAACACAACATCTCTCATCTCCACACCTAGAATTCACTCCTTCCTCACCACCAGGCACCTTCTGGTTTTCTTTAAGATTCAGTTCAAGCACCACCTTCTTCATGAGACTTTTCCCAACCCCTCCAAAACCACTTTGTATTTGCCTTGTGTCTATTCCATATGTGTGTATACATGTGTATGTGCACATATATATGTACATATACTTAAGTATGTGTTACGTCGTCTTTCAGTTGTTTCAGTCTCGTCTGACTCTCAGTGAGCCCTTGGGGTTTTCTTGGCAGATATGGGAGTGGTTTGCCATTTCCTTCTCCAGCTCATTTTATAGAGAAAGAAACTGAGGCAAACAAGGTGAAACAAACAAGGTGCCCAGGGTCACACAGCTAGTATATCCTAAGGCCACATTTGAACTCAGGTCTTCTTGACCTGACCAGTGCTCTATCCACTGTGTCACCTAGCTGCCCCATGTATGTGTATATATGTGTGTTATGTTTGTGTGTATATATGGACTGCATATGCGTGTGTATGTGTATATGTGTGTATGTATGTATGTATGTATGTCTTGAAGGCAGGGACTATTTCGCTTTTGTCTTTATATTTTCAGTAAGTAGGATTGTTCTTTCAGCATCAGGGCCTGGATCCAAATACTCCTGACTCCAAGGCTGGCCCTTTATCCACTAAGCTACAGTGCTTCTCAACACATTTATACTGAAACAAAAAAAAGGCAGTGGGAACTGAGAATGCATTAGGGAAGGCATAGTAATCTAAGCTGAGGAAGGTGATAGTCCCATACACTATGCCATAGTCCCACCACCACATTCAGTTAGAGGCACCACATTTTAGAAAGTCGGAGAGCATCCAGAAACAGGCAACAAGAATAGTTAAGGGCCTCAAGAGCCTACTATATAAGAACTAGTTGAAGAAACAACAGCTATTTAGCCCAGAGAACACTTAGGGGGAACAAGAGACCTGTCCTATGAAGGATAAGACCAGTTTTTCTTGATCAACGAGAGCAGAACCAGGAGCAAGGGGTGAAATTTTTCAGAGTTAGATTCAGGAACACATAAGGAGAAACTTCGGGACAATCAGAACTATCCAAAAGTGGAACGGGCTGACTTAAGAGGTAGGAAATGTCCCCTCATTGAAAGTCTTCAAACAAAAGCTAGATGACCAGTTATTGAGTATGGCAAGTTAATTTTGGCAAAAATGGTATCTAATATCCCTTCCAACTTTGGATCTTTCTAATCATGTTTGCTTAGGGATATATTAAAATAGTTTGGATTTCCTGAGCACACAGCAAATTAAAGACAAGCAATCCAGATTATCCTTGTTATTGTATACTTCTGGCGGCAAATCAAAGTCTAACTAGAATAAGGAGGGGTAGAAGAAAGCAATCATTCTCAAAGTTCCCTCTCAAATCTCCCCTTAACAATTTCAATGACAATTCATTCTCTCAAAGTAAGGGAGAAGCTCACACTTACTCAAATGCTGTTCTCTTATTTGTAGGTAGGTTAAAGTGCAAGTTTTCCAGTCAGTAAGTAGGAGAAAAAGGTTTGTCCATATGGATTTTAAGTATTTTAACTTCTAGAGGAGAGGTGACAGGCTCTATGTGTATTATCTGGCAAAATGTGTACACTCAATAAACATTACAGGATCACAGAATTTAGAGCTAGAAGGGCCCTTCAAGATCATTCAGTCTAAGACCCCTCATTTTACGTTTGAAGAAACTGGGACTCACAGAGGGAATTAAGTAGTAAAGCCAGGATTCCAAAGAAGGTCTTCAGATTATGAATCCAAGCTTGGTTCCAGGCCATCATATAATGAACATCTTCAAAAGGAGATTAGAATGAACCTTAAACATTTTTCAATGGGGACATTAAAGGAGAGGACAAAGAGCAGTAGCCAATGTCTAGTTTCCCTATTTAGAATACTTAGGAGTTTGTGGAATTCCAGGGACAACTTTCTCTAAAATCTCGCCTAAATGCTAAAGCCTTTCCACAACATGAAAGAGTGGTTTCCTTTTCCATCTTCCTTACCCATCCGTGACAGAGTTACCCAAAATTAAATGGGTCTGATCAGAAAAGCCACAGGTTAGAGAAGTTGTTGGTGATTCCCATACCAGTGTAAACCGATTCCAACAATGACCGACCAAGAAATCTACAAACCAAAAGTCAAGAAAGATGCAGTCCTTTCCTTCCACCCTCTACTGCCTCTCATGTCTTACTCCTCTGAACTCTCTATATACGCCCTCCTCTCCCTTTTCTGGGGACACTGGCTAGGAGGAAAGCTGGACAGGTGTAGAGAGGGTAAGAGGAGAGGGGTTAGGGGAGCTCGAAGGAAAGGGAGGAGGGAGGGGAAAAAGAGAAGGAAGAAAAGGAGAGGGAGAATAGGAGGAAAAGATGGGAAAGAAGAGAACGAGGAAATTATAGGGGAGAAAAGGAGGGAAGAGAGGGCAACAGGAGGAAAGGAGAAGAAAAGAGAAAGAAGGTTTTAAGAGGAGTGAAAGAAGGGGCGAAGCACGTGGGCGCCCAGTGATCCCGCTCACCCCCGGCCTGGGCCTGACAGCGAGCGTTCCGCACCTTGGCGTTAGGCTGCCCGTGCGTGTGTCCGGCCGTCCGTCGGTGGGTCCCGAAAGGGGCAGGTGGGGCCTGTTGGCAGGGAGGCCGAGGAGTCAGGCTGAGGAAGCTCGGGGATCCGCTGCCGCCTCCTCCTTCAACTCCACAGAAAGGAGTGTCCTCGCCTCCCGGGCTGGAGCCAAGGCTGCCCCAGCTGCCTGACGCACCTCGGTCCCGGCCACCGCCACCACTGCTGTTGCCAAGGCTGCTCAGCGCCAGGGGCCGCACTCCGCCCCCTCACGACCCCCTTCCCTTTCCTCCTCCCTTTCCCCACCCAGCCAGCCTTCCTCTCCTCCCCTCCCTCTCCTCTCTTCTCCTCCCACGGGCTCCCGAGGGGGGCCCTGTCACGTGACCACCAAGGGGGAGGGGGCGGAGGGGAGAAGGAGGTGGGAAGGGAGGGGCGGGTGCTGGGTGGACCAGAACGAAAGGGACAGGAAAGGGTCTCCTCCTTGCCCCGGTCTCTTTTCTCTTACGTGATTGGCTGGGAAAATTGCCCCGATGGCTGCTGGGAAATCTCTTCAGTCTTTGGAGGGCCGGGGAAGCCCCAAGGGCTTCTGGGAGTTGTAGTGTACAATGTAGCAAGAGCCGGTAACTTCACTTTCTCAACTGCACTCACTAGAGGGAGAACGAGGTTTGCCGGGAAATGTAGTTCAGAACTCTGGGATTTCCTTGCGATTGTTCCTCTTTTCGTTCCAAAGGGGAAAACCCACAACAGAAAATTTCCTCTAAGGGTCTTTGCGGCAAATGACCTTCCAGTCCGTTTAAACTGGGAAGAAGAGGGTAGACGATGTATGAAGGCGAGATAACGGAATAAAAAACGTCACTGCCTATGAGTACAGTGATTCTATAGGTTCCCACCTGGCCGCCACATTAAGGTTCTTCATGGTTAGGTAGCCGACTTTTCCTGAACTCTCTTGAGAGTTAGAGGGTAGCAAATGCCCATTCTGAGTGACTTCCAGACTATGGATGTTAATTGTACTGGAGCACTTTAGAATTGCAATCAAATAAAACCTACTAGAATGACCCCAACACACTGAATGATACCTTTACACAGCCAAGTCGTTATGCCTTCCTCTTATCGGTCTTAGGTCCTCTGTGTCATTACATTACCTGGAAGACCTGGAAGGGGCCTTAGTCCAACTGAGGAGCAGAATGAGGAAGTAGTTTGTTCAAAGTCACACGGCTAGTTAGTCATTGGTGTAAGTTATGCCTCCAGCCCCCTTCTCCCCTAGGCCATAGTTCTTTCCGCTACACTGTACTAAAGTCACACCATGATAATATGACAGTTGATAATAGGGCATGACCAGCCAGATTTGAAGTCAGGAAGATCCGGATTCAAGTCCTACCATGGACACATACTAGCTGTGTAATCCTGGGGGAAGAACTTTCACCTTTCTCCATCATTTCTTTGGAGGTGGGGGAAGTGAGAAGGGAGGGCAGTGAAAGTGGGTAGAAAACAGGGGGGAAATAAGGGAGAATATAATCTATTCCATTTCCACACACAACTACTGTCAACAGCCAGTCCTGTTGATATGCCAAACATGAACCCTTGAAAAGAGGTAGAGCTGAGGTCAGCCAAAAGGGACTGATGCTGGGTAAGATGACGCCTATGTTAATTTTAGTCTATTTTTTATTTTGGAGGGGGGAAGGCAGAGCAACCGGGGTTAAGTGACTTGCCTAAGATCACAAAGCTAGTAAATGTCAAGTGTCTGAGGTCAAATTTGAACTCAGGTTCTTCTGACTCCAGGGCCCATGTGCCACCTAGCTGCCTCAAGTCTCTTCTGGAGTGAGACCAAACCATGGGTGGTCACAAACAGCATTAACTTAAAGAATGAGGTTAATAATCTCCATTCCTGGAAGCCCTTATGAATATTACAATAGGGACAACAATGAGACAGAGCTGGCAAAGGTGGGCTTAGTGAGGAGGGCAATATATCCACCCATCCATCCACCAGTAAACGTTAAGTGCCTGTGAAGTCTGAGTAGGCAGAAGTCTGAAGGCATTGTTAGAAGTTCAGACCTATCAAAAGGGCACAGGCTGTTGGGGAATCCAAGCACAGAAATAGGGGTTAGGGACCAGTGACTCAGACTTCACAGGAGAGCATTGGGGGAAATATAGTCTAAATCAGGGGATTTGTTCTGTGAAGACTGGATTCAGTCAAAGGGCTGCACTTGAGGACCTAGAGGGCCACATGTGGCCTGAAGGCTGCAGGTTCCCCACCCCAGCTCTAAATGCTCAGTCAAGAGTCAAGGGAAAATTAGCAAAGCAACACACTGGAATCTGACTGTTGATCCTGGAACTGGGATTGGTTGCTCTCTGCTCTGGTTTTAACAGACCTTAAAGAGTTTCTGTGGCTAGCAGAGGGCAAAGTCCTCTGGTACTCTCTTCAGTGCCTAGAAAGGTACATTGTAGCATCCTCTTGGGTTCAGAGGGGAGAGTCAAGTTATATAAATAGAGTTCCTATTTGGGGAATGCTGAAATAAATTTTTGATGGTATGTCAAATGCAATAATGGAGAGAACTTTGCTCGATGATCCTCTGAGTATCAATATCAAGGGAGGTTTAGAATAAGAACACATGTTCACCTAAGGTATTCCTCAGTGTCATGGAAGTTGTCCTTCATTGAGTCTGAATAGAAGAGAAATTTCCTACAGATGATGAGGCCCTTCAGATGCCATTGTGTGGATTATGTTAAGCCCTAGAACATTACAGGGCTTCCTCAGTGAAATTTATGGACTAGCCATCAATACTGCGGGAAATTCTTTTTTTTTTTTGTAAATTTGAAATTTTATTTTAAACTTCAATATAAAATGAGAAAAGAAAAAATACACATTGCCATGTACATAAGAGAACGTAAGAGAGGATATAATAGAAAATAATAATGAGAAAAATAATGAAAAAGGATCCATGCCCAGGTCATAATCTACAGTTAGACAGCATGCTGACTGATCAGCACTCTCCTAGCTGATTGCAATCGTTTCTCATCTGATTTTCTTGCTACCAGTTTCTTACATCTCATAACGTCTTCCATACAGCTCTCAAACTTGGGGCCCAAAGACATGGGGCTGACTATGCCAATTCCCTGCACAAGAGTCTTCTTCAGTGGCCTGCTGCTTCTCGGATAAATGGAAAACTCTTCAGTCTCACCTTTATAATCTGGCTGCAACCTTTCCAGTCATATTTCTTATTAGGGGAAGGAAAGGGACTAAGTATTTGTATCTTGTGTCCTATGTTCCAGGCACAGTGCTAAGCACTTTACAAACATTCCTTTAGTCTTCACAGCAACCCTGGGATGTAGGTGCTGTTATTATCCCCACTTTATAGTTGAAAATCAAGGCAAACAGAGGGAAGTGATTTGCCCAAGGTCACAGAATTCAGGGTCACACAGTTTGAGATCGCACTTGAATTCAGATCTTCCTAAGTCCAGATCCAACACTATCCACTGTACCACCCAGTTGCCTTATTCTCTGTCACATTCTTTTTTTTTTTCTTTTTGGAGGGGGGAGGGCAGGGCAATTGGGGTTAAGTAACTTGCCCAAGGTCACACGGCTAATAAGTATTAAGTGTCTGAGGTCGAATTTGAACTCAGGTCCTCCTGACTCCAGGGCCACTGCTCTATTCACTGTGCCACCTAGCTGCCCCTCTCTCTCACATTCTGCTATAGCACCTGGAACCCCAAGAATAAGCTTCTCAGGTTCAAGGTACTCTGTGGGTCCAAATCCATTCAAAACCATTGCTCATAAGCACTCACTGATGTGTTTACTTCTTCTCAAGTGAGCCAGAAGACACAATTAGTTTAAAGCAAATATATTTAATGAAATAACATAGTAGAAAAATTTGTAAGAGAACATCCCCGCCCACAAACCTATGGCACATTCTCCGCAAAGTCAACATTACAAAACCTGATAACTCCTGTTGAGAGCAACACCTGGAAATTCTTGTTGCAACGACTGGAAACCAGCGGAGGAGGAGCCTGACTGTGCCTGGGAATTTACCTTGCATGTGGGGAGCCAGTCTCAGGGATGGATCGCACATACATTTATCCAGGTTTCCTGGGTGAGGCCTATGAAGCCAAGACAGTGACAAAAAGTGAATGAAACCCCCAAATTGTGCTGGGCCTTTCATGTTATTGAGTTTTTTTTTAAATTTTATTATAGTTTGCATCATTCATTTCCACAAGATTTTGAGTTACATATTTTCTCCCCGTCTTTCCCCCGCCCACCACCCCAAAACAGCCATCCCAGTGTGTCCCCCCTCCCCCAGTCTATTCTCTCCTATGTCACTTTTTGGTAGAGCAGGATGGATCTCCCAACTGCAGTGCCTGTGTATCTCAAGTTCCAGTTGGATGT
>CM053582.1:35973535-35988829 GCA_028627135.1 Pseudochirops cupreus | reverse complement strand
TGGCTGCTGTAGCTCCCAGGAAGATGCTGGGAGTCCTCCTAAACACCTCCAGCAGACTGGATAATAAAGACTCCAAGATGGAGGCCCAAGACGGCGATCCGGATCCAGGCCGCTCAACGCGAGAGCACTGGCCTGAAAACAATCGCTAAGTCCTCCTGCTGTCTGCAGGCTGCGGGCGGGAAGCTATAAAGCAGAGGCGGGTGCAAAACCTCTGCCTTTCGCTTTTCTGCTCTGGAGGCCTTTCACCGGACTGCTTATCTCCCCCTTTGGCAAATCCCATTCGCAGCTGCTGCTAATCCATTCACCTGAGAGGCTCCTCCACTCCTCCCATCCAGTCGCCCCCAGGGCACAGCCGTGGCTTCAGGGCAGGCTAGTTTTGGTTCGCAGTGCTGATATGGTTCCTCGTAGCTGAGCTGACTTTAGTGGGAAGTATCTTTGTGTGCGTTTTGGAGTTCTAGGATTGGTTTAGAGTCCTGTTTTATGGGTATTTTGGGGTGGCTATGTGAGAGCTGCGATATGTTGCTGCTGCTACGCTGCCATCTTGGCCTCGAGTTTTTGATACAAGGGTTTTGATAGATAATGAGAGATGGAGGGTCAACTACATGTGCTGAGATTTCCCTGTTCTGGTATTTCCTTTATGGCTGAAGAGATAATAAAGTTAATATGTATTTTTGAACAATTTTGAACAATGTGAGTTAGCTGGTTACTGAAACTATGCGGGGTTAGTGACTTCAGTAATCTTTTGGGCATTAGCAAATCCCATGAGGCATTTTGGACTGAAATGTGGTCAATTGTCAGAAGAGTTTTAAGTCTGTTTGGTGGAGAAAAGATCAAGAGAAAGCTTCCTGCTGGAGAGTGTTCCATTTGTTTAGGAAATAGTGGAATGATATGAACTCCAAAGCCTCAGTTGCACGTTTATGTAGAAAGGTCACCAAACTGAGCAAGAGAAAGGAGAGGGTTTGCCATACAAAGATGAACAAGTGATCAGAGTCTAACACTGGTCTTCCATTTCAGTTTTGTGTCTTCCTTTAGTAGAGAGTATGTTAGGACCAGAGAGTCCCCTTCAGAGATAAGCTTGGTTTTCCAGGGCTATTTGGGGGTAAAGTGGGGTGTCCCAGTACTATAGTTCAGGGCTGGAGATCTAGTTTGAACCTGGACTACTGTAGAGCAGTTCTACCAAACTTAAATAGAAATGGATCCCTGCATACTGAGACAGAAAACCACAAATTAACATTATCTATGTTGTAGCATATTTTTATTTATCTTCTCAAACACTGCCCAATGATATTAATATGGTTTGTTGGTCTGCAGGTGGGAGCAGTTATTGTCGGGCAGGGATCTGTCACTTGTTCCCAAGTTTATTCTCTGCACCCTCGGGCCACTGCTTACCCCATCAAAGTGATCATGTTCAGTGTCAATGGTGTCTCCATCCTGGAGCCTATGATCCAGTGCCTGAACCTGAGTGAACTTTACCTGTAGAAAAAGAGCATCCCCATCCTGGACTGGCTCTTCTACCTGAAGAATCTGCCCTGCCTGAAGGTCTTGTGACTGGTGAAGAACCTCTATTGTGGCCTGGACCTGGGCACTGCAGAAGCTGGACAGATAGACTATTAGCGAAGAAGAGCAATCTCAGGCCATGATTGAGGGTGATCACAGCTGCTCTGGTCAGGCAAGCTTTGGAGAGCCATCATTCTGAGCTCTCCTGTGAGCTGAGCACTATCGACTCTTCTATCCACACTCAGAGTGACCTGCTCAACAACGGCATAGAGGAGACCAATAAAACCCAGGAGCAAATCGGCATAACGCCTCTTCCCAGGGACCTGTGTTCCTCCTTCTCTCCAAGAGCGTCAGTCAGTAGCTGAAAGAAGAGAGTAAGTGTGCCTGGGAGCACTCTCCCATGTACCAAGTGTGAGGACAGGCCTGTGGGAGTCTTGGAGCTCCTCACTTATCCAGAGGCCAGACTTCTGGCAACATCCTGTCCCCCAATAGCCTGAATGCTGATCTGATTCTGAAAGAACTGGACACAGAGGGCCTAGGAATTGACCACAGACTCCAGGTCCTTAAGAAACCGGAGCTTCAGGAGGAGGAATAGGGCCCTGCCCTGCTGTGTCTGCCTGAAGGTCATCTTGGGCTTGTATCCCCCATCCCAACCCCAGCCAAGCCAGGGGGACTGGGGGCTGAATTTGGGCATCCCTGCAATGCCTTCTCCCTTGGACAGACCTGTGTTTGGAGGCCTTTGGCCAAGTATAATGAAGGTTTGGCCTGCATGTTCAGCCCTCCCAGTCTGCTCATCACTTAGGTGGCCAGTGTCTGTGAGCTGACCACACCATTGACCACCTGACCCTCCTGTGGCTGTGCTACTGTTGTTCTTCTGGCCCAGTGAGTCTGATACCTCTGATTAAGAGTACCTATGAACTCCTAAGTGAAGCCAGTCTCAGAAGTGATTTGGTCCTTAGAGAAATATCTTGGACAACGAAAAGAGAAGTCCAGGCTGAACCTTCTGGGATCACATGGGACCAGTGGGGACTACCCAACCTGGGGCATAGCAGGAGCCCGAAACCACACTTGCTAGTCAGGTAAGGAGGTGCATTTCATTCCATCTTATTTGTATTTAAGGCAACAAGGCAAGAGTAGAGGTTGACTGAGCTGGGCTCTTCTGTAGAAACCAAGATGATTATGCTCAGTGGCCGAGTCACACCCAGAGAGTAAGTCAAGATCAAGGTTCAGGACTACAATCCTACAATTTCTAAGCAGTGAAAGAGGACAATTTATATGATTAGAAAATCTGGGACAGAGAGACCAAGGTCCTCTTTATGAGCCTGACACTAGTTCCTTATGACCCATTAAAAAGTTCACTTTGCCACAGTGTCTCTTCCTTTAGTGAATGGAATATGACTATATGATAACAACTCCTAGAAAGCTTCCCTGAAAATTCTCTCTCTCTCTCTCTCTCTCTCTCTCTCTCTCTCTCTCTCTCTCTCTCTCTTGACCCTGACCCAGCCTCTGTCTCTTAGTCTTTTGCTATTATCAGTACTTTGGGGGCAGCCTAGAGCAGTGGGAAGAGCTCGGCTGAAGAGTTAGATAGACCAGCTAGCATAGGATGGTTTACTCCAGTGTGCCAACATTCAGACTCAGGGTGGGGCAACCATTGTCTCTCTACCTCCCTTTGCATTCCTCTGCCAGCTTCCACCCTGCATGGTACAACCACATCTAGGACCTTCACTCCCAGAGTCTCTTTGTTGTGGCACCCCTCTCCTGGGCCTCCCCTTTCCCTCCCAACTCCTTTGAAGTTTCAGTCTAGACTCTCCAGGAGATCAGCTGCCTCTGTCTCCCAGCATAACTTTATGTAGAGTGGGAACGTCTTTCATGTTGTCACCATGGCCCTAATCCACAACTGAATTCGCCCCAGGTGCCAAGATTCCTGATTTTGGCTCTAGGTGATGACTAGCCTTTATCAGTTAGAATTCATTCTGTTGGTTGTTTTCAGAAGAAGAAATCAAAATTACCCATAATCATATGAAAAATGGTATAAATCACTATTAATTAGAGAAATGCAAATTAAAACCATTCTGAGTTACCACCTCACACTTATCAGATTGTCTAACATGACAGAAAACGAAAATGACAGATGTTGGAGGGGATGTGGGAAAATAGGGACACTAATGTACTGTTAGTGGAGTTGTGGACTGATCCAACCATTCTGGAGAGCAATTTGGAATTATGCCCAAAGAGCTATAAAATTGCGCATACTCTTTGACCCAGCAATATCACGTCTAAGTCTATAAACTAAAGAGATCATAAAAAGGGAAAAGGATCCACATGTACAAAAATATTTATAGCAGCTCTTTTTGTGGTGGCAAAGAATTGGAAATTGAGGGGATGGCCATTCATTGGGGAATGACTGAACAAGTTGTGGTATATGAATGTAATGGAATACTATTGTGCTGTAAGAAATGAGGAGCTGCCACATTTCAGAAAATCTTGGACAGACTTACATGAACTGATGCTGAGTGAAGTGAGCAGAACCAGGAGAACATTGTACATGGTAACAACAACACTGTGTAATGATCAACTATGATTGACTTAGCTCTTCTCAGCGATACAATGATCTAAGACAATTCTCAAGAATTTTTTATGAAAAAAGGCTGTCCACTTCCAGAGAAAGAACCAATGGAGTCTGAATGTAGACTGAAGCATACTTTCTTTTCAACTTTCTTTATTTTTCCTGAGGGTTTTTTAGTCTGTTTTCTTTTGCAACATGGCTAACATGGAAATATGTTTTGCCTGACTGCAAAAGCATAATCTATATCAAATTGCTTGCCTTCTCAAGGAGAGAGGGAGAAAATTAGTAACTCAAAATGTTAAAAAAACAAATCTTAAAATTTTTGTTTATATGTAATTGAGAAAAAAATAAAAATAAACAACATAGAAAAGAATTCATTCTATTAGAAGTTCGGATGCTTCCAACCCCATCAGTAACCACAGTACTGGCATGTATGGGCCACTCTGGCTACAGGATATATGGACTCCGCCAGACAGACCTGTTGCTATGTTAACCACACAGCTGGCTGCCATCACACACGAAAGCCCAGCTTGCTCCATTGTCAATGCCATCTCTCAGTACAAAGAGCCATGGTATGTTTAAATCAAAAGGCTTACTATGAACACTAACGGTCTGGGGAGAAAGACTTCCTTTCTATAGAATCACAGATTTTGAGAGTTGGAAGAGACTTCAGCTACCATCTAATCCATTCCATACTAAAAAGCATCTATAAAGTTTTTGACAAGTGGTCATTCATCCTCTCTTTGAAGACTTCCAAAGAGGGAGAAGGAAGAAGCGCCTATTAAGTGCCAGGGACTATGCTAAGCGCTCTTACAACAGCTCTGGGAGGGAGATGCTACCGTTATCACCATTTTACAGTTGGGGAAACTGAAACAGAAAGAGATTGTGACTTGCCCAGTGTCACACAGCTAGTACATGTCTGAGGTCATATTTGAACAATGATTTTTCCCAGCTCCAGGCCTAATGCTCTATCCATTGCGCCACCTAGCTGCCTAGAGGGGAACTTACCACTTCTCAAGGCAGCAGCCCATTCTCTTTGGGGGCAGTTCTAATTGGGACATCAAGCCTAAACTTTCCTCTTTGCAACTTCTACTCATCACTTCTAATGCAGTCTGCAGAGGCCAAACAAAACAAGTCCAATCCATCTTCTATATGACAGCCTTTGAACTACTTGAATACTTCGAGTTAAGCACCCCAAATTCCTTCTGCCAATATTCATGGATTTAAGGCTATTTGTTATTCTCATTGGCCTCCTCTGGATATTAGCTTAACAGTGTTCTTCTTGAATCCTGGTGCCCAGAACTGAACACGGTACCCAAGATTAGGTCTGACAAGGGCAGAATACAAGGGAACCTCCTGATTCCAGGAAGCTAGGTGTCTCAATAGAGCTTTATATATATATAGATATATAGATATATATATAGATATATATAGATAGATATAGATAGATATATATAGATATATAGATATACATATATAAAATAATTTTAATATATAAAATATATTATATTATTACACATATTAGCTTTTTTGGTTTAATATTTCTTTAGCTTTTCTTTGGACTGCCACATGACATAACTGACTCATATTGAGCTTTTGGTTCACTAAGGCCTCTTGATCTTTTTCAGACAAAGTCTTGTCCAGCCAGACCTCTTCCATCTTCTACTTATGAAGCTGATTTTTTGTACCCAAGTACTTTTATCCTTATTGAATTCAGCCCAATGCTCTCACCAAATGTCATATATGACATTTCATTAGGGTATGTACCTAGCAACTTAGTTTTTTTTAAAGCAATCATTTATTTTATTCATTACAAAGGACATTATTTTTTAGATATCAGGCAAACAAAAAACCCCTAAAACTTAAACTTCATTTTAAAAATTAACAACTAAACTTGACTTTTAAAATGAGAGCGAATATCAGCGCCTTGAGACATCAGAGAGATTCTGGGCATTCCTGGCACACCCTGTATATACGCCTCTGTCTCTAACCTGTCAAAATTGATGGTGGCATCCTGTATGTTAATGGTACCTTCCAGCTCTGTGTCACCTTCAAATATGAGGACTGTGCCATCTATACCTTTATCCAAGCCATTAATAAAGATGTTAAATGGGGTGAAGCCAAGAACTGACCCCTGGGGTACTCCACTGGAGACCTTCTGTTAGATGGACATACAAACACTATTCTTTGAGACTGGCTACCCAACCAGTTCTGAATCAATTTAACCGAATTATAGCTCAGTCCGCGTCTCTTTATCTTCTCCACAGAAATAGCATGAAATAACTTATAAAAATCTTTGCCAAAACCTATGTAAACTATGTCTGTGCATTTCACCCATGTATGAGTTTGGCAGTCCTGTCAAAAAAGAAAATAAATCAAGTGTGTAATGATCTATTCTAGATGACTCTTCACAATCACTGCTTCCATTTGTGTATGTTCCTCAACTATTTCTTTACTGTTGATAAGTGTGTGTTCAGCATTTACTATGTGGCAGGCATCTGCCCATTTTTTTTGGCACCCAAGGATATTGTTCCTCTGGGCCAGGTGAATTGAACTCATCAAGGGCAGCTAGGTGCTCCCTTACTACTTCCTTTCTTATTAGTGGGTATTGACTCCCATCGTTTCCAGTACAAAGGTCTTTCGTTGTCTTTGACAGAGAAGACAGAAGCAAAGCAAGCACTGGACAGTTGGGTCATCTTCCCAATTGTCAGTTACCAATATCCCAGCAGCGCTAAGCCAAAGTCCCATCCCTCTGCTGACCTTCCTTTTTTTTTTCTCAACATGGCCCACCCCTCCTTTTTTGCTGTCCTTATCTCTTCTGTCACCGGCCTCAGATCATTCTGACCTTATGCACTCCTGACTGTTTTTACAGGACCATGGCCCACTCATATTCATTCTCCATTTCCTGGTCTTGCTGGCATCCAATGCACTTTTCTTTGGTTGATGAGCTCCCTCTATATTCACATTTCTCTCTTCCCCTAGAGGATTTTAGTCTATGGGATTCTATCCATCCTCTGAACCCTTTGAAATCTGCTTTCCCCAAATCAAATAGAAACACCTAACTATGCTTGGCTCTCTTCTCCCTCAATATCACAAACTCCAAGAGGTAGTGGTCACTTTGCCACTTGGTTCCCATCATTTCTGCCCCAGCAACCAGTTCTGCCCTATTGATAAAAATCAGATCTAGAACAGAATTTTCTCCTTCTTCTTCCCCTATACTTATTGAAGAATAAAATTATCACTAAGGTAAACCTTGTAAAAGGTGCTTTGAGAGCCTCCAGTGAAACAGGCCAGTATGCTTATAAAGGTCAGTGAGGAGAGAGGCTTAGCAATTCTCTTTTTGGAATTTCCTTCCAGACAGGATAGATTACCCATGCTAATAAAAAAATCCAGCCTCATTCCAAGTGGTAGCAGGATTGAATACTGGGCATTGGGAGGAATTGGTGGGGGTGGGGTATTGCTCTGCACTAGTCTACATGCCTTAAAAGAGCATGGTGGATTGCCAGAGAAACCATTGGGATGTCTGGGGGAGCAGGTGTCCTTTGGGGGTGGGGATGGAGAGAGTGCCAGAATAAGAACAACTACCACCACCAGGGCAGCGTACATTTGGATAAAGTTCTAAGGCTTGGAAAAGGCTTTACTCATGGTGACTCTGAAATTAGTAGTACAAGTATTTTTCTTTTCTTTTTTTGGGGGGGGGAGGGTCCAAACTCATGATTAGATAAAGTTGATTTTTTTTAGGATTCTCCAAGTATACCATCATATCATCTGCACAGAGTGATCATTTTGTTTTCTCATTGCCTATTCTAATTCCTTCAGTTTTTTTTCTTCTTTTATTGCTATAGCTAGCATTTCTAGTACAATATTAAATAAGAGAGGTGATAATGGGCATCTTTGCTCCTTCCCTGATTTTACTGGGAAGGCCTCTGTTTTATCCCTGTTATAGATAATACTAGCTCTTGGTTTTAGATAGATAATTCTTATCATTTTAAGGAAAGTTCCATTTATTTCTATGCTTTCTAGTGTTTTAAATAGAAATGAGTGTTGCATTTTGACAAAAGCTTTTTCTGCATCCATTGAGATAATCATTTGATTTTTTCTTGGTTTGTTATTGATATGGTCAATTGTGTTGATAGTTTTCCTAGTACTGAACCAGTCCTGCATTCCTGATATAAATTGCACCTTGTCATAATGTATGATCTTTGTGATATACTGCTATAATCTTCTTGATAATATTTTAGTTAAAATGTTTGCATCAATATTCATTAGGGAAATTGGTCTATAGTTTTCTTTGCCTGTTTTGGCTCTTCCTGGTTTAGGTATCAGCACTATATTTACATCATAAAAAGAGTTTGGTAGGACTCCTTCATCTTCTCTTTTTCCAAAATAGCTTATGTAGTATTGGAATGAATTGTTTTTTAAAAAATATTCTGGGTATTTTAGAGCAAGAAGCTTGCAAGATCAGTCCAGTACATGAGACTTTCTTCAGAGACCCATACAAAATAGGCAAAACAAATACAGACCCATAAAGAAACTTACAAATAAACAAATAATAAATAGATAACATTTATAGAGTGCTTACTATATGCCAGGCATTGTGTTATATTTTTTACAATTCTTATCTCATTTGATACTCACAACTACTCTGAAAGGTAGGTGCTATTATTATCCCCATTTTACAGATGAAGAAATGAGGCAAACTGATGTGAATTGCCACAGGTCACACAGCTAGTAAGTGTCAGAGGCCAGATTTGAACTTAGTCTTCCTGATTCTAGTCCCCTGAGTTCCATCCACTAAACTACCTAGCTATACCCATCCAGGTAACCAAACTCTCCAAGGCCTCACTCACTATCTTTGTGCCAAGGTTTCTCCCCTGGCTCTCTTGCTCTCTTTCCTTGTCTCCACTCCGAGGCCCTTGATCAGAAACTCAATCTAATATTGAGGAGCACCCTTCTGAGGAAAACAAAAGCCCTATGACACCCCAAAAAAAACCAAGAGACGTGGCTGGGTTTCATCACAGTAGAACACAGGCAACTTGTAGAAAGCTCTTTTCTATGGGGAAAGGAAAGGTGATTTTCAGCAGATATTTCTAAAGTGAATGATTATGAAATTGCAGAAATTCACTTGGTTCTCTTGGATTATGTTTCTAAGAAGCAATATATCCTTGACACAGCTGCTAAAATAATCTTTCTGATATGCAGGTCTGACCGTGTCACTGTTCTGCTCCAGCATCTTCTTCCCATTGCTTAAAAAAAGCAAAAAACAAACAAACAAAAAATAAATAAGTTAGGAGCCAAATCATGGAATACCTTGAATTTCAAGCAACTACTTAGCTTGGCATTCGAAGTATTCCATAATCTGGCTCCCAATTTACTTTCCTGGCCTTGTTTCAGACTGTTCCCCTTTGTGTATTCTAATTAAATGAAACTCACCATCTCCTGATTTCATCCTGGCCTTTTCTGCTTCCATGCATTCGGACCCATTATACAAGTCTGAAATGGACTCCCCTCTGTACCTCTGCCTGTTGAAATATTTTTCTTCCTTCAAGACCCAGTTGAAGGGCCATCTCCTTTACTCTAACCTCTAATGACCTTGTTTGACCTCACATAGCTTATATTATAGTCATTTGTGCATGTCTTTTTCTCCTGTTGTGGTAGAATGGAAGTATGAGGTCAAGTCTAGCTTTAATCCTTACCTTCTCTGGGCTTCATTTTCCCCATTTGTAAAATGAGAATGACAGTATATGTACTGTTTTCCTCACTCTCTGTTGTTGTGAGGACACAGATGGCAAATTTACAATCAGTCTATGACATAGTAGATAAAACCTAGTGGGTTGTCCAGACAGATCCAGAGAAGTCACCTAGGGTCATATAGTGGCAGAAGGAAAATTTGAGCCCAGGTCTTCCTGACACCCACCCTAAGCATCTGTCTACTATATTTCATTGCCTTATTCTGACAGAAGAACTTCATACACCTTAAACGCTTTAGTGATGTGAACCATTAGGATTTTTGTAAGCTCTGGGGGAACAGGGTTTTTGGCATTTTTTCATCTCTGTAGCTCCAGAGCCTAGCACAATGCTTTGAACTCAGGAGGAATTGAACAAATGTAAGTTGCAAAGAACTGAATGCTTGTCATTATTTTATATGAACATTTTGGTAATCAAGCATGTTATTTTGAACGGCAATTAAAATGACTGATCCCTTATAAACAGGCAGTTTGCAGATGAAGAAGTTAAAGCTATCTATTATCATATGAAAAAATGCTCTAAATAACCATTGATTAGAGAAATGCACATTAAAACAACTCTGAGGTACCACATCACACCTATAAGATTGGCTAATATGACAAAAAAAAAAAGAAAATGATCAATGTTGGAGAAGATGTGGGAAAATTGGAACACTAATGCATTGTTGGTGAAGTTGTGAACTGATCCAACCATTCTAGAGACCAGTTTGGAAATATGCTCAAAGGGCTATAAAACTGTGTATACCGTTTGATCCAGCAACAACACTCCTTAGGTCTATATCCTAAAGAGAACATAAAAAAGGGAAAAGGACCCACATGTACAAAAATCTTTATAACAGCTCTTTTTGTGGTGGCAAAGAATTAGAAACTGAGGGAATGCCCATCAATTGAGGAATGGCTGAACATGTTGTGGTATATGGATGTAATGGAATGCTATCATTCCAAAAGAAATGATGAGCAGGCGGATTTCAGAAAAACCTAGGAAGACTTACATGAACTGATGCTGAATGAAGTGAGCAGAACCAGGAGAACATTGTTCCAATAACAGCAACATTGTGCGATGATTAACTATAATTGCCTTAGCTCTTCTCAGCAGTACAATAATCCAAGCCAATTCTAAAAGACTCATGATGGAAAATGTTATCCACATCCAGAGAAAGAACCATGGAGTCTGATTGAAACATAATATTATCACTTTTTTTGTTTTTTCTTTCTCATGGTTTTCCCCTTTTGTTCTGAATCTTCTTTCACAACATGGCTAAATATGTTTAACATGATTGTACATGTATAAGCTATATCAGATTGTTTGGTGTCTTGGGGAGGGGAAGGGAAGAGAGAAAAATCTGGAACTTAAAATCTTACAAAAATGAATGTTAAGAATTATATTTACATTTAATTGGAAAAAATAAAAAATCTTAAGGAAAAATTTTTTAAAAAGTCTGATCCTTAAACATGAACACAAGTTAAAGAGAGAAATTGATAGTTGGAGAATCATTTCCAACCAATGTGGAAACTGGTCAAGGGCAATCTTCTATTTCTAAGTGGAAGGGCACTTGACTAGAGCTTGACATTCAAGGTATTCCATAATCTGACTCCAACTTACTTTCCTGGCCCTGTTTCAGACTACTCCCCTTCATGTACTATAGCCTCTGATAGATTAAATTCATCATCTCTCGATTTCATCAGGAAAATCATTATATTTCTGGAAAAAAGAAGGAAAATACTGTATGGTCCCATGGTAGTTTTCGTCACATTAGGTCCTTTGGAAGCCAGAGAGCAGCATTCCTTGGTGGGTGTTGGCTGGCTCCATGATTTTTGACCAATCAATGGTCCTATCAGATAGACCCAGTGAGGAAGATACTAAAAAAAATACAGTGTTGTTTTCAAGAACATCATTACCTAAAAGGATTCTGCACATACTGCATCTTTCTTTTTTTCATCTTAGAAGCTCCTTTGTGATTAATTTTCCTTTTTTGTACATTTTTGGGGGTTTTGATTCTCACTTTAGTCTTCCAAAGGATAGAAGCTTAGAGCTGGATGAGATGTTAGTGGCCATCTACTCCAACTCATATCTGAAAGAGAATATCCACAAGATGCCCATAAAGTGGTCATTCAGACCTTGCTTAAAGATTTCCAAAGACAACTACTTCCAAAAACAACCCTTTACTCTTTTTTTTTTTTTTTTGCTTTTTGGAGGGCAATTGGGATTAAGTGACTTGCCCAAGGTCACACGGCTAGTTTTGTGTCATGTGTCTGAGGCCGGATTTTAACTCAGGTCCTCCTGACTCCAGGGCCGGTACTCTACTCACTGAGCCACCTAGCCACCCCCAACCCTTTCCTCTTTTGGGTCATTTCTGTTGTTAGGAAGTTTTTTTTCCTGATAAATGAATATAAATATTCATAAATTACAGCTAGCATTTATATACCACTTTAAAGATACAATCTCATTTGATCCTTACAAAAACCCTGGCAGGGGGGTAGGTGCTATTATTCTCCCCATTTTACAGATGAGGAAACTGAGACAGAGGTTAAAGTGACTTGCTTAGGGTCACACAGCTAGTAAGTGACTGAGGCTGGATTTGAACTCAGTCTGACTCCAAGTCCAGTGCTTTATCCAAGTCTTAACTTACTTTTTTCTAATTCCCTGCCTCTAATTCTTCCTTCGCCTGACTGTATTTCAAATACTTGAAGACAGCTATAACGGGAACCTTCATATTATCTTTCCTGGAAACAGGTCTCCACCCTCCTGCCTAGCCTCAATAACATCCTGCCTGAACTATGTCCATCATCTCCATCTTTGCCCCACTGGAACCTTGGACTCTGCCTCCCTCATTTCCAACTCTTCTTTATGTGTTCTCTTCCTCCATTAGAATGTAAAGTCCTTGAAGGCAAGACCATGTTCTATGTTTAACACAGTTACTGGCACATAGTGAGCTCTTAATAAATGCCCACTCATTCTTATTCTCCCTTTCCCTCCTTCTCTCTCCCTTTCCTTCCTTCTCCCACCCTCCCTCTATTTTTTCCTGTTTAGTCATTTTTCAATCATGTCTGACACTTTATGATCCCTTTTGAGGTTTTTTGGTAAAATACTGGAGTGGTCGGCTATTTCCTTCACATACACACACACACACACACACACACACACACACACACACAGATACATTTATATGTATATAATTGGCCCTCTGAGTCTTCTCTTCTCCTAGGCTAAGCATCCCCAGTTCCATCAACACATCTTATGGCATAGATCCAAGGATCTTCACCATTCTGATTACCCTCCTCTAGAAGCATTATAGCTTATTCATATCTTTATCAGATTGTGGTGTTTAGAAATGCACATAATGCTCCAGGTGAGGTCTGACTAGGACAGAACACAGAGAGTCTGTTGTCTCCTTATTGCCAGATTTCTCTTACCCAAGATTTAATCACTTTGGGGACCACCATATTACATTGCAGATTCATATTAAGCTTGAAAATTACTAAAACTCCCAGATCTTTTCCATTCAAATGGCTATTTAGTAATATTTCCCCCATATTGCACTTGTGATTTTGATGTTTTCAAACCCCAGTGTAAGATTTTCTGTTTATCCCGATTAGATTTCATTTTCCTGGATTAAGCTGCAAACTCCCCAGTCAGTCAAGATCTTTTTGGATCTTGTCTCTATGATCCAGCATGTTTGCCATCCCACCCAATTTGGTGTCATCTGCAGATCTGATAAGTGCACCACACCTGCATTTATCCAGGTTATCAATGAGAATGTTCAACAACACTGGGCCAAGCACAGATTCCTAGGGCATTTCCCCGGTGACTTCTGTCAAAGTTGACAATGAATGTTTTACATGACTCCATATGCATAATGGGTACTGTATTAATTGCCTTCTCAATGGGTAGGGGAGGAGATGGAGGGAGGGAGAGAATTTGGAACTGAAAACAAAAAAAAATATATAAATGAAAAAAGTTTACATTGAACCATTCATTCATGAATGAGTTCAACCATCTTGTGAAGCCTACATCTCTCCATATTTTCCACAGTAACATGAGATACTTTATAAAGTGCTTTGCTGGAATCTAGGCCCATTATATCTTTAGCATTGTTCCCCATGACTTAGTAATCTTGTCAGAAAAGAAGATAAACTAAATCTGGCTCGACTGGACCTGACAGATTCTAGTAAAGTTCTGCTGGGTCTTTTTGCTCTCTGCTTCCTTTTCTAGATGTTTACCAACCATCTGTTTAAGAATACTCTAACTTTAATATGATGTTCTATAATTTTTCTAGGAATCAAAGTCAAGTACATAGGCCTGTAGTACAAAGCTTCTATCCCTTCCCTTTTTTGAAAACTGATATATGGGGGTGGCTAGGTGGTGTGCAGTGAATAGAGCAACCGGCCCTGGAGTCAGGAGGAGCTGAGTTCAAATTCGGCCTCAGACACTTAACACAAAAACTAGCTGTGTGACCTTGGGCAAGTCACTTAACCCCAGTTGCCCTCCAAAAAGCAAAAAAAAGAAAAAGAAAACTGGTATAGTGTTTCTCCTTCTTTAGTCCTGTGATATTCCTCCCATTTGACATGATCCATTGAATATGCCTGTAAATGTCTTGGCAAGCACCCTTGCCAGTTTTTTTCAGTTCATCTGGGTCAGGTGACTTGAATTCACCAAGGGCAACTAAGTGCTCTCTAATAATTTCCCTACTTATCTTGGGTACCAACTCCCTATTACCCATTTTTTCTATCTTGTCTAGTTCAAAGGTCATTTTCCTCGTCAGAGAAAACTAGCAGTGTAATAATTGAGCAGCTCTTCTTTCCCTCTGTAGTCATTCATCACTATCCCATCCATTCCTGAGCAGTGGTATTATCCTTTATTTGAGCCTCCACTTCTGATTCAATTTAGATACAAAGTCAAAACCCTCCCATTTGTTATCCTTGGCTTTCTTCACCAGCCTCAACTCATTCTGAACCTTAGCATACTCGCCAGTATTTTGTCTTATTTATTTATCTACCTACCTACCTATTTATTTATTTATTTTTGCTTTTTGGAGGGGAGGGGGGAGGCAGGGCAGTTGGGGTTAAGTGACTTGCCCAAGGTCACATGGTTAGTTTTTTTGTGTTAAGTGTCTGAGGCCGGATTTGAACTCAGGTCCTCCTGACTCCAGGGCCAGTGCTCTATTCACTGCACCACCTAGTCGCCCCTATTCTCCTGTTCTTGAATTGACAGTGTGCTTTAGAGCAGTGGTTCACAACCTTCCTAATGCCACCACCCTTTAATACAGTTCCTCATGTCGTGGTGACCCCCCAACCATAACATTATTTTCATTGCTACTTCATAACTGTAATGTTGCTACTGTTGGGGGCGGAGCCAAGATGGCGGCGTAGAAGCAGCAACACATCGCAGCTCTCACATAGCCACCCCAAAATACCCATAAAATAGGACTCTAAACCAATCCTGGAACTCCAAAACGCACACAAAGATACTTCCCACTAAAGTCA
>CM053582.1:35831063-35973035 GCA_028627135.1 Pseudochirops cupreus | reverse complement strand
GTATAAGCCTCTCCAGGTAATTATGAAGTCCATCTCCTTCCCATTTCTTATAGCACAATAGTATTCCATTACATTCATATACCACAACTTGTTTAGCCATTCCCCAATGGATGGGTATCCCCTTAATTTCCAGTTTTTTGCCACCACAAAGAGAGCTGCAGTAAATACTTTTGTACATATGGGTCTTCCTCCCACTTCTATGATCTCTTTGGGATACAACCCCAGAAGTGGTATTACTGGGTCAAAGGGTATGCAGTTATTTATAGCGAATAGGACATATTCTAATGGGGAAAGGTACGCAAGGTAAATATCCTTCCTTCCTTCCTTCCTTCGTAGCAATCAGGGTGAAGTGACTTGCCTAGGGTCACACAACTAGTAAGTGAGGCCACAATTGAATTCAAGTTCTCTTGACTCCACAGGGCTGTGTTCTATCCACTGTACCATTGAGCTGCCCCAATAAAAATATTAGAATGACCACACTGGGTCAGACCCACAGTACCATGGTCTGCTCAAGCATAATATTAGGCACATAGAATATTTATGGGGTTTAATAAAGTCTTTACTTTCTCTGCTGAAAACCTTGTCTCATACTTTCTTGAAAAAAATTAAGGCCATTCACCGAGTTCACTTATCTTTCCTCCTCATCACAGATCATTTAGATACCTATCCCTTCTATCTCTTCCTTCATTTCAATCTCTCATGAAGAGGTGGGCCTTCTCCTTGCCACGGCAAACTAAATCCCTCTACATGCATCCTTGATCCCAGCTTATCCTGTCCTCTCCAGCAGATTGTCTCTTCTATCCTCCCCACTCTGCCTAAACTTCAATTTCCCCTATCTACAGGCTCCTTCCCCACTGTCTACAAACATACCCATGTCTTCTCTATCCTTAAAAAAACCAAAACCAGAAACAAACCACTTAATCTGAACATCTCTGTTAGCTATTACCCCCTTTATCTTGAATTCTTTTAGAAAGCCATATATAATCAGTACCTACATTTCCTTTCCTCTCACTGGATTCTAAATCCTCTGCTATCCGTTTCAACCTTATCATTCAACTGAAATCAGTCTTTCCAAAGTCACCAGTCATCTTTTAGTAGCTAAATCAAATGGTCTTTTCTAAGTCTTCATCTATCTTGACCTTTCTGCGGCCTTATAGCCTCCTCCTGAATGCTATTTCCTCTGTAGCTTTTTGTGAGGCTGCTCTTGGTTCTCCTATTTCTCTGACTGCTTCTTCTTAGTATCTTTTAATAGTTCTTCATCTAGGATATCCCCACTAACCATGGGCATCTCCAACATCTCTGTCCTGAGCCCTCTTTTCTTCTCCCTCTATACTATTTTGTTAGGTGATCTCATCAGTTCCCATGGATTTGATGACCATGTCTATGCAGATATCTATCCCAGATCTCTATATATCCAGCCCTTACCTCTCTCTTGAGCTCCAGTCTCAGATCACTAACTGCCTTGAACTGGATGTTCCATAGGTACCTCAAACTCAACATGGCCAAAATAGAACTTATCTTTTCCCCAAGTCCTGTCTCCTTCTAAATTTCCCTCTTACTCTTGCTCTTACTCTACTTGTCCAGTCCATTACCAAGTCCTATCATTTCTTCCTTTACAATAACATCCCTTTCTCTCCATTCTCACAGTCATGACCCTGGAGCCAACCCTCATTACCTCATTATAATATAATAGTATTATATATTATCATATATATATGTATATAATATTATTATATTATGGACTATTATAATTGCCTTCTGGCTGGTCTCTGTGTCTCCAGGCTCTTCCCTCTCCAATCTTCCCTCCACTCAGCTGCCAAAGTGATCTTCCTAAAGTGCAGGTCTGACCATGTTGCCTTCCGACTCAGTAAACTCCAGTGGCTCTCTCCCACCTCCAGGATCAAATAGCAAATGCTTTACTTGACTTTTAAAGTCCTCCATAACCTGTCCCCTTCCTCCTTTTCCAGTCTCCATGAGCTGGCAGCACTTGCTTTCTTGTCATTCCTCACCTGTGATACTCCAACTCCCATCTCTGGGCTCTTTCGATGACTGTCCTCCATATCTCTCCTCACTTCTGCCTACTGGCTTCCTTTGCTTCCTTCAAGACTCAGTTCAGTTCTTACGGAACTGTCAAGAACACCTGCATTCATCTATTTATTCACCAAACATTCATTATCTACTATGTGTAAAGCATCATGCTAGATATTAGGAGAGGTGAGAAACAGAGATAAAACACAGGCTCTGTCCTCATGGAGCTTACAGTCTAGAAGGGAAATAATATACAAACACAGATAGTTATAATATACAATAATAGTAATAACAATTCCAACTCATATTTCTATAGGAGTTCACAAAGCATTTTATCCAAAGCAGCCCTATGAGTTATGTCTCATCACCAGGCTCAGATAAGTGTCTTCTCCATGGTTACATAAATGTCACATCTAAGACTCAAGTCTAGGTCTCATTACCTTAAGATCAAGGCTATTTCTTTTTTTGTTGTTGTTGTTGCTTTTTTTGGGGGGGAGGGCAGAAGGCAGGGCAATTGGGGTTAAGTGACTTGCCCAAGGTCACATGGCTGGTTAAGTGTCTGAGGTCGGATTTGAACTCAGGTCCTCCTGACTCCAGGGCTGGTGCTCTATTCACTGTGCCACCTAGCTGCCCCATCAAGGCTATTTCTACTCCACATTTACAGTATCATAGAGTTGCAAAATAAAGTGTTATATGAAACAAAAGGCGAAATATCAAGGTGTCACGGCTACATAAAATTACAGTAACGGTTGTTGTTGAGTTGTTCCAGTCATGTCTGACTCTTCATGATCCCATTTCGGGTTTTCTTAGCAAAGATATTGGAGTGGTTTGCCATTTCCTTCTCCAGCTCATTTTATAGGATGAAGAACAGAGGCTGAGAGGGTTAAGGAATTGCCCAGGGTCACACAGCTAGTAAGTGTCTGAGGTCACATTTGAACTCAGATCCTCCTGACTCCAGGCCAGATACTCTATCTACCCTGCCACCTAGCTGCCCAATAGTAGGGACAGGTATTATTAGCCTTGTTTTACAATTAAAAAAGCTGAGGCTCAGAGACAAAATAAGCATAATCCCTTGAACTGACTTGTCTCCAAAAGGGAATATTATTAAAGAGGCATGAGAGGCTCTAACACTTGAAATTGTGCTGTTGCAATTTGATCAATCACAGGAGGAAGAAAAGGAGGAGACATCTAAAGAGCCAAATGTGGCCACAGAGGGAGCTCTCTGGCCAATTTTAAAAGGATATTTATTCTGTAGAAGAGAATACTGGGAAGAAGGTGAGAGGGCAGGCATGATTCAGTTCAGTTTAACAAACACTTATTTTTTGTTTGCTTTTTCATTGTTCAGTCTTTCAGTCGTGTCTGACTTTGTGACCCCATTTGGAGTTTTCTTGGCAAAGATACTGGGGAGCCTTGCCATTTCCTTTTCCAACTCATTTTATAGATGAGGAAACTGAGGCAAGCAGGGTGAGGTGACTTGCCCAGGGTCACACAGCTAGTACATGTCTGAGGCCAGATTTGAACTCAGGTCTTCCTGACTCTGGGCCCAGTGCCCTTTTTCCAAATATTTGAAGAGCTCTATCAGATTTTCCCATTCTCAGATTGAAAGGGTCCTCTGACCTGTGGGATAAGTCCAACCAAGGGAACAGGGAAAGGGAAGACAGACCATTTAACTTTTCGGATTCCCAGTTGCCTTATTTGAAAAATGGGTCTCAATCAAGTGATCAAAGGTAAGATACTTGACAATTGTTAAAATGTTATGCAGCTGTCTTTTTTTTCTGGAGTGCCAGCATGGGCCAGTTGAAAGAATCAGGCCTTGGAGTCAGGAGAGGCCTGTGCTCTTATCTCACCTCTGACCTTTATTAGCTTGATTGCCATGGGTAATTCAATTAACCTATGTGAGCCTCAGTTTCCTCATCTATGATGAGGAGCTCTTGGCCCCATAGTTCTTGTTGGCCTTGTCCATAAAGATTCGGAGAAAGCTGAAGGTGAGTACACCCACAAAGCTTTAGCTGCCAAGACACACAGAAAGAGTCGGAGAGCTGAAGAGTGGGGGAGTTGGGATGGGCTTGGGGTGGAAATGACCTAGCACAGGGGTGGGGAACCTGTCCTTGGGTGCGGCCTTTTGACTGAGTCCAAGTTGTACAGAACAAATCATTTTATGAAGGGGATTTATTCTGTGAAGTTTGGATTCAGTCAGAGGGCTGCACTTGAGGACCTAGAGGACCACATGTAGCCTCAAGGCCACAGGTTCCCCACCCCTGATATACGACAAGACTGGTAAGAATTTAGGAACGACAAAAGATAGAGAAAGAAGTTGTCTGGGTGCCTTCTCCCCTGCCCTCCAGTAGCTAGGCAGGACTGAGAGACCTCTGCTGGTCATACCCCAGGGAGACCTGAATCCCCTATACTTACTGGTAAAAGGAGAGGTGGAACAGAACAGCAGAAAGGGGTCTGGGGAGGACTTACCCAGAATAACTCAGTGTCTGGGCAGGAACTGAGTAGCTAACCTTGTCTACTGTCTGCAGCAACAGGAGGGAAAGATCTCAATTTTAATTTTTTTTTAAATTTCTATTTTTTGCTTTCTGGAGGGGGAAGACAGGGCAATTGGGGTTAAGTGACTTGCCCAAGGTCACACAGCTAGTTTTGTGTTAAGTGTCTGAGGTCGGATTTGAACTCAGGTCCTCCTGACTCCAGGGCCAGTGCCCTATTCACTGCACCACCTAGCCACCCCGAAAGATCTCAGTTTTAGCCTCCAAACTATTAGCCCTTCAAATTCCTGGATTTTCTTGGGGCTTCCTTACAGACAATAGGGACTTACTCATTTAAGCCACGGAACCATGGTCCTGGAACTACTTTTGGACTTGTACTTAGACTAAAAGGTTTGGGGCTGCCCAGAAGAACCTTGGGTGCCCAGTCAGTGAGGTGGCTCTTTGGATATATGGAGAAAATGTGACACAGCTTTCTCTTGGTTCTCCTTTCTTGTCTGACGTCCTTCTCATTCTCTTTCCATGGGTTTTTCCTTCCTTTCTTTTCCTTCTGTGGTTACAGTTCTGCTGTGTTGGTGTGATTCACTCCATTACAGCATGCTTCTGTGACAGAATTCCAGGGAAACAGAGGGAAGGTGCCTCCCTCCCCCAGCCCATGGGTGGGGATGCCATGAGCCAAGATCGTCCAACACACAACATCCCTGCACTAAAAAGAGGGTGGCCACTCCCCAAAGGCATGGAGCTAGAGAATGGAGGGAGCCATAAAGAGATTAGTGGCTGGCTACACAGCCACTGGGATCAGCCTGGGATTGCCAGCACTTTAATTGAATAGGATCAGATAACTGGACAGCACTGCCCTCTGGTGGTTGAATGTAACATGAAAATAATGGTAGCATCCACCTTACAGGACTGCATGAGAATAAAATTAGATAATGTCTAGGAGATGTTTTCCAAATGTTAAAGAGCCTTTCAGATGTTAGCTTTCGAAGGCCTGGTCGTGGCTGACCTTGTGATCTGATGACAACTGTCCAAGCCCTTTGTTGTAGGTTTTCCAGGAGGGCCTGATGCTTGAGATTCTCTCCAGAGACACAGAACACAGGGAAATATGACACAGACAAAGAGACATGATGAAAGCTACCCAGGTAACCAGACTCCCCAGAGTGGCCTGCTCTGCCTCAGAGACTTCACCTGCCTCTTTGACTCTCCTTCTGACCACCCAGGAAGCTCTGTATTATGAAGGGCAGTTCAGAAAAACCGACCCAGAAGTCTTGGCCAGGCTGTTTTAGACAGGCCAGCTTTAAGCATCTTGAGTGGATGAGGAAGGCGAGCATCCTGGTTGGGCTTCCAGGCATGCCCCGCTGCCTTGCTGATTTTGGTAGCTGAAGGGGGATCAGCCAGTCTTGTTTTCCTTGGCCCGGGAAGGAAGGACTAAGACCTGATGTAAGAAAAAGCTTCCTAATAATTAGGATCAGCCCCCGTGGGAAGTGGTGGCTTCCCTGTCACTGGATATCTTAGCACCAGGCTGTACCACCACTTGTTGAGTATGTCCTAGAGAGCTGGGAGGGGCCTCTGTGGGGCCTTCCACCTCAGAGATCTTGTAATAACAGGAAAGATACTGTCCTGAATAAGACTGTAAGAGGGGAGCTTGAGATCGGAGATTTTGCTCCATTTGCTTCCTCTTGTCTCTGTATATTGTACTCTAGACACCAGTCTACAGGACTGGAATGATCCATTTGAGGCCTCCCAGGCAAATGTAATTTGGGGCTCCCCTCATTGTTTTCTACAAGAACATATCCCAGACATGGCCATTTGGTGATGTGAGGGGGCAGCAACAGGTGATGCTTTCTTGAGGGCTGATGACTTTCTTGTCTCTATGAATTTGCCTATTTCAAGACCATGTCTCTGGTACCGCCAGCACCAATCACCCCTTGCTTCTAGCCGTAATTCTGAAGCCTTATATGTTGATGGCATCTGGAAAATGACAGATTTTTACTGGGTGAGCTCTAAGAACAAAATTTGTGAAGGCTCCATTTCTCCTTTCATGATAATAATAGTAATTGTAGGTAGCTGATATTGATGCAAAGATCATAGGAAGATCTGATGTTTATATGGCTTTTGAAGCTTTTCAAAAGCATTTCATGTACATGATATGTGCTTATTGAGGCACTTAGCAGCATGAAAGGGATATGGGCATTATCACTAGCATTTTTATTTTGCAAATAAGGAAACTAAGACTCAGAAAGATGAAAGGTTATGATGCCCATGGGCTACCTTGCTAGTAAAGATTGGAGGCGAGATTTGTATCCAGCTCTTCCTTTTTCCCAATCCAAGGTAGGAAATAGCAAATAAAAAATACTGACTGTTTTGGGGCTAGATTTTTACATAGTTTTTCAGTTTAAACTTGTATCAATACCTTTGCACAATTAAAACAGAAGCCAGTATAACATGACTAATGTGATAATGTGTTTAATAAGAATGTATGTGTAGAGCCTATATCAGATTGCATGCTGTCTTGGAGAGGGAGGGGGAGAAAATTTAAAACTAGTGAAAGTGAATATTGAAAACTAAAAATAAATAAATAAATTGGAAAAAAAACCCCAAAAAACCAGAAGCCAGAAAAAGGACAAATAAAGCTTGGTTGGGGAGGCTCAAAATTTCTCTTTTACGTTCGTGTTTATTTTTGCTCCCTTATCATACACTGCCCTCTACAGTTTGTATGGAGTTTTTGAATAAGTATAAATGAATTTGCTAGGAGCCTTTCTAGTCATGTGCTTCACATTGCAAACAGACTTGAAGATTTCAGCATTGGTCCCAAGACATATCTTAGTTGTGGTTGGAGGTCACTTGTGTGAGCTGTATCTTGATGGACCTTCCTGTATTCAGACTCTCCCCCTTTATATATCTTCTGCACAGTTGACAATCTGATATTTCTAAGATCTGACTGTGTCACTACCTTGCTCAGCAAGCTTCAGTGGCTCCCCAGTATCTCTATGATAAAAAAAAAAAGCTCCTTCATTTGGCATTTAAAGCCCCTCATTATCTGGCTCCAATCTGGTTCTCAAGGCCTATATACCATGTAACTCTTGTTCATGCATTCTATGTCAGATAAACAAATTTGCCTGCTAGTTTGCATATGCAATATTGCATCTCCCACCTCTTTTCCTTTGCACAGGCTGAGCCCATGCCTGGAATGCTCTCCTTCACCATCGCATCACTGGAGGCCTTTCCTCTCACTTGTTAGTGCTTTGTATTCATTTTTTACTTATTCGTGTGTTGTTTCCTTCCAGTAGTCTATAAGCTCCTTGAAGACAGGGACCATTTGTATATTTAGTGTTGCTTCCCCAGTGCAATGGGCTCAAGGTCTGACCCCTGTGTAGCAGGAACTTAAGAAATCTGTATTGAAATACTACATAAAATGGGGGGGGGGGGGCTAGGGGATTTCTAAGGCCTTGTCCATGTTTTGAATCTGCTGATTCATAATTTGACCCCTATTACATTTGTGTCGAAAGGGCTGTGTAGAAAACACAATTTCATCACTTAGACTGTTGTTTTGGAGGCCAAACGTTCTGCCCCTTCTCTTTGTACTTGGCCTGGCCTGATCAGGGCCTGCATGCTCGCCCACCCGACTGGCCTATTACTGACTTGTTGGTAAAGGTGGGGGAGAGAAGAGGAAGAGACAGTGAAGAAGCAGGCGACCTCTGGCCATTTCTCTCCTGCCTTATTGTGCCAGCATCCTCATCCTCATCCTCTTATTCTTCTTCCTCTATCTTGACCAACAAGATGGAAGACTAGACATTTTCTCTGGTCCCCAGGACCTCCCAAACCTCTCCAAAACAGGATTTCTGAGCCAAGGGATTAACTTCAGCTGTCTCCATAGGCCATCAAGAGCTCCCAAGAAGGCAAAAACCCCGCCAACTCACACCCTTCTCTCCCTCCATAGTACTTAAGGTTTGTGATGTCTTTGTGCAGCTCGGCCTCCCCTAAACCCACTTCATGCACAAGTCAAGAAGAACAAGGTGACGTACACAGTACAAGTATTGTTATTACCACTCTACAAGTGAGCAAACTGAACCTTGGAGACATTAAGTTTGAGAAGCAGTATAACATAGTGACTGGAGAGCTGGCTTTGGAGATGAAAAGATGTGGGTTCAAATCTTACTGCAGAAAATTCCCAGCTGTGTCACCCTGGGCAAGCTAGCTCACTTCTCTGGACTTCAGTGTCCTCATCTGTAAAATGGGGCAATGGAAGATGTAGAATCTCCTTCCCAGGGCTTTTTTGTTTTTTTTGGTGAGGCTCAAGTGAGCTCATGTACATTTGAAGACTTTAAAGCCCTATCTGAATCCATCCTCCATTCAGCTCTCAAAGACCTTTTCCCAAAAAACAGGGCCAACCATGCCACCACCACCACCATGGAACAAATGAGAGCCTAATGAGTAGCAGGTAGGGTCCTGGTCTTAGAGTCAGGCAGACCTGGATTCAGCTTCTACCTGACACTTAATAGCTATGCAACCTATGGCAAATCACTGTGCCTCAGTGTCCTCATCTGTAAAATGAGGGGGTTGGACTTGATGGCCCTTCCAGCTCTAAATCTATGACCTTATGATACATCATCTTCCTTCAAAATGCATTTTGAGCTATGGGGGGAAGAGGGAATGACACTGAATTCCAGGAGGATTGGTCTACATATTTCTCACTAATGCATCCAGAACATTCTCTGCCATTTTCTCTGAATATTCTTTTTTCCTCTTATGAAGCTCATAAATCTTTCTATACTACCTTCTATCTTCCTTGCTGTCAGCTTTAGAACTCAGCTCCCTCTCTCCCCATCCCCCTTCCCTGAACCCATCTCTACCCCTCAAATCATTCATCACTATTCAAAGTGACACCCTGACTTCACAGGTCCTCAACTTCCTGGGCTCCATAAATCAGTCAATAAACATTTATTAACCATCTCCTATGTGCCAGGCATTATGCTAAGTGCTGGGGATACAAAAGAGGCAAAAGACAGTTCCTGCCCTCAAGGAATTTACAGTCTAATTGGGGAGACAACAAATCAAACAAATACATACAAACAAGCTCTATGGAGGATGTGGGAAGGAATGGGATCACTGGAGCTGGTAGAAGGCTTGGTTTTGGTACCGAGTCAGATGACCTCATCATATGACCTCGTCATATGAGACAGAGGGAGGAGGAGATACTGGCAGAAGGCATCTGAGTGATAAGAGAGGAGGAAGAGGGAAGAAGATGGAACTCGTGGTAGAATGGCCTCCATTTTTTTTCCTGTAAAATATAAGCAGAGTTCTCAACTGAGAGACAAAGGGGAAGGGGGGACCATGGAAGGTTGGAGGAGGGATGAAAAGGTTTGGAAGAGCTGATGTGGAGAGTGGGCTAGTGAGCCCATAAGGCAGATAGAGAAGGAATTGCCCAGCAGCAGTGATGATCCAACCATGTCCATCTGCATCTACTTTAGCTACAACCTACTATGAGTACACAGACATCTCCCTGTATGGTCCCACCTCCAAGATCCCAGACTCTGGAATTTGCTCCCCGACCCCATCCAGTTGAACCTTTACCTGTCTGCTATCCTTTCATTAAATTACTCTTTGAAAACAAAGGACCAAGAACAACAAGAAGAACTTTGGTCAACTCTTAAAAGTGGTTCTGGGACCCTCTCCCATCCTTTTGTTCAGGTTCTTCCTGGTACTCTGGGTTCACTTACCTCTTCTCCAGGTTCAACTTTGTCCGGTCAGCCCCATCAGTTCATTAACCACCAGCCTAGAATCTCTTTGCCCACTTCTTGACCTTCCACCACAGCTGCCCTACAAATCGTCAATCCAAGGTGGCTTCCACCATGTGATTTCTCCACTTCTGTTCCAAAGCTGCCGAATGCTGCTGGACAAAGTCCGAAAATTGTGTTGAAAATATCCACCATAGATTCAGGTGCACACTGTTGCTCAGCAATGCTCCTATTCAACATTTATTGATTCTTTATACCATTCTGTGCCATCACTGCTCCCAGCTTCTTCCCTGTTTCCTCAAGCAGCCAACCCCACCTCTACCACCTCCACTTAAAGCAGATAACTCATCCCCTATTTCACTGAGATCTAGGCTGTCCAGTTTGGATTCCTCCTTCATGGGCAACTAGGTGACTCAGTGACTAGTGCATGAGACCTAGAGTAAGGAAGACCTGAGTTCAAATATGGCCTCAGACACTTGCTGTATGACCTTGGGCAAGTCATTTCACCACTGTCTCAGTTTATCCATCTGTAAAATGGGGATAATAATAGACCTCATGAGGTAATATTTCATACTTAACAGTACCTGGCACATAGTAGGCACTATATAAATGTTATCCATTATGATAATCCAACTTTTTAACTGAAACGCTTTTGTCAAAGGTCAATGACCTCCTCATTGCCAAATCCTTAACTCAAGCCTTAACTCAGCCCTTTCTGATATTGAACATCCCCTTTTGGATATTATCTCCTCTCAACTTTCAAAATAGCACATTCTCTCGTGTCCCCTTCTTCCCTCTTCCTCTGTCTCCTCTCTGTGCACTCACACCCCACCCTCACCTTTTCTTCCCCTAGTTTCTCAATGTTTTGGCTCCTCTGAGTTCTGTCCTCACAGTTTTTCTCTCTTTATAATCTCTCATTTAGTAAGTAAGGCATTTACTCTCACAAGTTTCACCTATTCCCTCTCTGTGGCTAATTGGTACACCTAGATGTTTAACCTTTATCCTGTCTTTTGAGTTGGAAATCCTCCTTTCCAGCTACCCATTTCATATCTCTACCTGCCTGTCCAATGGTGTCTCAAATTCAGCAAGTCCCAAATTGAATTTTTACCACCCTCCACTTCCAAACTCATTCCTCCTGTCAATAGCACCATCATTCACTTCCTGCCCCACAATGCAGACCTTGCTATTGGCCCTTACTCTTCCCTCTCATTATCTCTTTGCGTCCAATCGGGTCAATTGCGTTCCTTTGTCATGTCTCTTGTTGATTGGGATAGCCTGATGATCTTCTGTTGAATAGTGGGATAAAGAGTTGGACCTGAAGTCAAGAAGGCTCGAGGTGAAATTCTGCCTCTGACATTCCCTAGTTGAATAAACTTGGGTAAATCACCTGGGTCACAGTATCCTGATCTGTAAAATGGGGATAATAATACCCATAGTGCCTACATCCAAGGGTTGTTTCAAGGCTCAAATGTAATATAAATAATGTGTGGAAAACGTTTTGTAAGCCTTAATACACTGTAGAAATGTCAGTGCAGTTATTACCCACCCTCCTATCCATTTTCACTGCCACCACCCCAGCAGGCCTTCCTATCCACCTGCCTGATCAGATGTGAGAGCCTCCCAAGCTGTCTCCGTCCCCTTGGGTCTAACTGTCATACTGTTTTGAGGCTGGTTTCCCACATGCTCAAACATTATTGTGCAACTCCACAGCTCAAAACTCTCCATTGGCTCCCTGTTATCTTTGCTCTGGTACTAGCTGGGTGACCCTGGGCAAATCAACAGCTCTAAGCCTATTCCCTCCCCCGCCTCTGAATGGGGATGATAGTTCTTGCAGAGTATCTCTGAGGGTTATTGTGAGGAGCTGAAAATGTACGTGTGAGCTATTATTATTATTAGCCAATAAATCAATCCAAAATATTTATTAGGAACTTCCTCTGTGTCAGTTAAATGGAAACTCCTTAGGTTGGCATTCAAGGCCCTCAACAGTCCAGTGCTAGCATTGCTTTCCATTCTCCCCTTATACTACTTCCCTCCAGACGCTCCCTGCTCCAAACTGGACTATTTGCTCATCTCTTGTAAATGTTCTGCCCACACTCATGCCAAACCTTGTTCCCTAACATCTCCCCAGTCTATGAACAGACCCAACTTAAGTGCTGTCTCCTCTAGGAAATGTCTTTGCTCCCCACCATGTTTAAAAGATTGTGGACAATGGCTCACACCTGCCAGTTCTTCCAGTACCCAAAGATGTTGTTCATTGGGTCCAGGTCACCTGAGCTCAGCTAAGTGATCTCCAATCTCCTCACTTGGTATCAATTCCCTAGTAATCATTTTTGCTCTGTCCTTTCTAGTTCAAAGGTCATTATCCTTGGCAGAGAAAATAGAAGCAAAATATATATATAACAGAAGCAAAATAAAGTAAGTCTTTAAATACCAGGCTGTTTGTATCTCACCTTTGAGGGAACGGGGAGTCTTTGAAATGATGAAGTAAAAGGGTCAGACTCAGGCCATAGGAAGGTTATTTCGGCAGCTCTGTGGAGGATGGATTGAAGTGTGGGGCTCAAATTAGAAGGCAATCAGAATGATCCTGGTGAAATGTGATGGAAGCACTGTGAGTGTAGAGTAATTATAGAAGGAGAATCAATAAGATCTGGCCATTGATTGGATCTGAGGGATGATGGAGAGGTCACAATGAAGGATGAGTCTGAACTTGAGAAGGATGGTGGCACCCTTGAGAGAAACAGGGGAGTCTGGTGGAGGGATGGGTTTAAGGAAAAGATAATGCATTCTCTTTTGGACATGTTGAGTTTGACAAGGTTATGGGACGTCTGGCAGAGATGTACAGTTGGCAGTTGACAATGTGGAACTATAGTTCAAGAAAGAGTTTGCACTTTATATAAGTATCTGGGACAGCATAATACCTCTTCTAAGCCATCTTGGATCTAGGCCTCAGCACAATGAAGATACTTAGGACCCTTTGCTTCCAGGGACTCAGGAGGCAGTGGAGTGCCTACATCATGGGTAGAATGTCTCTTGTTTGTGACTCATTCTGAGATGGCATGGATACAGAGTATAAGTTCAGCCCAGTCCCCAAAGACCTTATCACTCACTGTCTTATATTCTCTCCTCTGAGATGTCAGAATTCTCAGAGATCCCCACCTTCTAGAAGTCAGAGACAGTGAGGATAAAGGTCCTCTCTTAACTCATCATCCCCCAACCTACGGTGGACAAATCCCTATCTTCCACTCTCTTTATCCCCGTGTTTCAGAGTCCATGAGACAAAAATCCTTCCCCCATTCCATCTCTCCTCATACTTTCACCCTTTCATCCTTACCCCTCCACAATATATATGCTCTTATATCCTTCCATTCTATTATCCCCTCTGAAATCTTCACTCTTGTTAATTGACTCTTCTTTATCCTCAATCACTTCACACTTTTCATTCTCTTAGGCTATCAGAAACCTAGCTTTCTTCAAGATTAGCCTCATCTACCCTTATTACCTGATCCAATTCCTTCTCAGTAACCTATTGGCTTCCTGATTATTTCCCCTCCTTTCTGTTTGGTATTGGGCTTGGGGTTCCTCTCCACTCCAACCTCTGCCTTCGCATTTGGGGACCTCAACATACATGTCAATGCCCCCCTGAGCCCCCAGGCTTCTTCTTCAACCACCCCATAGCTTCCTTCTACTTCAGTCACTTACTATTGATCTGACCACCACCCAGAATTATATCATTTCCTTGTTCCAGAGCTCTGAAATTCCTCTCCCCAAACACGACTCCCTGTTATTTTTCAATCTCTCCTTTTGAATCACTCCTCTTAAACCTATTCTTTGTCCTCATCATGACCTCCAGACCCTCTAATCCTCCCTGTTCTTCTAGTCCATCACCCCTACTCTGGCCTCTCTCCCTGCCTTTCAGTCTTGACCCCATGCAACTGTCCTGCCTGGCTTCACTACAACTATAGATCTAATCACAATTGGGCTTTCATCACTATATGTTCGTTATTTTGCCTTTTCCCTCCTTCCTAATAGCAGAGGACCTTGCCTACTTGACTGAAAAAAGAAAGGTCATGGTTGCTCTCTTCTCCATCTCTCCATCACACTCTATTTCTCTATATTTTTATTCCAGTCTTGGATACAGAGGTGAACCTTCTCTTTGCTAAGGCTGACCCTATTCCTCATTTTACAGATGAGGAAACTAAAGTCCCCACAAGTTAAATAACATATTCATGGTCATACAGTGAGAAAGCAGTGTAGGAACAGGGACCAAATCAGCCCCGGGTCAACTGACTCCAAATCCAGTGTTCTCCCCACTCTGTTTTATTACTTTGCCTTGAGCCAGGTCCTGGCGAGGTGGGAGCAAGGGCATGGGGAAGCGCCTGATTTAGGAAGGAGTAGAGGTGGAGGGGGAATGCATGTTTCAATGCTCTCTCCCGAGTCTTCTTAGTAGGTGGTCACATGATCTGCTGTGGGTGTAAGGAGGAATGGAAAAGGGAGTCGATAGGAGTAAAGTATTGCTAAGTAGCACTGAGAACCCAGCTGAGATTCTTCAGCATAAATTTCCAGTGGGAGAGATAAGCTTGATTTTGTGACTTTCTCCGTTCAGCAAACAGAAACAGGTAAAGAAGAACTAATGTTGTTATCCAGGGCTGAGGATCAAATGCTCCCATTTTGTATTATAGTTTTTTTTAATATGTCCTCTTCTTCCTCACTAGACTCTAAGCTGGCACCAAGACCTTATTTGATCTTTGGGTATCTCCCCCATTTCTCTACATCTGTCTTTCTCTTGGTTTGCCAAATTTGTACCAAGCAATGTCAAAATAGTCCTCTCTCCCTATAATGTAACAGTGATTCATTTTTTCCATGCTTTTGCTTGGTTCACTTTTATTGAACCCAGAGTGTAAAGAAAGAAAACTTATCCAGCTGGTGGGGTCTTTGCTGTGGCTTGAAGTATATGCCAAGGATTATGGAGACAGCCGGTGATTCAGGGTCAGGAGTGACCAACTAACTCTCTTGCTTCATCTTCCAAACAGATTAAGTTGGTAGGGCACAGAAGATGTCATCAGGGCTCCCTTCTTTTACCTCCCCTACCCACATTGGTAGACTGTACACATTGTTTAGCTGATAAACCAGAAGGATGGGCTTAGTAGCAGTGAGAGGAGAAAGTCATTGGTCTCCCCTGTTTCAACACCTTCCTACTCGCCTCCCCTCTCCTCCCAACTTCCCCCTCCCATTCCCCCTGAATTGATCTAGGTGCTCTGTTTGGGACATTAAGAGTGTGAGTGAGAAAGATTAGGCATACTTAGTTTCTTAGCTGTTCTTTTAAATATCTTGTTTAAGCAGCAAAGACTTCTTATTTCAAAGATTCTCCATTGGAGAACGGTTGTTTGGGAAGGAGAATTGCCATTTGATATCACTTTTCAAGGGCTTGCCCACGTAGGGAATGAAAGGTGATCATAGTTTGGTCTTTCAGTGGTTTTCCAATTGAAACATTACTGGTCCATAGCAGTGCTGATCTTTGAATGGCCATCTTTTCAGTATCTTACAGACTAATATCTCTAAAGAACTCCACCTTACAGAGTAACACTGGACAGACTTTTTGTTCCTGTGCCAAGTTCCTATAAGTGCTTTTTCTAATGGAAAACGCAGGGTCATATACATATATACATATATATACACATACACACATATGTGTGTGTATGTGTGTGTGTGATAAATGAATTCTAAGGTCTCTTCCAGCTCTAACATCTTATAATTTCAGTTCCAAACTTGAGAAGTTGCTGCTTTGTATTGGTGGAAGGAGTTTCCACACTGGGAGCTTTCTAACACTAATGAACTCCCAGGTGTGAACTGAAAAGAAAAGGTCTAAAGTAACCAGCCAAGATTTACACAGAGGCAGAAAAGAGAGGAACAGAGAATCGACTGTCCCCGTCAGACATAATGCCCTGTCGTTTTGGTGTAGGAATTTAAAATGTGCTGAATTATTGGGCCAAGTTTGAAGTCTCTCTGGGTCATGCCTAATGCTATATTGAAGGTATTAAAAGTTGGCCACCAAGGGATCCGAACTGTGGCCTGTGGTGGAAATGCTTTCTTTCTCTCCCTGTGCACCAGGAGATACATATGAGCCCGAAAGCAGCAAGTAGTCACAGAAAGAGCGTAAGACACTGGTAGACCCAGAGCCAATGAACAAAATGAACACAATTATGCAGTTCTCTCATGGCAGTTTATTATGGCATGAAGGAAGAACCATCCTGTGCTCAAAGCTGATGCTATATTACAAATGTATGGCTGAAGTAGGATGTGACTATTAAAATAGGATTCCACAAAGCATGAACATTTTAAGGCATTTACAATACAGTGGCTCTTCTATAAACAGACACTTAAATATACATGACTGTAGCTGCAGACAGAAACCATCAGAGAGACAAATCCCAAATTAACTCTTCATATCAATAGACTCTTCTCCTGAACTCCAAGTCTTACATTCAAACACATATTGAAAGGCCTTATAACCAGGAACAAATCACCTGTACACTACAGATATACATACTAGGGGTGCCGAGACCGGAGGCAGCCTTTCTTTCAGTCTGAATGAGAATGCTAAGGATGCTTTGCAGTCTCTCCAAGGTCATCATTCAGAGCAAGGCGAGCTTCTCCAGGAGACTTGCATGGGGTGGCCTGTCCAGGGCTTAAAAGATTCCTTCCAACTGTCAGTATTTCTCATCATGGAGGAGGTTGCTGCTTAGCCCTTCTCCATGCTACAAGACACTTAGCATGCTCATCAGAGGCATCCAAGAGAAATGGGAAGGAGACAAGAAGTCCCAAGGCATTGTATTCCTGGTTTTCCATTTGGCACTTGCTCAGTTTGCCTAACACCCCTAGTTTGTCTTACATTATGTCAAACACACGCGTGTTTCAAGCGGTAATACACAGTATTACGGAAACTAACAAAATGATTTGCATATTTGTAACAAGGTGTAACAAGCAAAACTTCTATAATAAAACAATACGTAAGCCAGAGATTTATTTACAAACTGTCACAAAGAGAAGTATAAATACTTCTATATTGAATGCTTAAGAAAACACCATTTACAAAATTTGGATATATACAGTCACTTGAAAAATGGCCAATATTCAACTTTGTCACAGGTAAAGAACTGGCTCCAACTCAGTAATGGACAAAAACTAGCTTTGGGTATGTGCCTGTATGGTTGGGGTTTTGTTTTTCTTTGTCTGGGGTGTGTGTGTGTGTGTGTGTGTGTGTGTGTGTGTGTGTGTGTGTGTGTGTGTGTGTGCGCGTGTGTGTAGTGGGACTGTGTTTTTTTGTTTTGTTTTTTCCCCACCACCACCCCGCTCCCCCAGCCGGGGAAGGAAGGGGTCAAATCTGGGTACCTGCTGAGAGCTAAACATGACCAGAACTTTGAGTGTGCTGCCCCAAGATGTCGTCGATCATTCTCAAGTTGTTCAGCCACTCTTCATCATTGTTGCTGCTGCTTTTCATGAGGGAATCAATGAAGTCTGTCTCGCTGCAGCTGTCTGGCAAAATGGAATCATTCTGCTGGGGGCCGAAATCATACTGGGGCAGCTCGGCTGAAGCACCCATCCTGCTGAAGGTCCCAGACGCCTGGCTTGTGATGGGATAGCTCGGTGGCTCGATGCCTTGCGCTGGGCTGATTGGGTTGAAACTGGACACGCTTTGGGGTATGGGTTTCATGACATTCATAGCTGGCAATGGGGTTCGGGTTAGACTTTGTCTCAGACTCTGGCTGTTGAGCATGTTGAGACTTTGAGCAGGCTGGCCTACGTTCACTTTTGGAATCTGCCTGACTCCCGGGGCAATCTGATTGGGGGGTATCACTGACTGAGGTGAGAATTGTTGACCTGTTAGATTGGATCTCACATTTTGTTTGGAGAAAAGAGGATTGGTGGAGAACTGCTGAATGCTGGTGTCTATTTGGCTCTGATTAGGCATTCGAGAGGCCACTGTAGAGATCCATGCCTGAGGGGAGGAATTGGGATACATGTTGGAAATCCGGGGCATATTGGGCTGCCGTAACTGGTGAGGGCTTGCAGATTGGTTTGCTAAGGAGCTGGAACTGAACCCAGTCAGGGTCATTCCAGGCTTGATTGCCGAATGACTGCTGTGAACCGTCTGGCTAACAGAGCTCAGACTAGCTGAAGTTTGGTTCTGTCGCATCGAGACATTAAAGTCGGAGCCAGAGGGAAAAATGCCCTGTTGTTTCCCTGGGGTCTGGGGGATCATAACCATGCCCCCTGCACTCTGGTTTCCAGTAGTTGAACTGATTCCAGGGGTCAAGGTGTTCTGAAGGATCCCAGATGTGGATGGCATCCTGCGAGGATTAGGCGCGGGAGTTGGCATGGACTGACCACAGTCAGAAGGCATCTGCTGTGGCATGGCTGCTCAAAGAAAGGAACACAGTAAATGAGACATTCTTGCTCTAGTGGCATGACGGGGGTGGGGTGGGTAGGAAAGAGCTATACCAGGTGCAGTGTGGGAGGAGGAGGATGGAAGTACCAGTGGGGAAGTGTTGGGTAGGAGAAAACCAGGCATTACCTGACCCACAAGGTACAGGCGAGTTAGGAGAAAGCAGAGTCACGAATCAGATCTTTGCCCTCCCACCCCCTAACTCTGTTTTTGCTATGGTACTTTGAATTTACTCTCAGAATCATAGCTAGTTAGACCTTTGCCTAGTATCTATTTATCTGTCCGTCCATTCATCCATCCATCTATCTATTTTTGAGACTAGGTCTCCTATCTCACCCTGGCTGGAAGGACACAGGCCCAATCCCAATATCGTTTAGCATAGAAGCTTTAGCTTGCTCCATTTTTCTGAGCTTAGCTGGTTTGCCCTTCCTTAGACAGCTTGGTGAACTTTTGCCTTAGAGGGCTTTCCACATTGGTGCCATGCTTAGTGTGGACACCCAAGTGGCTTTAGTCCTACTGCAGCTCAGAACTTCTAGCTCCAGCAATCCACCAGCCTCTGTCTCCTCAGCAGTAAGGACTATATGCATATGCTACCATACCCAGGACCTGTTAGTCTTTAAGAGACAAATTTATTTTGATTCCTCTCTTGAGCTAAATAGGAAATTTTTATATTGGAAAACCTTTCTTTCAGTTGGGATACCATGTGGGCCATTAGCAAATGGCTATACCACATGTTGAGCTTTAAGGATGACAGATTCCAACCAGGAATATTTCATGAAAGGCCTTGCTGGCTTCTAGACCTCATGTCCCCTCTAAAGTTTGAGTAAGAGTGAGATTAGCTCCTTACTTGAAAACTGACTCATCTGTTGGCAGAGAAACGAAGTCCGCTGGTCAGATGGCACTGCCATGACATTTGGTCTCTGCTTTTCCTGCTAAAGAGAAAATTAAAGACACATTACATTAGAGCTATTAAAAACACTGAAGAGGAACAGCATCTGGCAAACAGTGAGGGAGGCCTATGACGCCGTCTGTGTATAGCACATGAATACCCAAACATAGATTTGGTAAAGGTAAAATGGCAGCCAGTCATTTGCACCTAGCACCTGAAGCCATCTAATTTGTCCAGTTGAATGCAATGCAATTTGAGGCACCATTGGAGATACAAAGACAAGGATTAAATGGTCCTGTCCCTCAAGAAGTTTACATTCTTGGAGTGAGGCAACATGAATGCAAGAAAGTAAGGACAAAGTCTACAAAAAGTCATTTTGGTAAGGCCTTGAATAGGAGGGAGCAACTGAGCTGTGGTTTGAAGGAAGCCAGGGATTTTAGAAAGTGGAGGTAAAACATAGAGGATCATCTATGTAAAGGCAAAGAGGTGAGAGAGGAAATGTCATTTGACTGGAACAGAGAGTATATTAAGGGGAGTAATAGAAAATTATATTGGCGCCATGGGTAGAGCCAGGTTGTAGGGATTTCAATATAAGGTTGAGGACATTTGCACTTTATCCTAGAGTCAATAGGGAGCCATTAAAGATTTTTGAAAAGTAGGTGTGTGGTCAGATCTGTGTTTTAGGAATATTAACTTGGCAGCGGTATGGAAGACGGATCTTTCTTTTTTCCTTTAAAAATATTTTGTCTGTTTTAATTGACAAAAATCTGCCTTTTGATCCTCAGAACCCCCACTCCCCCAGCTGAGAACAGAAGATAAACAAAGCCTGTCATGAACATTTATAGTCAATCAAAACAAATGTCCACATGGGCCATGTCCAAAAAATTCTTGTCTCATTCCACACTCTGAGTCTTCCACTTCTCTATTTGAAGGTTGTTAGGATGCTTCATCTTTAGTTTCCTAGAATTCTGGTTGGTCACTACATTGAAAAGAGTTACTAATTCTTTCAATGTTGTTTGCCCTTACCATGTTGTTGTCATTGTATAAATTATTCTCCTGTTCACTTTACTCTATATCAGTTCATACAAGTCTTCTAGGTTTCTTTGAAATCCTTGGAAGATGGATTGGAGGACTAGATGCAGGAACACCAATTAGGAGGCTATTGTAGTAGTTCAGTTGAGAAGTGATAAACCCTGACTTGTGAACTACGGGAAAAGTTGTATGAGCAGAGAGAAGTGGACAGATGCAAGAGACATTGTGGCGGCAGGATCAAGAAGACTTGGCAGCTTAATGAAGCAGAGGGAAGAATCAAAGAATGACTTCAGGTTGTCAACCTGGGTAACTGATAGGATGGTAGTGTCCTCAACAGACATGGGGGAATTTGTAGAAGGGGTCACTTTGGGGGGAAATAGAATGGGTTCTAGTTGGATATGTTGAATTTGAAATGTTTATGGAACATTCAGGTAGAAATGTCTAGTAGGCAGTTGGCTACATGGGGTGAACTTTGGGAGAGAGATGAGGTCCAGATATATAAAGATTTGGGTGTCATTTGTATAGAGGTCATCATTGACCCCCTCGAGAATAGAGAATTGAGAGAGAAGAAAAGGCCCAGGGCAGAATGTGGGAGGATTGCCTACATTTAGTGGAGAAGAAAATGATAATGAATATCCAACAAAGGAGAACGAGAAAGAAGTCAGATAGGAAAGGAGAACCAAGAGAAACAAAAGCTAAGGGAGGAGAGAGCGTCCAGGAGAGGAGTGGGTAATCAACAGCACCAAAAATTGTCAAGACATCAAGAGGGATGAAGACTGAAATAAACTGTTTGATACTGTAAGTAACTAGGCTCTCATTGCCAACCATTCTTCTCCTTTAACTGCAGACACCCTTCAAATCTAGAGAGAAACTTGTCTTTAGCCTCTAACCTACTGGGAGACCAGACAGGGAGCCTGACGTCTTGCAGTGGAAAAGCAAGAAGGGAAGGGGCAAGTAGGCCATTTTCCTAGTCCATAACCCTGAAGCATCTCAGAGTTGGCAGGGAGAGAGACAGAGCAGAGCCAGAAAGGGCAAAAAGTTGCTTTAAAACACAGGAGCCTGCTATAGGTTGGCCAAGGGGCATAGAAGTCTTACATAAAATCTTTGGCTAGCCAGTCTGGTAGAAAAATTCGTAGCTCCACCACTGAGTTCTGTACTTACTCCACCATGGAAACCTGCTAACTGGAGTGCCAGTAGTATATCATGGCAGCTTCAATACATGGACAACTAATGACTTGAGAGGTTATGTTAAGTGTTCTAAGGCCAATCCACACCTGCCCTTCTAACCCCGCTACCCAGATAAGAAACTTAATTCCCATGAACCAAAGAATACCTATCAAACTACTCAGGCACACATTGCCCATGGAAACTACATGACTCAAACCTGCATGATATGCTGCCGGCGAAGAATCTGCTGCTTGAGCAAATGGTTTCTCATGCATCCATTCACTGTGGCCGGAGTGGCTGCTGAAATGGAGCTGCCTGCACTCTGGAGAGGGCCTGCTTCCTGAAGTCTGGCAGCAATGCCGGGATTCCCATCCTGCCAAGAAAGTAGAAAGAACAAAATTGTACAGAGAAGATTACAAAAGAAACCATTTTAATGAGCAGTGGGTTTTCCTTTCTGTCCCAACCTCAGCCCACTTCCTGTCTTATGTCCCACTACACACTCCAGTGGACCTTTCAGAGCATGGAGATAGAAGGGCGCATTGATCAGCAAACCATGGGGAGCTGAAAGGTTCTGTTTGCATTCCTCTTCCTGGTACCTTGATTGTATCAGAGCATTAAGGAGAAGGGAGAGTGGCACTTTGGGGGGACTCAGAGATACCTCTTCCCTTCCTCCCTGATCTGGTCTCCAGACATGGCTCAGATTAAACCAGAGTCCTAAGCACTTTGCCATACTTACAGCTCTGTCTAGAAAACCTGACCAAAGAGAAAATGATGGGGGAGGAGAATGTATACAGAAGGACAAAGAGAAAAATGAGCTAAGGATGTGGAGAGGACTGAAAGGCTGCCCTACGAGAATGTATGAAGTAAGGGCAGTAATTTTCTTCTATGGCACACATGACAACAATAAAACAAACAATGAATAATAGCTGAATTCATTTAATATTTTCAAGTTTGCGAAGTGTTTTAAATGCATTTACCTCAAGTGATCCTCATAAGAACTCTCTGAGGTAGATGCTATTGTTACTCTCACTTTTCAGATGAGGAAACTGAGACTCAGGGAGGTTAAGTCAGTTGTCCTGGGTCACACAATTAGTAGCTAGGTGGTATCTGAGATAGGATTTGAACCGAAGTTCAATACTCTTCTAAGTGTGATCTCGGAAAGCTTATATCAAAAGAGGTAAGCATATCAAAGCATGAGTAGGTCAAAGGAATAAAATGACTAGCCCAACCACGGTGAGATTCCCAAGTCACAGGAGCACTGACAATACATGTACACCCCACACCATGGACTGCTGAGTTTTCGGCATCTTCATCAATTTTGAACAGCCGATGTTGAGTACCACTTCCCAGCACAATTCACTTCACAACATCTGAGTGTTAAAGTGAACATCTGGTTGGTAAAAAGCTGAAAGAAAGGAATCAGAGAAAAACTCTTTCTTCAACTCAGATATGAAAGAAAGAACTACAGAAAGTTAGAGTTTAAGGAACTTTGAAGAGTCTTCTCCCAAAACCTTTCATGTTACGGATGGGGAAACTGAGGTGGGAGGAGGTGACTTGTCAAAAGCCATAGAGCTAATTAGCAACAGAGCTGAAACTAGCACCCAGTTAGTGAACATTAGTCCAATGCTTTTTCCACCGCGCCACTTTGCCTCTGGAGGGTATATTCAGCAGCCAAACAGAGCAACGACACTCAGATTCCTATTCCTGCTTTCATATCCAAGTTTCCCATTATTAGGGTTTGTTATCATTGGCAGAAAGAACCAGGCACATTCTCTCCAGCATTCTTCCCGAGGCCATGCTTCCTTTGTTTTCCAAATGGAGGCCCCCCATCCTTTGTTTCGGAATCAATGTTATCAAAGAGAAGCCCAAAGAAAAGAGTTGCAGCCTTTTGACACTGAGAATTAGAAGCTTGTGAAAACAGAGAAAACAGGAAATGACCAATGTTTTTAGTGACCAGAAGGAAATGGTGGCTAAAAGTTGCTGCTTAGTAGCGGGATACTCTAGTTTTTTTTGCTTAAATACAAGAGATTACCCAAGTTATTGGGGGATTTAAAAAAAAGAAAAATAATGATGAAAGTCATCCAAATGATTCAGTGCTCCTTAGTTGAGCATTAAGTTAGTAAGGCACAGTGGATAAAAGAGAAATGTCAAAAAACAAATTTGTTCAAAGATTTCTCCCTAAAGCCCAAAGCAATCGCTGGCATTGTCACTATGATTTTCTAAGTGTTAGGTGGACGTGGGCTTTGCTGTGAGGACAGGTATGCTGATGGAGGCTGCCACATTGTGTCCCTCCTTCTTTCAGTGTTTCTAGTGCATTTCGAAGTGGCAAAGAACATTTAGCCACGTTCATTTTGCTAGGAGCAAGGTCTGGGGGCCTTTCATTGAATAGGGCCCATCTGGAAGTCTTCAAGCTTCCTGAGTGGTTCTTTTGTGTGCCAACTGGGTAGGGCTGAGAGACTAACATAGCTGAAAATGAGTTGACTAGCTCTGAGGCATGTTGGCCAGGGTGGCCTCACTCTGAAAGAATGACAGCATGTTCCAAAAGCAGCAGCAAGGCCATGGTGCAATGGGACATAGTTTTGGTGGATGGCTGTTATAGAGAGAGAGGAAAGAAATGGAGCAGCAGGCTTCCAGCTCTCACCAAGAATGATGTAGGGTAGAAAGGCTGTGAAAAGAAAGTTCCTGGACCATGCCAAGGAGCTACAGGAGGCAGAGCTGAAAAGTACAAAGGCACAATTGGTTGCTGGGAAATGGAGCCATGAGGACTTAGGCAGGAGATATTTTCTAGCTACAGACAATACCAAAGGTGAAACCCTCCTCTGCCTCAAAACATGGGTTTTCCATAGACTTGCCTTGGGAGTAGGCCCTGAGAACCCTTTTCTACTAGCATACAACTCAGTGTGAGACTTTCCTCTTCTGTGTAGTAGAACAAGGCTTGGGATGGTGTTGAGAACGATTCTGTTTGACTTTTCTCTGTTATTTTCTTTGTTTTTCTGTCTCCGTTAAGTACTTTGCTATTTAACTTATATTGTAGCCGGGTATGTCAGTGGAATAGGTACTAGGTAGGGGCCTGGACCATATATTATCCTTCCATGGAACCCAGTAGCCCCTAAGAATTCCAGAGAGACAACATTAGTTTATACAAATCTTCCCATGTTTATCTAAATTCTTCGCCATTTCTTATGATGTAATAATATTCCATTACATTCATATCACAGTTTGTCCGGTCACTTCCAAAGTGAAGGGCACCTACTTTCCTTCCAGTTCTTTGTCAATGCTAAAAGTATTGCTGAGAATATCTGGATATATGAGAACTTTCTATCTTCCTTGGGGTATATGCCAAGTACTGAGATCTTTGGGTCAAAGGATATGAACACTTTAATAAGTCTAAAATATTTTCCAGAATGGCCAGACCAACATGGTTCCACCAATAGTGTACCTATGTCCACTAACCTGTAATGACACAAATAAATATGTATCGTGAAAAGAAAGAATTCCTGAATGCATGGAACATATGAATCGCATATAGTAACAGACAAACCCATAAACCTCTACAAAGCTTCAGAAAGGTTGCAAGCATAGTAACTATGGTCTATAGTCCTTTCCTGGTACCATCTGTGTCCTTTTTACTCCTAATTTCTATTAATATGGAAAATAGAGATAAATTTCCTGCTTTCAGCCTCAAACCTTTTGGTGATCAGATTGACACTGGCAGTGAAAGGGCATTTAATTTTGCCATTTATTCATTCATTAATTCAGTCATTCAGCCAACAGCCCACCATTATAAGCTACCTACTATGTGCAAATATTATATCACTACTCTATGCAAATCCCTGCACTTATGAGTTCTGTTTTGGATATGAGTTGAGTTTGAGGAGATCAAAGGTGTCCCCAAAATCCCAATGTAGTAAACTTAAATAACTTTAAGCATTAACAGCTTAATGTTACATGGAGACTTCTGGGACACACTGTACATAGAAAATACTCTGAAATTTAATTCAGATAAACATTCATTAATCACTTAAGAGCACTGAGTTAGGCTCAGAAAGAAATATAAAGTTTATGTAAGGCCTAGTCTTATAAACCTAGTTAAGAAAAAGGACAGACACAATTATAATATAATATTAACTGTATATGGGAGAAGTGCAAAGTGATGTATAAGCTCCAAGGAGAGGTCTTTTCAGCACTTGGAGAGAATTTTCAGCAGAGTGGGGTTGGAGTAGGGCACCAAAAACCCGATATTGTATGGGACAGAGGGGAGAATGGGTGGTAAGGAGGTACAATCAATGGGTGTGGACAATTTTGCTAGGAAGCTTGGCAATAAAGAAAATGTACCACCCACATCTCTGCCATCACTTCAATTCTTCCCTGACTTGTCTTGCAGTGTGCAAACTGTCTGTGCCTACTGAAGCAAATGAGTTTGAGGCAAGGACAACCGTGTTGATGCTTAGCTCAGGGCTATTGCATTAGCAAGTCATAACATTAATGTCTCCCTTACTAATCTGTCCGCCCAATTTTAAGATTGTCTAAACTTCCCCTGGAAAATCATGTGAGTTTTGCCATCATGTTATTATTGCCGAGGAGGGGAAATTTCATTATTAATCCAACCACTTCACCAGGCAAAGAGACTAATTGTTGTTGCGGGGAAGGACCATCAGTGGGGATGGCTCAGTACAACTTACCAGCCAATGCCTAGAGAGGATTTCTCCATTTCAGAAAGAACTTGTACTTCTCATTATACACTAGAGAAAACAATCTTTACCTTGAGGAGAATTAGAATGAAATAGCTTCCGTGGGAAGACAGGGAATGAATGCAAAATCTCTTATTTTTCTAAAACATGATTAGACCAAGCCAAAAGAAAAAAAACGAGAGAGAGACTGAAATGCACAGAGACACAGACACAGAAAAATGAGGTGATGGTTTTTTTTTTAACCACCACTAGTGGGAACTACTGAATTCTCTTCCAGGAGAAAACACCCTGTAAGTGTCAACACTAAGAATAGTTCTCTGATGTAGCCCAGAAAACTCCGCTCTCTGTAACAAAGGTTAATGAGCCTCAAGATTGTTCTCTTCTTTGCTCTGCAAGAAACAAACAAAAAAATACCTCCCTTTCTTGTCTGTGGTCAAACCAAAGTAACCCACATTTGAAACTGTCCACTTTTGATTTTCTTGTTGAAATGGACAGGGAAATGCCATCTGCATAGGTGACCTATAAAATCAAAGTCCCTAAAAACTATGGGTGTTCCCACATCTGTGGGGGAGTGCGATGAAGTGGGGCATTTCTAGAGGAGATTGACAGATGTAAATTTGTACAAAAGAGCAGGAAGCCCAGTATAGAAAAGAATGAAAACTCCTAGACAAAAATCAAGCCAACAGGCATATAGGTAGTGACGTGATGTATATTGTAGGTTGGTCCTTCCTCCACAGAGCTTTTAAGGAACTAAATATATAACCATAAGGTCTCAGAATCGAAGAATCTCTGAGTTGGTGGGGATCTCAGAGGTCATTAATTCTAATCCAGACACAACCAAGAATCCCCTCTCCAATGTCCTGGCCAGACAAGTGGTCTCAAATACAGAAATACTTCAGCAGACTGTTCGGTAGATGATTGTTACATAAGACAAAGGCAGTGTGGTCAAGGAAAGGATTGAAAATTTTCTTTCAGTGTAATGGTTATCAAATCAGGATTATCTCTACTAAAGGGATGCTTTGGGGAAAAAAAGACAAAGAACCTGAAAAGTCATTTTATTTAGGGGTTTGGAGGAAAGAATTTGGATGTAAACTCAGGTCTCAATTTTCTAAGAGCATGACAAACAAACAGGGCAGGCAGTATTGGTACTACTGTGCTAAATTTAGTTGATACTTTAAAAAAAACTCCAAGAAGCTGTGTGTATCACTCACAGTTTCGTATATGATCTGCTTTTTCTATTCTTTGTGTATGGAATATTCATTTTGGTCAATGTCTGTCAAATTCGGAATAAAAATAAAATTGCTAAAATTAAAAAAGATTTTCTAAGTGCATGTTGTTGGTATTGCGTGCAACAACTAAGGAAAAATCATCCTTCCTGATAGCCTACCTGCCCCTCAAACTTAGCCCTTTGAAAGTGTCAAATTAAGTTTGTGTTAGGACCGGCTGCAGCATCAGCATCGGGTGGTATCAGGGATTCCCTTTGTCTCTATCCCAAACTTCCCACCTACTTATTGAAGCCTGAAAAGTCGTTGGGTGTGAACCTTTCATTCCTACTAGGAATGAAGCTCCTTGAAGGCTGCTGTACTCTCTGCTCTGTATACAGTGGTTTAACCAATATTTGTTCTCCTTGATTAACTACAAAGAGCTTAACATGTCCTTGTTGGATGAACATAGGCCCAGTATGAATGAGTTTCAGTTAAAGTGTAGTCATTAATAATAGCCAAGGAAATGATGTCCCCAAGGTCATACAGCTATAAATGGGCCAGCCTAGGTCTTCTGATCCTAAGGCCAAGGCTTTTTCTACCATATTGTATAATCCATGTTATTACAGCCTTCACTGTTTTGATAAGAGCATACATAACTCATTGGAAAAAATGTTGACTTTGGAACCTAATGGCCTGGGTTTAGATCTTGGTTCTTCTACTTTACTATCTATATGACCACAAGTAAGTCACTTTCCTTCTTTGGGACTCAGTTTCTTTATCTGTAAAATGAGACTACTGGAGTAAATGACTTTAGGTCCCTTTCTGCACTAAATTGTGGATCCTATGATAAGGAGAGAAAGTGAAGAAGGCAGGATTGTATAACAGAAAGAGCCCTAGATTTGGGGTCAAAAGACCTTGAGTTCAAATTCTGACTCTGATATTTAATGTGTGATGCCAGTTAAATCACTAACTGTTTCTGAGCCTTGTCTTCCAAGATGACATCTATCAACTCTGTATTCTCTGATCAATGAATAGAGCAAGAGACCACAGACGCCTTGAGGGGTACGGCCACAGGGAGAGGTCTTACCACCTGTGAATAGTGGGGGTAGCAGAAAGGATAAAAATCTGGTTTATGAAGACTTGGGGTCTTCATATTTTGGGGACCTGCTGCTGAATCTGAGATGACTGTAGCGATTACTCTAGTAATCTGTAGGCAAACATTTGGATGCTAAGGGACCTTGTGGTGAATGATTTTGTCATGTCAGCAACTGCTCTCCCCAGTCCTCAATTTTGCTATTCTGTAAACAGGGAGTTGTGAGTCTCTGAGTTTTTTTTTTTAAATAGGAAACAAAGTTTATCTGGAAGTCATCAACTAGCACAGGCAGAGGATCTGGCCTAGAGCAGAATTTGGGAAGAGTTTTGCAGTGTGTTTTTCCACTAATGGCAGAATATATTTGTTTTTTGAAAGGCACTGCTCTGATAAATGAAGTTACTGTTCTACTGGATGTATGGAAAGAATTTCCATCTTGATTTTTCACTTCTCCAGAGTGCATAGACTTTACCCTCTCATTTTTACAGATGAAGAAACTGAGGCCCAGAGAGGGGAAGTGGCTTGTTTGAAGCCAGGGCCTCTCCAGCGCTCCAAATCTAACACTCTTTCTACTATACTACCTGTTAATTGGTTTTTTTCCCTTGTGAAAGCCCTACCTCATGAATAAGCACACAAGAATAAGTCATGCTACAGAATTGGCCTTCAGGACTTTGTGGATACTGTAAAAGTCCTAAGGAAACTCCTGCAATTCAGAAGCCGGAAGTGTTTGGATTTACACTCAGAATATACAGATGGGAATCCAAGACAAAATACTAAAGTGAACCTCGCACAGTGCCCGTACCTGAAGCCTTTCTAACTTCATAGGATCTGCCACAGCTTTTATTTCATTGGCATAGTCTTGGAGAACCTAGGGACGACTCTATGCCAAGGGAAGGCGCTGGAGTAGGTCTTCTTAGTACAATATGATTAGACTCCTCTTTATAAGGACTGACCATTGGTGAGCTATGGGCTGGAGGAATCACAGGTTCCCCAAGGTAAAGACTGAACACTTGGAGGGGAAGAGAGGAAGGATTCCTGCTCATGTATGGGCTGCACTAGAATGCATTGGTAGACCCTCGCAGCTTCCATTCTGCACTTCCAAGGAAGCATTGATTGGAATGTTGTCAATGACATGGTATTTTTAAGAAGTCCTTCAAGTTTGAAGTTCAAGTCTTCTCCTATGTATCATCTGTTCCTCCCAAGTTTAGGGCGAGCTAAGAAGTGAGACAGAAGATGGCCCAATTCACCATCACTTGTTGCTCGACTTCAAAGACTCTGGAGGAGAGAGTGAGGCTGACCCAATAGCTCACTTAAATTCAATTCACATGATGTCATTGGTACTCTTTGAGAACAAAGAACAAATGACATCAAGTTTAACCTACTGATATGAGTGGAAACAAGTATGGGATTGCCAGACCAACCTGGAAAGTGAATAGAACATTGCTCTGGGGCTATAGAAATGGCACAGGGGTGCCCCCTCCCCGCCATTTCTTTGGTTAAGTTTGAGGTTTGTCTATTTCAACAGAGTGGTAGTGTGCTAGAGTGGTTGAAGACCCTGTCCTGGGTTCCAGTCTTGATTCTGACACTCACCAGCTCTATGACCATGGACAAATCACTTTATCTCTCTAAGCCTCAGTCTCCACCCCTGTTGAATAGGGCAATAATACTTGTACCACCTACTTCACATGACTTTTATGAGGACAGTGTTTCATAAATCTTAAAGGATGACAGAAATGTGAGTAGTTCTTGCTATTATTAGGGATAATAATAATAGCAGCTCAAACAGGATCATAAATAGACCAGAAAGGACCTAAATAGATGGGGGAGGGGTGGTGACTACATCACAAAAGGATTCTTCACTTTATAAAAAGGATTTGTCACACGATTTCTTGAAGTCTGAGAGACTAGTCAAACAGGTGCTACAGAGAGGGAAAAACAAAGTGAAAGCCACTTGACAACCTGAGTATAATCAGGAATTTTTTAAAAGTCTATTTGAATTGATGTAATTGAGAAAAATCTACATACGATCATTTTTTCAAGGGGTATATCTCTCATATCTGTATAGTAGAGCCTGTTCCAAGAGGGTGGTAAAGCTCAGCCATTCTGTCTCCCTGCTCTCCTCCCAGGCCCTCCCCCCACCCCAGTTAGGAGAGTTGCCCAACAGAGGATTAAGTCTCTGATGCATCTACTGGATCAAAAGGTAGACTGCTCAGGACCCAGCACTAGCAAGGGCCCCAGCTCCCAGGTACTCCCCTCTGCCCCAGCTTCTCTTTTAGCTCCCTAATGTTCTGCCAGGTAAGGACATGCCCAAGGGAACCTGCTACCTAGTTCCTAAATATATGCCCAAGGGAGACTCTTCCCTCACCTCACGTACCCTGGAGTCCCTGTGATTTCTTTAGGCCATAGCCCACCAGTGCTTAATACTGGCTCTGACTGAGCCCACCCTCCCCAAGAAGTGTTTTGAGCTATAAAAATGTCCCCACAGTAGTGATGTTCACCATTGGGAACAGCTCTCAGTGGCCAATTGTAAGAACCCTGGTACTAAGCAGCTTGGGAGAAGGCTTTCCTGGGTCTGAAAAGAAAGAAAACAACTTACTGAGCTTAGTCAACTCTGAATTCTCTGTCTGGGTTTATAAATATTTGGGATCACTGACACTGTCACCTAGTCTATTTAAATGGGAGCTCAGTTAACATTAACAGAATTTTTGTTTACTCAAGTCTAGTAGGAGCTAGAAGGGAGGCTCTTTGAAAACTGAAATAATGACCTCGCAGCCCCAGGGGGAAGATGTGAATCAGCAAGCTAATTACCTCCCTCCCCCAGCCAGCTCTGCTTTCCTCGGCTAGTTCTCTACCAGTGTGCCAGGCAATGGAGTCTAGACCCAGCCACAGAGCGGGAAGCAGGGGCCGACGCAGAACACTTCAGCTGTTTTCTAGCGTCTTCTTAGAGCATGATTTCATTACTTGATTTCAAGTCTTGGGAATTCCCAGGACATCAGATATACCTATATTCAAAAAGGAGTACCAAAACACCTTCCTGAGTCAAAGAGAAAGGATTTGGAGAGCAACCAACATTCTGGATGGCCCAGGGCACTGCTTCTCGGTGTTACTGCAGGTGACCTTGAGGCCATTTGGGAAGGGATGAAGAAAAGAGATTTTGAGGAAAGGGAGCCCCTCCTCAGAGTAGAAGAGACTTGGAGTTGGAATCCTTGACCACTACAGGTTGGACTAGAAGGGTAACACTAGGGATTCTGGGATTCCTGCCCTTCAATTTCCATTTACTACTAAGTTCATCTGAAAAAAAAAAACAGTTATAAAGCACCTTGCAAACCCTCAAGTGTGCCATAACTATTAGCTATTATTATTATTATTATTGCTATTATTCTTCTTCTCTTAGTGGTTTCTGAGGGCAGGGCAGGGCAGGGCAGGGCTGGTAACAGACTTCATCTTCTCTCGAAGAATGCCCTGCTGTCTGCTTTGTTAGGGTTATTTTCCTGAAGGGTGAGCAGATGGAAAGCACTGGGGCTTAGAGAACACACAGAGAAAAAGAAACCCCCCAAATCGCTGGCCTCCGAGTGGAAAGCACTGCTTGTTCTCACACAAAGGCTGCCTGCAAACAGACCTGCCATTAAAGGGCACCGGCCTCCGATGCTTCTTCCTTGTGGTGACTGCCCTCTGATCACTATCACTTAGAATGCAGCCATTTTCTCCAAAAACAGATGCAGACATTTTGTACACAGCTTTATTTCATATGCTAAAGCTCGAAGTCCACGGGCTGCTTCAAATCTGCCGCCAAAGCACATGTTGGCTGTTTCCACTGTCCTGAGATTCCAGTCCTTAATGTGAGAGTTTGGGGCCGACAAGAGGGCAGTTGACCCATAAATTTGGGAAGATAATCTTAAATTGCATTCCTCTTCAATATAGTTTTGGCTGGTGGCCTTTCAGCCTATCTCAACTGGGCTGCCTTGGCTCTAGCAACATGATACATTTCTCATTTGCATCAAATACCCTTTGACTTGAGTAATCTGTTATGCTGGGCTGGCTCCTAATAAGGATCCTAGTACCACTTGATTTGCCAGTGAAGTTCTAACTATAGCACATATGTCTGGGAAGAGATCACTGAGTCCCCCAACTTTCCAACTCACTTTATGGAATACAACAACCAATTCATGAGTAAAGCAACTGCGAAGTGAATCAGTTGCTTAGCCAAGAAATTGTTTTGACTTATTTTGTCACTGACTTGACTGAATAGACTGACTGCTGGGTGTTGTGTCTGTCTATGCACACAGACTGGTTTGGGGCGGGGTGGGCAACAATAGTTGAATTCAGCTAAACAATCGGTTACTTGAAAATATTCCACTGAAATCAAATAACTGGTTAGCCATGGGATTGTGGGTTTAGGGGAGACGTTAGAGGTCCAACCCCTTCATTTTATAAGTGAGGAAACTGGAGCATAGAGAAGTTAAGTGATTTGTCCAATATCATAAAGGTAGTCATGGCCAGAGGCAGAAGTTGGTCTCGGTCCTCTGACTTCAAATTTAGATCTCTTTCCAATTCATACTATTAGGCTCCAGGTACTAATAGATTTTTTTTGTTAATTATTTTTGAAAGGCTGGTTTGACTACATTTGAAAAATGATGTAGTTATCTATATCAGCTGCTTTCTTAAACTGGTTCATTGTTTCATATACATAGTTCAAAGAAAGGCAGGATAGTATAGGGGATAGTGGACTTTGCCTGGAGTCAAGGAGACCTTGGTTCAAATGCCATCTCTTTCACTTATAACCTTATGACCATAGGCAAGTCCCTTAACCTCAGTGAATGTCAGGCTACTTTAAGTTTTACAAAGAGAGGCTGTCAGGAAATCACAGGGCTAAATACATCAGTGCCCAAGTTCTCATTATAACTTTGTAAGTCTCTAGGGGCCTGCATATTTGGTGCACTAACCTATCTTCTCCTATTTAGAAGGGAGGGGGAAAGTTTTTGCTTGACTGAAGCATGCTACGCAAGTGTTTTTGTGTCAATTCCTCAGTTGATACTAGATGTGCATATGGACCAAGACTTTAAAAATCAGAATCAGATGACTGCAACAACAGAGCAATTTAGAACAAAGTACCACCTCTCTGAAAGGACAGATATGCATGCATAAAGGAAAACCCTTATCCAAGAAGGAGCAGATAAAACTCAAATCTTTCCATGTGAAATGGGAAGTAAACATGCTTCAGGTAACAGAGGGAGAAAGGAGAAAATTTAAGACTTAAAGATAGTGGAGGACTGGAGTTAGAATTCTTAGTCAGGTATGGGGTGAACTAAATGGCTAACTCTGATTTTGGGATTCCTTTCTCTCAAGATTTCACTGGCAAGACTCAGTGTTATCAACCTATTACTAAACATCCAGACAGAAACTGAAATAGCCATATCAAATCTAAGTGTTTGGTCTCCATGATACCACTGTCTGGGTGTTTTGAGCAATTAAAAGGCAGCTTGACAGCTAGGTGGCGCTGCAGTGGATAAAGAGCTGGGACCGGAAGCAAGGAAGACTTCTTTTCCTGTGTTCAAATCCAGACTCAGACACTAGCTGTGTGACCCTGGGCAAGTCATTTAACCCTGTTGGCCTCAGTTTACTTATCTGTAAAATGACCTGGAGAAGGAAATGACAAACCACTCTAGTATCTCTGCCAAGAAAACCCCAAATGGGGTCACGAAGAGTTGGACATGACTGAAAACAACTAAATGGCAAAGGCAGCTAGGTGGTACAAGGGATAGAGCGCTGGGCCTGGAGTTGAGAAGACTTGGGTTAAAATTTGACCTCAGGCTATGTGATCCTGGGCAAGTCACTAAACTGTCAACTGCCTCAGTCTCTTCAACTGTAAAATGGGGACAACAATAATAATAACGATAGCACCTGCTTCCCAGGGTTGTTGTGAGGCTCAAATGAGATGATATTTCTAAAGCCCTTTGCAAACCTTCAAGTGCTGGTGATTATTATGATTATGGTTATCTTGGTTTGGAACTGATTTTGTTTTGAATTTTCCAGCTGGATATTTGTTGTTACGTAGTCACAGCCATTGTTATTCATAAACTATATTCCAAACTAGCTTTAAAACAGCCACTCTTCAAACTGGCAGGTTAAAAAAAAAAGTGAGAGCCAAGTTGGTAAAAGGGAAGAGGTCCAGATGAATTTTTATGGCCAAATTACAAACTCTTAAGAATGGGATCATGGAGACAGCCTCACCTTGAACCACTCTCATTTGCAAAGGCAGTATTTTGATATGGTGACCCACCAAAAAAGGGTTACAATATTCTTACCAAGTCAATGCAACGTACTCATAAACCATCTATCCTCAGCCTTCCGACTATTTATAAACTGTCTATGGCTCATTTTTTCTTTGTCATTTCATTATTACAGATTTGAGATCACTAGCCATCTGGAGCTTCATTTCATCAAGCTCTGATTTGTCCTTGGAGCAAGGTAACGTGGGACACAAGCATGAAATGCTGCTTTTCACCCCTGGTATTTCTTTATGCTTTCTCTCCCCCCCCCCCCCAATCTCCTTGCTAATTTTAAATCATTTATTTGCTATTACTTTGGTTTTATTTAAAATTGCTCATACATTCATACATGCATACATACATATATAGCTATATATATTAAGGAGAACCTTATTTAACCACTGCAAAAGACAAATGAAAGCAACTAATCGGCTTTATTTGCAGATAACTTTCAGACTGTGGCCCAGAAGGGCCTAGTAGCTTTACGCAACTTATAGTATATTATCAATGGGTCAAGTTTTTTGCCTCTACCTTGCCACCACCCCCCCTCTATCATACATACACACTAGCATTACCACACACCTGGGGGACCACAGTGCCCTACAAAGCAGAATAGAAACTCTAGGTGTCACACCCCAATTTGCTGTCCAGTCATTTCAGTTGTTTCCAACTCTTGGTGACCCCATTTGGGTAAAGATACAGGAGTGGTTTGCCATTTCCTTCTCCAGCTCAATTTACAGATGAGGAAACTGACATTAAATAGGATTAAGTGACTTGCCCAGGGTCACACAGCTACTGCGTGAAGCTCGGTTTGAACTTAGGTCTTTCTGATTCTAGCCCTGGCACTCTATCCACTGCAGCATCACCTAGCTGCCTCCACTTCCCAATTACTGCTATAGAAGATGTCCCTCTAACCAGGGATATTTTAATAAAAGGAACAGGTAAAATTCACATTCATTCATTAAATCCCAAGATTTAATCCCAAACATCTCTCGGACTTCCCCAATTCTGTTTCAGCTGTATCTTCTCTGGTATTTTGGATCTTTTTTTTCAACTTTTACACATTAAAGAGTTCATGGGATGCTAGAGGACAGGCAGTGAGAGGCCCAGCTCAGCCACTTGCTACCATGAGATCTTTGGTCACCTCACTTGAATTCTCTAGGCTTTAGTACCTCTTATAGAGAATAAAGCTGCACTCAGTGCCCTCCACCTGTAAATCTCTGATCCAAAAGCTCAAAGAGATCTCAGGACAAATTAGTCCAAGTCCCTTATTTTCCAGAGGAGGGCAATGAGACCTAGAGAGATTAAGAGATGAGCCTGAGGTCACAGAGGACCTTGGACAAGAGGAACCTAGGGGCAAATTCATCTCTAAGCCCATGAATCAACACAAATCACAACCCAGAAAGTAATGAAATCAGGCCCAAGTCTGCCACTTAATTGCACAAACTCAAATATGCCCCTTCTTCTCTCTGGGCTTCTTGAAAAACCGAGACACTGGATCTCAGTTCCACTCCTTAGCTATCTGTGTGACTTTGGAAAGGTAAAGTGAAATAATGTGGGGACAGTACAGGTCTTAGCATCATAAAGACACAGATTTGAATCCTCTTCTCTATCACTTACTAGCGGTATGACTGTGGAAACAAGTCACTTAACTTTTTGGAGCCTCAGTTTTCTCAGCTGTAAAATGGGTGCTTTATACCTGTAGTACCTACCCCATGGATGGGTTGTGCAGCTCAAAAGATCACTGTACAAAACGCTTCCTATATAAATATTAGCCTTTAGTATTCTCATTTACCTTTCAGGGCCTATTTCCTGATCTGTAAAATGACCAGCTTAGACTAGATGATCTCCAAGGCTTCAGATACACTGTAATGCTATGATGCTCATTCAGAGTAATCGGCCCTCATTCCTGCAGTCCAGTCTTCATTTCCAACAGGGCTCAGGCCTAAGCAGAGATTCTGAGAACATCAGTAGCACCGTAGATGTACAAAGATGGATTTGCACTGTGAATGGGAAGCATGTGGCAACTTTACTAATATCTTTTTTGGTCTGAATTTCCAAGATAATAATAATAATAATAGCTAATAATAGTAGCTAACATTTATAAAGCACCTACTACGTGCCAGGCACTGTGCTAATTAGAACTACTCTCTCATTTGATCCTCATAACAACCCCGAGAGATAGGGACTATTATGACCCCCATTTTACAGATGAAGAAACCAAGGTGCACAGAGGTTAAATGGCTTGCAGGTGGCAGGGCTAGCCTGCTACTAAGTGTCTGAGGCCAAATTTGAACTCAGGTCTTCCTGACTCTGAGCCCAGCACTCTGGACAAATTAAATGTCACCAAATTCCATTTCTTGCTGTAGTCTTTTCCCATTTCCAGGGCACTGACAGAGTCTTTCTCTTTTAAATGTTATCTCCTTTGCTGCTCTTATCAGTAGATGCTAATTAAGATTTGAATAGCTGCAACTTTAGCTTGGGCCACTTGTAGCTTTGGAGATCCAGAGGCATAATAAAAATCGGGGGAAACATGGAAACAAAATAGGGTACCAAGGAAGGGTGGCTATCAGTTGGATTTTTTTTTAATTTAAGAAATGCTTTTTGCCTCTTGTACTATGCAAGTGAGGGAAAAATTGAGCTTTTGTGCAATATTGACCCTAAGCCCAGTAAGACAATTCAGTGGCTCTTGTCCTGGAAGTGAACAGTGGGAGCGGTTTCATTTGAGGCCCCTCGTGGAGCTTAAAGCCCAATCCCTGCCCTTCTGTCTGCTTGGCCTAGGAACTGGCAACTTTCCTTAAATCACACTCAAGTAGCTTACAGTATAAACCCACAGGATGAAATTACTGTAGCTTCCCCGTGTTGGGTATGGTCCAAAGAGTCAAAGGGAATGCTGGCCCCATGGTTACTGATCTGCTTTGTGAAAGGTTGATATCTACTCTCATGTTATGAATTATTTAACGGGGTAAAGATTGGTCTCATCTTCTCTAGCCAATATATGGCTATTTCAGTCTATGAGAGGAGGCAAATAGGCATTAATAAGTTTAAAGCCATCCACTGTAACTACACTGGCCCTGGGGGACTTGAAGCTTCACTGGCCTCATCCACTTTTATCTTTCTCTGATGACCAACCATAATACAGAACTCTCAATAGAAGTAACTAAGGAGAGAAGTAGGAGAGAAAGGCAGAGAGGGGGAGAGAGAGAGGAAGAGGGAGAAACAGATAGGAAGAGGGAGAGACACAGAGAGGGAGAGAGAGAGAGGGAGGGAGGGAGAGAGAGAAAGGGAGAGGGAGGGAGAGGGAGAGGGAGAGGGGGAGAGAGAGAGAGAGAGGGAAAAGAGAGAGGGAGAGGGGGAGAGAGAGGAGAGAGGGGGGGAGAGAGAGAGAGGGAGAGAGGGAGAGAGAGAGAGAGAGAGAGAGAGAGAGAGAGAGAGAGGAAGAGGGAATGTGAAATCACAAACTCAGAAGCTGAAAGGGACCTTGGAGGCCATCTGAATCCAACCCCCTCATTGCAAAGAATGAAGGGGTCATGACATAAATTCAGGACTGTCTCTAGATATATAAAAATGTCTAAAGATGTCTTTATGGACTAAGTCTCCTGGTTAAAAGGACATTTATTAGTGCCTCATTACAATACTTTCAAGATTCTCAACTCAAGTCTATCCCCTTGGAAGGACTAGAATATCAAAGGTTCTCCCTCACCCCCAATTCATTTCTGTCTGAGTACACCATGATGCCGAACATTGTTGGTTTCTGATTGGGGCATCCTTACCATTTCCTTCCTGAATTCTTTGGTAGAAAGTAGAAATCATCTTTTTCAATCCATGGGCCTTTGGTCAGGCCATATTTTTTTTCTTTTATTACCCACAAACTTGCTATGGGTCAAATTCTTCCAGTATGCAAGACATGCCTTGGCTACTTTCAGAAGTAGCTCAGTCTTTCAGGCCAGAACTTAAGAAATTTAAGTGCCCAGGTGCTAACTGGTATCTTCATGGCTGATGGTATGTGTAGCTTATATTTTAGGAGGACTTGAACAAATCAGTCAATTTCTCCACTCTCTCAGTGTATGGAAAAATGACGATGCTGTCCTTGTTCCACCAGCCTCCTCCCCCAGCGGACTAAAGCAATGACCCAGACAGGAAAGACGAATCCCACAATTTACCAACAGGCAGTGAAAAGCCTAACAAGGCACTCAGAAGAGAAATCCAACTCTATATTTTATAAACCTTTTAGTCTCCATATATCATGAGGAGACTGGGAGCCAACTAGTCTTTAGCTCTCGAAATGAAAGATTTTCCAAGTTGGCCAAATATTATATTTTGGTTTCTCTGATAAATTGCTTTCTATTTAATCAAATTGAAGAGTCGAGTATTTTTCCCCAAAGTATAAATATCCGGAACAGAGCTCTTTGCCCATCAAAGATTATTAAAATTGCCTATAGTCTGGAATCAGGTCCTAAATGGCTTAGACGTTTCTCAGAATTAGGTCTGAATCAAAGGATTATATTGAACTGGTAACTTGCTATTTACTTGCTCTGGAAAAACACCACCCTTCCTCTCTCCCTCCTCACAGTTAACAGCATAAAAAGGTAGGGAAAAACTTGATAATTTATAAATCAATAAGGAAACAGGATTCAATCTGCAAATATATCCTAATAAATAAGGAACTAGATTGTGAACCCCTCAAGGGCAGGGACTGTGTCATTGTTATTTCTGTACTCTGCACAGCACCAACATAGAAGTCACTCTGTAACCATTTGTTGAATGAATGGGTAAACCAGTTTAATGGCCTTTCCCCCCTAAATGCCTTTTTAAACAAGACAAAGGGATTGACCTATTAGAGGGTATTTTTATGGTATGACTGATGTTGCTCTTGGGCCAGCTGGTTCATCTGAAGGTCAGAGGTGATGATGATTTCTTAGGCTTAGTACCACTTTTGGAAAAGGGGAGAAATTCTGAAGGTCTTCCACCCTCTCCTCTCTTCTCTCCTCCCTCTTTCCTTCCCTCTCCCTCTCCTTCACTTCTCTCTCTCTTCCCTTCCTCTCTCCCTCCTCACTTTTCAAGCCTATTTCCCTAACTTGGTCCAAATGGTAAAATATTTCCAGATTGAGAACTGTGAAGCTTCAATGACAGTTTTCTTGCCCCTACTGAGCAGATGAAACATTCCTGACCCACTGCTGCCCTGTATCTCTAAATGAATGTTCCTAGGGAGACATCCAACTGCCATATTCAGGGAAATTGATCAAATGAGAGACACAAGATTTCCTTTAGAATAAGTGGAAGTCACACAAGTGGAAAATGAGATGCTATTTCAAAAGGACAGCCCAAGTTGAAATGAAATCATCAAAACTTTAGTGGAGAAAATGGTCTTTTGGCATCTAAGCATCCTTTTTTTTTTTCCGTTTTCTGCTACAAATCAACTGCTTTTCCAGGAGGGACTCTTGTCGGACAGGATTAAGGCTGTGTCAAGGCTGTAGGACCAAGCACCGATTTCTCTATTTATGTGACTTGGGATTTGGTTGCTAGCCCCGGTGAGCACAGCTGCTCCTTGTTTACTTGCTATGTTCTGGTCAGGAATGGCAATCTTTCCATGGTTCAGAATCTTTAACCTGCCCTCTCACTCCACAGGCCTAAATTCAGACAAATAATAAAGTTGGTATTTCCACTGCCAGATGATGCTGTGTTTCCTTTCCTTCTCCTTTCATAATCACCCCTTTGGTCATCCTCCTTCCTTCCTTTGGGGTTCCATCAGATTCTCTCTTCTCTGACCTCCCTTACCCATTCCTCAGTTTACCAAACCAGCATTTTAATTTTGTTTAAAGCATCTGAATGGACCCCAGAGATCATCTATTTCCACACCTTTATTTTTTTAGACAAAGAAAGAGAAGCCAAGAGATGGTGAATAATTTGTCCAAAGCCACACAGTGAGGTAGAGGCAGACCTGGGAGAAGAACCAAGGTCTCCTGATTTCCACCTCTTGGAAATCTACTGTTATACCCTGTGTGGGACTCCAGTTCATAATCCCTGATTTAGCGGGGGAGCCCCTCATCCATTAAGCCTGCAGGACAGGTAGATTGGGTTATCCTGCTTGGGTATCCTTGAGCATGGAACAGGAGTGCTTATTCTTTCTACCCTCTAATCTCCACCTCTTTCTCCACCCCCAGCTCCAGTTATCACTCAGGCTAGCACCATCTAGATCATTAGGGTACATAGCCTCGGGCACAGTCCATGCTTGTCATCTGTCCTCGGTATGCCCCTATCCAGCCCTTTATGAAACCCACCCAAGCACCCAAATCCTTTTTAGCCAATCCAAAATCCACTTCATATTCCTCTAGTATGATATATGTGTCTCTGAGACTTTGTTCAGAGACAGTCCCAGATAATTCTCTCTTGGGCCTGTTTGGGTTCACTAACTTTGTATAAGCTCTTTAGGTCTTCTTGGTTGGGGATAGGAGCCAAGGAGGAGCAGAGAGAAATGAGGGCTTGAGGAACATACTGGCCTGGTCCAGGGATAGACCAGAACTTCTTGTCTGTACTCTCCAAAGACTAGGTGAACATTCTCCACACTCCCCTGCCTCCCGTCCACTCCCCCAAATATCTGTTGACTGATGAAAAGAATTTTGTACCACCCAGTGCTGGCCCAAACTCTCTTTTATATACCACACATTCTCTGTAGTATATTATTAAATATGCCAAATATGTTAGGATAGGACTGATTCCGTTGGTTTAGGGAACTGCCAGATGAGGCACTTGCCTCTATGAATATTGGTCAGTACCTTCTTTGCCCCTTAAATAGCCTCAGAGAATTGCTTAGCCCTAGAGCACTGGGCAACTAAGAGGCTTAGGCCCAGTACTGACACAGCCAGTATGTGTCAGAGGCAAGACATGAAGCCAGATCTCCCAGGCTTGGAGGCTAGCTCTCTACAGAAGTCATGCCTTTCTGTGACAGACCTCAGTGAGATTTGAACTCAGGAAGAGGCTGGCTCTCTATGCAGGAAGTGAGGCTACATAGGTGACTGGGAGTCAGGAACACTTGAGTTCAAGTCCTGCCTCAGATACTTCTTAGCCGGGTGACCCTGGGCAAGTCACTTAACTCCATTTGGCCTCATTTTCCTCATCTGTAAAATGAGTATAATAGTATCACCTCCTTCACAGTGTAGTGAAAAGTATACAAGATAATATATATACATGTATATATATATATATATATATATATATATATATATATGTATATGTATATATATATGTAAAGGGCTTTGTAAATCTTAAAATGCCTGCTAATGCCCAGTCACCATACCCTAGTTGTGTCTTTGCTTCTCAGCCACAATTTCCAAAGGAAACTATAGTTGGCTGTCATTCTTTTCTTCCAGAAAAAAAATGTATACTACAGATAGAAGGAATGATCTCATAAACACCTTTCCCAACAAACAATACGAGAATAGGTCTCGAGGGACTTCCATTAAGCATTCTTTTTACAGCCCAATGAATTAATTCATCTAGTTTGAGCTTTACTGTGGTTCCTTTATATTTCCTGGACTAGATATGTATGTCATTTTCCTCTCGGTCACTTCCCTTCTTCACCCCAGTCATGAATTGTTGTTGTCTTCTCTTTCTCACTTAAGGAAGACAGAGATCTGTTTAAATGGGAAGTCTGTGTAGGCCCATGCACACAGACATCTTGCAGCTGGTGCAGCTCCGTCGGCTGACTTCAGATGCTTGGAATGTATATCTTAACTCTTCCAGAAGAGGACCACTGGGTTAAAAATGAACTGAGCATCAAGAGAAAGTCACTCCTTTTTTCATGCCCTTAATACCTGGAATTACAGCAATTCCATCTTTTTTTTTAAATGAAAACTCTAGGGTTATCAAGTGCAACAGAGACTTCTTAATAATCTCCCTATCGCAATCAAAGACCATCACCAATCAGTAGCCCGTGCCTGCCTTTCAGCTCCTAACCTGCCAGGGTCTCCCAGGGTTACAAATATTTTGTTTTGCTTTTTAAAAACTCCAAGAATTATCCTTAAGGGCAAAAAGTCAGTATAGTTATAACAAGCATCATTGGATCTATTAGAACCCCTAACGAGGGGCATTACAATCAGCTAATTAAAGGATCAATTAGGGTGAGAAAAGAACAATTTGGGTGAGACTAGAGACAGAGAGAGGTATTTCCTCATCTCTTACGGATCTGAGGTAAAAAGTCATTTTTTTCTTTTGGAAAATACTCGAGCAGACTTTACTAAAGAATAGCATTTGCTTCCAAGAACAGAAGACAAAGAAGATTGAACCATAAAAAGTTTGAGAAGTTAATGCTTCGAGACAGGGTCAGCAGTCACTGATGGATGGATGGATAGAAGGCCTTCCTGCTTACCCCTGAATATTTTTCCTTGGCTTGAGGCCTTTTCTCTGAGGAAGCTCTGTTAAAATGGGAGGAGTAAAGGCACTGAGAGCCACAAACCATGCTTTCTCATTCTGGGCTTTGGTTTTCTATTATTCTCTCTGAATGGGACGTCTTCTTGCCCTTTCCTCACCTGTAGAATTGATATGCCCTCTTGAGAGATCAATTCAAATGCTACATCATTAAGGAAATTTTTCACTGGGGCACCTAAGTGGCACAGTGAATAAAGCACCTGGAGTCAGGAGGACCTGAGTTAAAATCTGACCTCAGACACCTGACACTTATTAGCTGTGTGACCTTGGGCAAGTCACTTAACCCCAATTGCCCTGCCTTCCCCCCTTCAAAACAACAACAACAACAACAACAACAACAACAAAAGGAAATGTTTCCTTGGCACCCCTACCTCCCAGCCCCAGGAGCCTCTCCTTTGGACCTTTCCCCTCACTAATGTGCTTAATTATATATTACCAGGAATTATATTTAACTGTGCATCTGTCTTTTCTACCGACACTCCCTTAGCTCTTGGAGAACACTATGTCCCTAAGGCATGATCTTTGGTCTGGAAAGGACAGAACAAAATTGGCTAATATGGAGGTGAAACATAGGATAACTAGGGAGATAGTGAGAGAATACCCAGCTCCCCTTAACAATGAGATCAAATCAGCAGGCACAGGTCAACAACATCACAGGGGGCTGAATGAGGTGGGGGATTATCATCGTGGTGCCACCATCACTGATTTTTGCAAGACAGTGGAAAACAGGAGAGACTGGTTAAGGGCAAATACTGCTGTGATTTTTCGGAGGAGGGGGGAAGTGACATATGCAAATTATAGGCCAGCGAGCTTGATATCAATGCCTTACAAAATTCTAAAACCTTCTTAAGGGAATGGTTAGTGAATATCTAGAAAAGAAAACGGTGATCACAAAGAACCAGCATGGCTTCATCAAAGAGTAGGTCTTAGCAGGTTACGGATTAACTTCATTTTTTTCTTCTCTTTTTTTGACCGGTTACTAGACTGAGGTAGCAGGGAAATTCGTTAGAAATAGTTTACCAGGATTTCATGAAATTAAAAAAAATTTTGTTGATGCCTTTTGGTTTTACATCACAGTCATTTCCAGATATTAAAACTCTTTCCCCAGCCCCAGCCCATAAGCCTTCCCTTGTTTATCTAGAGTTTAGCAAAGCATTTAACAAAATTTCTCATGCTATTGTTATGTACAAGATGGAGAGATATGAGCCCCACGAAAGGCCAGTTAGGTGGATTTGGAACTGAGTGAATGATCAGCTCCCCCAAAGTAGGCATTTATGGTTTTATGAGGTCAACATTGGAATGCCCCAAGTATCTGTGTTCAACCCCATGCTGTTTAAAATTTTTAGCAATAACTTAGATAAGGCCACAGATAGCATGCTTAGCAAAGGTGCAAATACCACAAGGATAGGAGGGACAACAAGATCAGAAGAGATCTTCATAGCCTAAAACATCAGGCCAGATATCATATGATTAAATTTCATAGGGATAAATGTAAGATCTGACACAGGATCCAAAGGGCAACGTCACAAGTATAGGGTGGGGAAGGCTTGGCTAGAGAGCAGATCATCTGAAAAAGCCTCGGAGGTTTAAGTAGGCTTAGGGCTCAATATGAGTGAACAGTGTGACCTGGGAACCAAGGAAGATAATTCAGACTTAGGCCCTGTTGAGAGAGGCCGAGTTGCCAGGGCTAAGGTAGTACTGGTGTTGCTGTCTCCTGCCCTGGTCAAACCACGGCTGGAGAATTTCTTGGTGCCACATTTTAGGAATGACACTGACAATCTAGAGAGTAACTAGGACATCAGAGAGCTTTAGGATCATGCCCCATATCAAGAAGAAATGGGGGAAGTTTAGCCTGGAGAAGACTTAGGTGGGACATGTTAGATGTCTCCAAGTATTCAAAAGGCTGGCACATGGAAACAGATTTGGGCTTGTTCTTCTTGGCCTCAGAGGGGCAGAAGTAGTAGCAGTGAGTCCACGTTACAAAGAGGCAGATTTAGGTCTGAAGGGAACTTCACACCAGCTAAAGCTAACCCCAAATAGAATGGGCTGCCTCTGGAGGTAATGGGTTTTCACTCATCAGAAGTCTTCAAACACATGTTGCATAACCCCAGGCATGTTATAGTGAGGACTTCTGTTTGGATGCCCAGAGAGGACCTACCCAACTCTGAAATGCTATGATTCTGTGACAGGGCCCATGTCTTATCTAAGCTATGTGTTTTGCCCCATACCTAGCACATTTAATAAATGTCTGCCGAATTGTAGCTTGGATTATTTATGTATCTCAGGGAGATTGTAATTGAAGGGAGAGGTAGAGAAAGATTAAGAGTAAGGAGCAGGTCCAGGAGTGGCCTGGCAGTAGGATCAACATAAGGACTCCTAGAGGCTGCACACTGAAAGGGGGAGAAGACTATCCTATTCACTTGCTAGGCAGCTAGGTCATAAGGTAGATAGATCTGGAGTCAGGAAGGTCTGAGTTCAAATCCACCCTCAGATTCTTACTAGCTGTGTAATCCTGGGCAGATCATTTAACCTCTGTTTGCCTCATTTTTCTCATCTGTAAAATGGGGATAATAATAGCACCTACCTCTCAGGGTTGTCCTTAGGATAAAATGAGATAATATTTGTAAAGCACTTTGAAAATTCTAAAGGACTATATAAATGCTAGCTACTACTACCACCACTACCACTACTACCACGACAATGACCACCACCACCACCACTACTACTACTACTACTACTACTACTACTACTACTACTGCTACTGCTGCTGCTGCTGCTGCTGCTACTACTATTACTACTACTACTACTACTACTACTACTACTACTGCTACTGCTACAACTACCACTACCACTACTACTACTACTGCTGCTACTGCTGCTACTACTACTACTACTACTACTGCTACTGCTACCACCACCACTACTACTACTACTACTACTACTACTACTACTACTGCTACTTCAGGATTTTGCCTAGGCTCCTTCTTGAAGACCCCACTTAGCATTTCTGTTGCTTTAGCAGGATTCTCTGTAAAGGAAAACTCAGAATATAACCTTTCAAGTTAAGAACTCTGTCCTGGATACATCTGGCCAAAATAGTAGAATGTATCCTAGAGAGAGCAATCTGTTCATGCAATCCAGAATATCACCAACTTTTCAAAAGCTCTAAGATAAGACTCAGTTTAATTCATACTTGTTGAAAATGAATATAAAACAAGCTCTGGGAAGTTCATTAAAACAAACCAAAAACATCAAAGCAGTGGCATGTTTCAGGAAGGGTCAGAGAATATTAGTGTTAAAGGTCAGGCCCTTAGACATCATTTGACCAACTCCTTCATTTTAGGAGACTAAGGTCCAGAAAGGGGATGAGATGCCTTTAAAGTTACCCAGGGAGTTAAAGGATCATTAAGAAAGCTCCTAATGCTTAAGAATCTGTACTTTAAGCTCTGGCCATGCTTCAGTCTTGCAGTTTTCCCTTGTTGACGGGCTAACTCCTTTGCAAATGGAGCTCCAAATGTCCCTCCGCCACATGTTCAGTCAAGACATGATAAAATCACATCCCTGTTCCCACTAATCTTGAGTCACCCATTGTACATTAATGGAATACTATGTACATTTGAGCAATGTATCATTTATTTCAACAATATTAAGATGCTATATGGGCTTGAATATGCACTTTGTGGTTTTGGGTGAGGCAAAAAACAAACAAACCCCCCAAACCCCAAATGGAATTCATATATAGAAAATGGACAGAGCTAGTAACTCTTAGGTGAAATGAATGGCATCAGATTCCTAAAGGTGAACATTATTCAAGATCTCCAAGAACAGATCAAGGTTTGATTTCTGAAAGTAATAATTATAAGCAGAAACCAAAAATCTATACAAGTCATTGTAGGATAAGACTGGAAACATCTAAGAGATTTCATTTTGGCTTTCCAGCCCTGATCTAGCGCCGCCTCTACAGAGAGAGAGCAGGGCAATGGCTGGACTCAATGTGCAAAGGCTAAGAGAGTCACTTTACTTGAGCTACTTCTTTCCTGTGGTTGAGCCGCTAATGGATTCAGTTTGGTGTCCCCAGACCAGTGCTCTCATAGAACACATACTGATGCCAGTCTAGCTCTAACAAGTCCCAAGAGGATTTTCCAGATGCCTGAACAGCCTAATGCCACTCAGGCACTCTAGCTCTGGAGCAGGAGTAGGGAACCTGTGGCCTTCTAGATCCTTAAGTGCAGCCTTTTGACCAAATCCAAATTTTACAGAACAAATTCTCCTTAAGGATCTTGTAGACCACACGTGGCCTCAAGGTCACAGGTTCCCCACCCCTGCTCTAGAGGCTGCACTGTCTGTCACTCAGGGCCTCAGCACAAGCAAGTGCTTGGCTATGGCTCTACCTTGAGCATGGCCACAAGTGATGCTGGGGTTAGAGAAAGCCCAACTGCCCAGTCAGGCAGAAGGAAAAATCCAGCCCAGACGGCTTAATTCTAGTGTTCACTGAGCCCAGAGCCAAAGCCACTGCCCAGAGCTGCACTTTGCAACCCCATTTTGCTCCTTATTGCAATCAATGGAGCAATAAAGGAAGTCATGGGCTATCTCTGGGGGTTGGGACATAGTTATTCTGCCAAATGGCACATTTCCACAGCAAAACCTAAATGGAGCTTATAAAGGAGCAGCTACCAGCAAAGAAGAAAACAAACACCTACAAGGAAAACCCCAAAGGATGCGAAAATCTGTGCCCACCAACGGGTACAAACTAGTTTCTCACACTGGCTTCCATGTGATGCCGAAAGACTCTGAGAATACCTTGATGTTGGCAATATTTTCCCTCCTAAAATACTTAATATGTGATGGTATATCCAAATATTTACTGTGTAAATTGTATAATTACTGTGTAATTGGGGGATTATAAAATGGGCTTAATTCTCTTGATTTTATGCCCAAATTTCCCCAACCTGCCCCTTATCTTAGGGGCTAATCTAGAATTTCAGGTCCCCAACTAACATTTCTAGGTTCTATCCACAGCTTTTCCAGCCCCAAAGTGTGGTTCTGTAGTAGTTAGTTTGGGAAATGTTGCTTTCAGCCAACCTCTTGGTTCTCCTTTGCTTATTAAAATACATTTACAGCCAAATGTTTTCCCAAGTTACATTTTAAACCTCATGGGGAAGTGACATATACTTCCCATGTAGCCTTCAAAACCTGGGAGTTTGACACCAGGCTCATCAGAAGGAAATAAGAGAGTTAAAAACATATTCTGGGAAACCCTCTGAGTAGGGATTGATATGGCTCTGCCAATGCTGGGAATCTCCACGTTAGCCCAGGGTAGTGGACACTAATCTTTCTAGAAATGGAAGAAAAGTCCTCAGAGTAGAGGTTGGCAATTCCAAGATGGTCTTTGGGGTGTTCTTATAATTAGCTGCTGTCACACTATCATCCTTGTAATGGCACACAGAGGTAATGTTTTCCTTTTGCTTTCATAAAGAGAACCACGAGTAGAAAGAATAAAGCTGAATAAGAGGAGAATAAAGGTGATGAATATAGTTTTAGTCCCCTTTCTGAACCCAAGGCCACCTGTCCAGTCACACCAAGGAGCCAAAGGCCCTACCAGTGTCTACTAGGGAAGCCACTTCACAACAGCTAATGGACATGGGAGCGTTTTGTCCTCCAAGCCTGGATTTTTGCAGATGGTCAAAGTTCTGAGTGTACATCGAAGAGCACTATTTCCCTCTAAGATGCAAGGACTGACTGCATTCTGAATGTGAATTTCCATCAATGATTTAGTGGAGGGCACCTGAAAAAAACATCCCAAGGTTTTGAAATGGAAAGTCTACACAATCATTTGGTGGCAGGTGCGTGTTATACTATCTGAAGACAATCTGGCCTTGGCGCTCCCGTTCAAACCCGAGGTCCTGGGGAGTGCTCTGTATTCGCAGCTGAGCTTTTCTCCCTTCAGTCTTGGTCGTTGTCCCTGCCCGCACATTGGCTCCCCAGAGCCCCACTTTCCCCAGCTCCCTAGCACCATTTGTCTGGCTCTTGTGTGAATCATCCTCATGTACTAGAGAAGCCATGAAACAGACACTGAGACAATATCAGTTCCTGTTTACAGTCACTGCTTTGTTCCCCCACCCACACAGAGAAATTTCTCCAAAATGACCAGAAAGAGAAAGAAATTGAGTCCATTTTTTACCAGGAAAGTTATTTCTAGGTATTAAAAATGTACAGTAATTCATGTCATGCATTTTTCACTGAATCCTAAAAAAGGTAAATGAAAGAAAACTTCAGGGTCCCCATAATGTAACAACTGAACCTGTACTAATAACCCTCATCTCTGATTTTAAAAATCCAAGGTAACAAGTTTCTCCTCTTTCATATGTGGCAACAAAATATCATTGTTAATTAGAAAGGGATTAAAACAATTTGTTTTGAGGGACAAAAACTAGACAGGCGTGTTGGAGCCCTCTTTCTTTTCCGATTTTCTGCAGTTTATCTTTGAAAGAGTTGCTAAAGAATGGCTAAGGATGGGGCGGCTAGGTGGCACAGTGAATAGAGTATCAGCCCTGGAGTCAGGAGGACCTGAGTTCAAATCCGACCTCAGACACTTAACACTTACTAGCCCTGTGACCTTGGGCAAGTTACTTAACCCCAATTGACCTTCCAAAAAAAAAAAAAGAATGGCTAAGGGCCATAGAGCAAGTCACCTCTTCCCATTCAGGAGTAGCTGGTGCTAGAAAACAAGGCTTCCACAGCTTTGCTACCTGGCTGTCTTCATTAGCAAAATGATCAACAAGGAGATGGGCTTTGTTTCTTGGCCTTTCTGGATGAGCTGGTTTTGCGATTTCCATAGTAGCCTTGGTTTCCCTAAAGGAATTGACTGCCTGTATTCGTGACATTTACTCAAACTCTCCCAGAGTTACGGATGATGGAGCTATGTGGCCCTTCCTTTCTACTCAGAGCTTTTGTGGCATATTAGGGATGAGAAAACATAACCTAGACCTTTCCACTGGATTTCCCATTTATGTTTCCACCAAAAAAAAAAAAAAAGAAGAAGAAGTGGAATGGCAAGTCAGTCTAACTTGCTGGATAGATGAAGGGCTGAGATGACAGTCAGATGAGTCAGGCTCTAAATTCCTCAATAACAACAGTCAAATCTTACTGATCCAGATAATAATAATGGCGACAATGATGATGAATGACTATCTTCCATTTATATGACATTTCCCACACAACAGTCCCAAGAGGTTTTCCATGCAAGTATTATTATCCCCATTTTACAGATGAGGAAAATGGAGCTCCAAGAGATGGAAACTTACCCATGGTCACGGAACTATTAAATGTTGGAGCTGGCATTTAATGTCAGGTCTCCAAATGCCAGCTAGGTTCAATGGTCTTTCCATGATATTTGAACTAATTTTCTCAGTTTTCGACTTTCTTTTGCCATAGTAGACACGACTAAATTTAGGTTTAAAAGTCTGTACCTTAATTCCTTTCATTTTCAAAAAAGGCATTTTCAGTCTATATGTGGTTCACAAAAAGGAAATTTGACACAAAACCTCTGACACGAAAAAAAGGGAAGATAATGTACAAAACAGCAGCAGCAAAGTGGCTTTCCATGAGAGAAGTACTGATTCCAGTAGAAGATAAGCTTCTCGAGGGCAGGGACCGGTTTTTGTTTGTGTCTTTTTATTCTTGCATCTAGTAGTTGAATTGAACTGAATTAAGGGGGAGAGGAAGGGTTGTGCTCTTTGCAGGGCATTTCAAGTAACATACACTCAGAAAATACTGGCATCTGCGAGCATGCCTCACCCCAGAGAAAGCCCTGGCTGGGGAAGTCCCTTGCTAGTTCTAGACTGCTTTCAGCTTGAAAAAATCTCACTGCTTTTGATGTGGGGAAATGGCATGATCTGTCCTCTTGGTGCACAAAAAAAGCATACCTCATTGTGGGCAAAAAAAAGAAAATAAAGACTCGGGCAAACATAGGATGTTGTTTCTAATTTGCATCAGAAAGAGGAAGGTCTTCTAGTGAAGAGATTTGAACACTAAGCAATATTGATATAGTAGAAAGGTCACTGGCTCAAGAGTCAGAAGATCTGGGTTCTAGTTTTGGCTCTGCTGTAAACTAGCTGTGTGACCTTGGGCAAATTACTTTTCCCTATCCAGATCTCAGTTTTCTCCCCTGAAAAATAGGGGCTTAGATTGTTTGAGTTAGTGCAGTACAGTAGAGAGAATGCTGGATTTGGAAGCAGAGAACCTGAGTTCAAATCCTGATCCTGCTACTTAGCACATGTATAACCTTTGGTAATTCATTTAACATCTCTGGGCCTCAGTTTCTAATCTGTAAATTGGGGAGAGGGTGAACTTGGATGACCTTTAATGTCCCGTCCAATCTAAAATCTATGATCTTCCATCTATCTTGTATGTCCTTATTTATTTATTCATATGTTGTCTTTCTTATTAGGCTGTGAGCTCCTTTAGGCAAAGACTGTTTTTGTTCTTTTTTGTAACTCCAGCACTTAGCACAGAGTCTGGCACATAGTATGCGCTTATTTATTATTCAGTCACTTTTCAGCTGTGTCTGACTCTTCATGACCCCATTTTAGTTTTCTTGGCAAAGATATGGGAATGATTTGCCATGTCCTTTCCAGCTCATTTTACAGAGGAGGAAACTGAGGCAAATAGGGTGAAGTGACTTGCCCAGAGTCATACCACTAGTAAATGTCTGAGGGTCTGAGGCCATATTTGAATTCAGAACACTTATATTTTCCTGACTCCAGGGCCAGCACTCTCCCCTCTGCAGTACCACCTAGCTGGACCTCCAGACCTGGCAGTCTATCCCCTGTGCCACCACCTAGCTGTCTACTAGGCACTTAATAAATGCTTATTGCTGGATTGTAAGCAATTAAGACATGCTTGTTGAACGGTTCTAAAATTCGAGAAGTCTATTTCACTCTCTGCGTCCCCCTTCAAAATTGAAAGCATTCACAGTAGGATAAATGAGAATATTTATTCCATGACACGATTGGGAAATCAGCTGATGGAATTGTCACCCGGAGAGGTAGTAGAGGCTGCAAACCTGAACAAGTGTAAGAAGGGCTAAATGGCCTGGAATGAAGAAAGCTGGAAGAATACTTGTTTTCTTTTGTTTTGCCAGTTCTGTTTCTGAATTCTTGAATCAGAGGTCATGCTGTCATGCATGACATCTCTTGGTTCTGACTCTCAGAAACAGAACCAGAATCTGCATGGCCATGGGACTGAGTGTGAGTTCCAGGCAAGAGCAGCATTTAGTGTTATCATAGACTCTCACTCCATCCTCTAAATGTTTCAGGCTTTGCTAAATTTATACCAACAAGACCTGTTTATTGGCACTGAACTTTTAAATTTGCTATAGTAGAAATTAACCTCCCTCCAGTTCCCCCTCCCCCCCACCCAATCACTGAGAACACCAGGGCTACAAGTTTCAATGGCTCTGCCATCTCATTGACATGGACACTCCTTCCATGGGGACAGAGAGCAAACCATCCATGCCTTTTCATCTTGTGCAAATCTTGGCGATGTTCTTTTGTAAATTCTCCATAATGGATCTAACCAGCATGCTAGAGGGCTTCCTCTGGGTCTTTGAATATTTCATGGAGACCAGCCCAGCACTCTAGCTGCCCATCTGTCATTCCTCTCTCACTCTATGACATGACTGACCCACCTCCTTTTCCAGTTTATATGTATATATATATGTAATATGTATAATATATAATACATAATTATAGTTGCTACTTCTTGAAGTCATCAGTCATTGGTCAAGTGACATAGAGTAGGTACATGGGGGTGCATGTGGAAGAATATCCATATATGTATATACATGTTCATATGGAAAAGTTAGTTGGAATGGGGTAGAAGGTGGGGGGACAGACCTCCCAAGGAGAAACTCTCAGTGGCCCCTTTTCTACAACTGAGTTTCCTGGGGCACAGAGAAAGTACTTGCCTCAGGACCCATTGCCAATTTATGTCAGAGCGGGATATGAAACCAAGTCTTTCTGACTCTGAAGTTAGTTCTCTAGATACTCCACTATTCCCATTCTTCTGTTGTACATCCTTGCAATCTGAAAATGGAATTTTTCCCCTTTCTTAGGATTTTTAAAATTAATTTTATTTTCAGAAAAGGAAGTATGTACATTATTATGAAAGGCTTAATTTTGCACCCTTCTCCTCCCAACATCCCCTCGCCGCCCCCCACTTAAATAAATTTATTACTGGTTTTCAGAAGTCCAAAAAACCTAAGAGGAAGTTTCAGTAGAATGGTTAGATTTTAGCTGATACTTTAACAAGTTCATTATAACTTGTTCATCAAAATCTTATGGAAGTGATTGTTGAAAATGAAAAATAAATAAATAAATTTTGAAAACTTGTTCATCGAAAAATAAAATAAAAACTCTCTACCTATTGCTTAATAGTAGCTCACACAGCTTTAGATCTTCAAGGTTTATAAAGCTCTTTCCTCATAACAGGTAATATCGAAGTATTATCGTCCCCTTCTTACACATGGGAAAACTGAGGAACGGGAGCTAAGAAGGCATCAGAGGTGCAAACCCAACTTGAGTTCAGTGCTTCCTCTACAACCATGCTGCTTCTGGATTTTTCTTGAGGTATCTGCTTAGATTATCCCATTATCTTTCCTACTTTTCCATTGGGAATGAGGCTGGATTTTCCATTGACATTTTCACCTTTAGCATAGGGGATGATGACAGCTCCCCAAGTGTACATACAATGTGAAATGGCTTTAGATTTCAACACTTTACCTCATTCTTTTTGTCCAGTCAGGAAAAAAAAAAGGTTGAAGTTTAAAAGGGTAACATTTGACTTCCAGACCCATCTTAAATTTCCACTTGAAAAAGTAAGATGGCTTTGAAGTATAGGATCATTGATGTCTCTCTGATAGTAAAAAAAAAACAACAAAAAAACAAAAAACCAACCCCCAACCCCGCTAAACTAAAATATAAGATATCAGATTCTTAGTCAAACTAGTCTTTTCAAAGACTGAATTTCCCAAGTCCCACAGCTTGGAGAGCTGAATTTCCTGACAATTCAGGAGAGTTAACATTTTTTTCAACCCTGAAACACTTGCCTCTGAGTTCCCAAAGCATCAAATGATCAAATGAGATGAGATTTGTAAAGCACTAAGCACAGTTCTGGGCACATAGTAAACACTGTATAAATCCTGGTTGTTACTATTATCATCAACTGAGTAATCCCTCCCCCAACCCTCCCAGATCAGCCAATGGAAAACAGTGAGGAGGATGCACAAGCTAGTAGAAAGAGAAATAGAAAAAAAGCAGTCACTGGGGAAGATGTTTTCACATCTGTAAGGCAAGCTATCTAGAGGTCAAAGCCCAGCTTCAGCCTTGGTGCTTTTTCTAAGGCAGATTCCTCACTAGCATCCTTTATTCTGGGAGAAAGGCACTTAATTAGCTGAAGGGCTTGGTGCTCTGCCTTCAAAAGCATGCTGTTCTTCCATTCCCTCAAAGGTCTCTGCTCTGACATTATGTTATTATCAGCATTAGCCTTTGAAATCAAATCTGCCTTTTTTTCTCTAGGGAATTAGAAGGTAAATTTAAAAAAACTACATTTTTTCATAATTCCATAAAAAATAAACACACAAAAAGACACAAAGAAACATGGAGAGACAGAGAAAGCATTCCCAGGGTTTCCTCAAACTAGTCTAATGTCTTGGGTGGGGGCTAACTTTGCTGGTTTTCAAACAGAGCACTTGTGAGAAGAGAGAAAAGCTCATGTGAGGTCTCTACAGATTGACTTCTTCCAGTTAAGAAGGAACCAAGAAAAGGGGATTCTCTTCATATTAACTGGTCTATTTTTATCACTTTTTCTCTTCAGTAGGAGGTCATGGTGTGAGGGTTAGAAAAGTCAATTTGTAATGTTAATTAAGATGACATTAATTCAAGCTGATAGTCTGCAAAGCAAGTGAAGCCTGAACCAAGACAATGGGCACAAAAAGAAACGTGCATTTCCCCTATAATTCCCTTCAGGGAGAAAATAAATCCCATGAGTTTTAGGAGACTCCAAAAAATTCATTTGGCTCTCCCAACTTAGGCTGGGTCTAAGCAATGTCCCATTTAAAAAGTAAAATATTCAGTCAATCAACCAGTGACTTGGTCTACAGGATATTATACAAATGTGATTAAACTTTATTTTTTAAATTTATCGAATTGACTGGCAGTTTTGTAGACAACCTTATGAAGACTTTCCCCTGTGACTTAAAAGGTGCCCTTTCATAGAATCATTACAGGATCACAGATCTGACCAGAGTTAGAAAAGCCTATGGCGGTCATCTAGTCCAACTTTTTTATTTTACAGAAAGGGAAACTGAGACCCAGTGAGGGATATGACTTTGCTAAGGTTTTCTTTCCTCTTTTCCTGTTAGCAACCTCACCCTCAGCATCATTAGATCAATGCATTAATCAACAGGCATTTATCAGATGCTTACTATTTGGCACAGAAAGGCAGTTCCTCCTGCCCTTGAGGAGCTTACAGTCTAGGTAAGGAAGACGTGCACATACAGGTACATTTTGGTGAGGAAGATGGCAACAGCTGAAAAGATGCCTGCCTTCATTTTTTTTTCCACATTTGAAACACAGGCCTACTCTTGAACTTTCACCTCCTCCCCCTTCAGAAATCCCACCATGGGTGCAGAAGCAAAACCAGCTGGGCCAAATTTGTGACTGCTTGTGCCCAACTTCCTTTTCAGTTGAAAGGAGCAGTGAGGGGTACAAGTGAGCAGCTGGGGACAGGATCTGCCCTTCCTCTGCTTATTTTTCCTGACCATGAGCACTGCCAATCGTGTTAGGAGTCAGCAGGGGTGCACCCAGCCAGGAGAATGGGGTTTACTGGAAGCTTTGAAATAACAGGTGGCCCGGAGGAATTTTTGACTGTATCCCGCCAAACTATTTCCAATGCTTAGGGAATCCAGAAAAGAGTTCCAGGTTTTAAATTATTGCTTGGCCTTCCCTTCTTCCTCTCAAATAAAAATTACAGTGTACAGGTAAATCATCATTAGTTCTAATCCCTCTTTGACATCCTCCTTCAGAATGTACATTCCTGAAGGTGATATTAACACTAAGACCCTTTACGATATCCCACAATGCAGACTGTGCTTGCAGGAATGGCTGCTAATGTTCCCTCCATAAGAAAGAGAGGGTTTGGGGAAGGTGGGGACTAGAGGTTCTTCAGATTTACCAGTTGTCTGGTCAATGGAGGGTTTGGGTGACTGACTAATTGAAAGGGATGTAATTAATTAGTCATTTAAGATACAAAGTATCACATACACCCCATCATTCTGCAGGGATTTGATTCAGCCTCTCTTATTCTTCATACCAGTTAAAACACCAAAATGCTCCATCCTTGGGTGTATTACATAGCAACTAGACCCCTACCCACGCTCAGATTTCATGCTTTGGGGTTCTTTTTCCAACTGGCTACTTCCAATACTACCCATATTTCTTCTTTCCAACAAAACCTCACCTTTTTCTCATTCTGGAGGAAAAGGGAATGGAGGTATTCCACAACATACTTAAATGCACATTTTTATGCATGCAGGCATAAACACACACATGAGCTTGATTCCTGAAACTTCCCCCTCCCCAACATTCTTTAAGATACTGTTCATTTCCTTTTGGGCCTCCGTGTTTTTGTCTTTGAGCAATTGGAACTCTTAATCACTGGTTACCATGTGCAAAATCCAAGGTGGTGTTTCTTAATCCTGCTTTTGCAACACCCTGGGGTGTCTCCAGTCCTCTAGGGGGCCGAGGTGGTGGAGAAAGGGCTGTCATAAAAGTCTAAAACAAATTTAATTGTTCTTAACTTTGATTTTTAAAAAACGAATATATGCCTTCAGCACTTAAGGGGCAGAGGGTGGGTTTTGAAAGGACAGTGTCTGACAGCTCCTCGTAGGTTGGAAACTGCTGAGCTAGAACTCCTATTTTTCTTTCCCCCTTAAGCATAGGCGCAAATGGCTTTGACTTCTTTTTTTTTTGAGTGACTTCATTTAAATCAGTCACCTGATAAGAAAGTGAAATTCCCTTAAGACCTGATGTCCTCATTCTATAGAGAAAGATGGACTACTGTACACAGCTGGAATTTCATTTATGTCTAACTGTTCCTTCCCAGGGATTTGCTTTCTATTTTCCATTCAGAATCTGCTCTTAGAAATGATGGTACAGATTTTAAACAAATGTTCAGCCTTTCAACAGCGCCTGCCATTCACAGGTAGCCCAAGGAGCTGTAATCGCCTGAGAAGGGAAGCCCCTGTAGTGTGTAATGACTGCTATGTAAGTTTGGGTTTGGAAAATCAATGAAACACTGGGATTCATCTAACTGGAAATGAGAAACATGCAATGTCTATAATCATGCCTCAATTACCCTTATCTTAACCAGTTTCTCCCAATTTGCCTTGAATACGCTGTTGCTGGAGCTAGTGCTCTCTCTCTTGTTTCTTTCTCTCCTTCTCTCTCCCCCTCTCTCCCTTTCTCTCCCTCCCTCCATGTGTCTCTCTCTGTGTTTGTGTCCTCTGTCTCTCCCCCTCTCCCTCTCAGTCTGTCTCTGTCTCTCTTTCTCCTCCTTTCTGTCTCTGTCTCTGCCTTTCTCTCTCCCTCTGTCTGTCTGTCTTCTCCTCCCTCTTCCCCCTAGTTCTCTTTTTTCCCTTTGGAAAAGCTGCCATGTCCAAGTATTGAAGCCTCAGAAGTTACATGGGGAAATGGCATAATCTAGAAGTCTGGCCAGCTAACAGGTATTGACATGCTGTGACAGGAATCTTTCTTGGTACTTCTTGACTAGAAGGATAATATTCTCAGTACAGAGGTGGTAATGGAGTGAAAAGGAGGGAATAAATCAGTCAGTCAACAAGCATTTATTAGGGAGATAAATAAGGGAATCAGGGAAGAGCCTCAGGGGCCTGCAGTAGGGGCAGCTAGGAGCTGAACTCATTGGCAATGTCTTGCAAGGAGTAGGCAGCAAATAAATGCTCTTTGGGTAGGGTTCTGCAACCCAACACCACACAGCACAAAACAGAGCCCAGGGGCTATCTTGGGAAAGCCAGCAAGTCACTGTTTCCCCACACTGCCCTCCCCATATGAAGAAGGTTTAATTCGAACCTGGTGGTTTACCTTGATGGAGGTGGACAAGTCATACCACCCTTGGAGGGAGGGGGTTGGACCTGGTCCTTCTGTTATAAAGACGATGCTCCCAACCATCCTCACAGAATCCTGTATTCACATGGAACCTCAGAGCTGGGAGGACCTCAGAAGTCATTTATTTGAACCTGTATTTAAGCAAGAATCCCCACTGCAACATTCCTGCCAAGTAGTCATTCATTCTGTGCCTGAAGACCATCATTAAGTGAGAGCCCACTTGTCCTGGATGCAGGTGCTTTGGGGCACCTCCCATGCTTAGGTAACTTTTCAAGCTTAGCTGAGTTTTGGAGAATTTTGTTATAGGATGATTAATTTGTCAGCACAAAAACTTGTGATCACTAGCTACCAGATTAAAGAGAGGCAAGGATCTATCTGTTTTGGTGGGGGAGAGTACTCCTTGTTCTACTGAAGTAAATAAAGACATGGGAGGCAGAGTGCATTCTCATACAATGGGAAGGAGGCTAGACTTGGAAGTAAGAGGACTTGGCTGCCACCTTTGGCAAATCTGCTCACCTTCCTGGGCCTCAGTGTTCTCTTCTGTAAAATGAGGGCATTTTGAACTAGCGCAGGGTTCTTAACCTAGGATCTAGGGTAAATTTGATTTCCTTTTGATAACTGCATTTCAATGGAATCTTGTATATTGTATTTTATGCATTTAAATCTAATTACAGAAGGATACAGCAGGGCCCCTCCAGAAGAACACCTGAAACTACTTCCATCAAAAGAAGGTTTCTGTGCATTACTCCCTCTAAGAGGCATCTGCAAAATGAAGCAGGAACTGAGAGTCACAGCATATAATGAAAGGCTCCACAGAGAAGTTCAAACAAAGGGTGGGTCTGACTCAGTTGCCCTTCCTTTCACAAGGCTTCATTTGACAGGTCCTCTCTTGAATAGGTTTCAGGACAGAGGTGACAACAAGTTGCCCACCAAAGTGACAGTAGAGAAGAGTTGATGTCTTTGGTGGGGAACAGCCAGAGGTAGTCTCTGGCAATGTTCTCCTCTGGAGGCCCCTTGACAAGCTGGGATGACCCTGAGTTCCCAAAGGCTATGTCAGGGAAGTCTAAGTTCTTGCTGGTCCTACCAAACCAGAGAGGTTTCTGGGACAGTTCTGGTAATAAACTACGTGCCTGTTGTCCTACGACTGGCCTAGCTAAGTGCACAGAGGTTCCCTCATCACCAGAAGTCTGGACACCAAGTAATAAATTTGCAGAGTTCCCATAATCCAGAAAGACTGTGTATCAACGGGCAAGAGGGCTCACAATCTGGGTTGGTGGAAGGAATACTCACCCCTCATGACAGCAAGGATCCTGTTAGTATCTTTGGGTCTTCCAGGTTTTTCTAAACTGGGCATATTACTCCCTTTTGCACACTCTTATAATCTAGCCAAATTGGTTTTCTGGTTCCACGTATGCCATTCTGTTTCTTGTCTCCATACAGAGGCATTAGCTAGTCCTCATGTGTAGAATACATGTGTTCCTCACCTTTGACCCTTGACATTTCTAGCTTCCTTTAAAGCTCAGCTCAAGTCCCACCTCCTACAGGAGGCCTTTCCTGATTCCTCCCACCCTTACCAACTGCTAGGGCTTTTCCCCACCAGCATGGAAAAAAAATGACCTTGTGTTATCTACTTAGTATATATTCTATAGCTCTCCTATAGAATGAAAAGCCCCTCGAGGGCAGGGATGATTTCACTTTTGTGTCCGCATCTCTAGCACCCATTGCAGTTCTTGACACATAGTAGGAACTTGTTGATGAACTGAACCTGATTTATAACTAAGCAAGTTCTGGTTGAAGAGAGCCCTGGGATGAATGCTTGGGGCCATAGTGGCAAAGTTTAAATAGTTAAGTAAATAATCATATCTTTTGTATAACAAGTAGGAAATAATTTTTTTCTAGCAGTATTATTAGGTTGTGCTGAATCAGCTGCATTCTTGCGCTTCGTCCCCTTGTGACCAAAAGCACCTGCTAGCTAGAGGCACAGTCTATGACCAGGGGAAGCCGGGTTGCACTCGCTCTTTTGGAAAGTTGCCTCATCTGAATTGGTAAGGTTACCAATCAGTAACCTTGACCTCATTAACACTATAAACTGGTCAGACACACACAATTGGCTGGCTTCAATATGCTTACCCTCATATCAAGTCTGATCTTAGGGTCATGATACCTTAGATGTTACTCTCCGGAATTAGGCCACAATAGAATACAACATTTTCCCAACTCAGCAGCAAATCAACAAAAGCCAACCTGAGATGCTCTCACCTGTCTAGGCTGAGAAGGCAAAGAAGCAGGTGACATGTGACGCTGGGTCCTCTGTGGTTGCTGCATCATCTGCTGCAGCAAAAACTGTGTACTGTTGGATTGCTGGGCCTGCAGCTGCTGAGTGGAGGCCTGTGGAGGCTGCTGCAGGTAGTGGAGCAGGGATGGCTGCCCTGAGCTTGCAGACATGGATGCCACCTTCTGGGGGGCTGCCTCAGAAGTGAAGTGGGACAAGGGCTTGGTGTTGCCAAAGGAAAAGGGTTCCTGACTTCCAGGACCTTCACTCACGAGCCCAGATTGCAAGCCGCCAGAAGCTTGCTGCAGGATCACGTTGAGATTTTTCGATGGGTTGTTGGTCATTGTCTTATAAAGTGGATTTTGCTGCTGCTGTGGCTGTGGTGGTGGTGGTTGCGGCTGCTGCTGCATTCCTGCAGGGTTACTGACATTTGAGATCAGGGTGCCCTGTGGACTGAAGGATTGCTGATGCAGAGCTGGGCTGGAGAGCTTGTCTGGCCGATAGGGTGAGGATGGGTTGGTAGTGGCCATGCTTGAGACCAAGCTGCTCGAAGGACTCTTGATACTGGTGGTTGGGATGGCAGTGGAGGTTAGGTTGGAAAGCATTACATTGGGAGGGCTGAACTGCTGCTGTTGCTGAGTGAGAATGGGACTGGACAGCATCTCGGAACCAAAGGGCCCAGAGGGCCCACCACCAGAGTTACCGCTGACAGACAAATTTGAAAGCAAGGCAGTGGGAGAGGTCTGGAGATTGCTCCCTGGCAAACTGGTGGATGATATGCCAGATACCATGATGCTCTGAGGGCTGTATGGTTGTTGGTGTGGTGATGACCCTGGTGGGTACGGTGGAGAAAGGCCTGGAGAAGCCATGGTAGACCAGCTGGATGCTGGCATTTGCTGTTTTGTAGAAGATACTTGCTTGCTGGCTGCCAGGGCCTTCAGTTGGTGGGCATGATGCCAGTGAGGTCCAGACAAGGTGGGTAAGGAGCCAGTTAGCATATTCCTGGGCTGGCACTTTGTCTGGGCTGTTGAAGAAATGGGGGAGGTGGTAGGTTTGTTAGGAGGACGAACCGGATAACTCGCCCCCGCAGAGGAGGGCCGCATCTGAGGTGATCCGCTTGTCACTGTCTGACTGCAACTAGGAGAAAATTCCTTGCTGGTAACATGGTTCTCCAAGTGAGATGTCTGAGGAGAAGGTTTAGGAGTGCTCCTCAAGGCTGGTGGTGTATGAACCATGCCAAGTGGTTCTTCTGGCTTGCTCCCCAGAATATTTTCAAGGTCTAGATCATTGGGAGAAGGGTCTGGCATTTTGGTTAGCTCTTCCAGGAGATCTTGAAGCTCCTGATCCACAGTCTGCAGACTGTTTCCTTTTTCATCATAATGAACCATACTGTCTGGTGCACCCATTGGCCCTTTCTGTCCAACTTCAGTATTTGGTGGCATGGTGAATGAAGATCCAATGTCATTATCATTCATCTGGCTATTTTCAAGTAGGACCGAATGGTCAGCCATGCCAATGGATGAGGAGTTATGATCCAGAGAAAATGGTGACATCTGTATCTCAGAACATGAGCTACTGGGGTTGGTACTTTGTCCCATAGAAAGAGTAACATCATCAAGGCAAGGTCTCTTAATGTCATGAGGGTAAAGGTCATCAAATGAACTGCTGTCAGGAAAGCTGTCTCCTTCCAGTTTCCTCTTAATGGATCCCTGTGACTGAAAGAAAAAGATAATAAGTGTTTGGCACATCAGAGCAGCAAAGGAAATTAGTGAAACGGAGCTCTTCCAACAGAAGCCAGCTGCTGAAATGAGACCTTAAAGGTAAAATAGACCTATCCCCATTAAAATGAGCAGATGCCAAAGCTGGATAATATTTTTTCAACTCATTTCTTTGTCCCTTTTTCTTTTAAACAGTTTTATTACATTTCAAATCAGGCCCTAAGCTCCTTATATATTAAGCATGCCAAATAGTTATGTAAAAGGTCTTCTTTGCCCAATTAATGGGAGAGTGCAATGAAACGAGGCAGAAATCATCAATTGGATGATTTGTTGCCAAAGCCAGACATTTAAGAGCTAACTAGGAAAAATCTAAGATATTTTTTGATTCCTCAGAGCCAATATGTCTGAAATAATCTTCCAAGCTACACATTTTCCAATTTTTTTTAAAGTGACATATCAATATGGACATTAAGCTTTCAAACTGTCTCCTTCAAAGATGCTTCCTTGATCACACTCCATCTCCTGTCTCAGTGCAGTGCTTTTGCCCAGGCTCCATGCCTGAGCTGTACTTCCCACTTACTTCATCCCCTTAAAATTCACAGCTTCCTTCAAGACGAAGCTCAGGTACCATCTTGTACACCTTATCATCTAATATCTTGGGTACCATCTCCTTTCCTGATTTCCCCTCTCCCAGTCTCACCTCCTCTAGCTGCAAGTGCACTCCCCATCCTCAAATTATCTTGTATTTCCTTATCCCTATATAGAAATTCCAATACCTCACCCCACTTCCAACACATCATTAGAATGTAAACCCCTTGAAGGCAAGGGTTATTTAGTTTTTCTTTGTATTGCCAATGCCTAGCATAGTGCCTGGCACCTAGTAGGTACTCAAGAAATGCTTGTCATTGAAGTGAATATTTGGGAAATACCAAACGATGGGTAAAATCTTTAATCTGGAGGATGCCTAGATTCATGTGCTACAAACCCCTAGAATTTTAAAATAAAATGAAGACATTATTAACTCAGTTCGTTTTAATGAGAGAATTATTAATCCAGACCTCTTGAAAAATGCTCCCTGAAAACAATGGTTCTTTCACTGGTTTCATTCCTCATGCCAGGCCAGACCTTCTTAAATACAATTTTCTGTGGTTATCATTTAAATAGCCACACCCTGTATATCAACAGGATTAACACTACAAACACAAGTGAATAGGGACAATGGGGGGGATATACTACCTGCGTCCTAATTAATCAAGAGATGAAAGGAGGAGAGAGAATCTGTTATAGATCTAAATACCGAGGGGTGAGGAGGGCTCAGAAATGTATCTTTAGATAACTTTGACAGTCTTACAAGGAGATGTGAGGTTGACCTAATGATCCCCGATGCTTAGACGGTCTTCTTTTCTGACTGGCTTATATTTAAAGCTGAACTCACAGCATGGATATGGTACACTTGCAAACAATGGAGGAGGCAGGCAGCAGTCCCCCTTGTGGCTCTAATTTGGGCCTGGAGTTCTTAAATGATCACCTGTCCCCTTAATAAATGTTTATTGACTGACTGACTGACTTGTCTGTGGAGATTTCCCAGGCACAGTTCACAAGCAGCTGTGTCTAGATCCCAGATCAGGAAGTTCTAGTCTTCTTATTTCCAGCTCTTCTCACAGCTTCAAGGAGAAGTATATTTCTCTCTTTTATTTTATTTCTTGTTTTTTGTTTTGTTTTGTTTTTGCTTTTTGGAGGGGGGGAGGGCAGGGCAATTGGGGTCAAGTGACTTGCCCAAGGTCACATGGCTAGTAAGTGTTAAGTGTCTGAGGCCGGATTTGAACTCAGGTCCTCCTAACTTCAGGGCTGGTGCTCTGTTCACTGGGCCACCTAGCTGCCCCTATTTCTCTCTTTTAAACACAGACACAGACACACACGGACACACACACATTTTTCTCTCTCTCTGTCTCTCTCTGTGTCTCTGTCTCTCTCTCCCCTAGGAGAGTCAGCATTTGGTTTGATTCCAGAAATGGCTGCTTAGGGTTTTCCCTAAACCTGTAACACCTCTAAAGGATAGTAATCTCACAGAAGACACTGCCAATCCAGGACAAAGGAGGCTGAAACATCTCCAAGTTCTCTGTGGGAAATACTGCCAGCTAGCAGGAGGAGAGAGGATGGTTGATCTGTACAGAGTTCTAGAATAAGCAGCTTTACTGGAGCCAGAGAAGATCAGGTCAGTCACACAAGTCAATGCTTCTGGGGCCTCAGAAGCATAAAGACAGATGTTGCTAAGTTGGGGAAAGAGCAATGCAATGGGAGTTAGAAGTAGGCCTATGGTACCATCCATAGTTCGCTCTCATTTTCCATCCTAGGGCATTTGGTCTTGGAACCTGCTCTAGAACAGGAGAATCCAACCCAGAACCCAGGAATTACTGCCCCATGCCTTTCTTTTGATTTTTTTTAGTTTCTCCCTCTAACAGCAAGAGGACCCCCCCAAATAAACAAACATGGAGCTCATTGCTTTGAAATTTGGAACTCATGAAAGCAGATTTGATGATGTACTCCAGTGGAGGGAAGGTGACACAGTCTACAGCAGCTACTCCTCATTTAGTCCCTTTAATACAAATTTTGGATACCCATTTGGGTCCCCAATAGACAAGGATGATAAGCTCTTGTAGCCTCAGAAAGAGAGTTCAGGAGGGGTGGTTCTTGCATGTATAGTAGGCTGGAGGAAATGCGGCAGGTATACTCTATGACGTGAATCATTTGATATTTCTGATCTGTGGGTTCAAAACACTGAGGTTTGGAATGCTCCAAATATTGAGGCAACAAAGATGATTCACTTCTTTTGTGGGAATTCTAGCCAAGGATCTAGGGTAACCTGACTGTTCCTGGGGGCTCCAATATAGGCCCTATGGCAGCAGAAGTTTCAGGACAGAGTGTGGTTCTTTGTCTTTCTCAGGTTTGCTTTCGAAGGCTCCTTTGATTGTACTTAGAAATCTGTTAGAGGCAAACATGTTATTTCTGATTTTATGGTGAGGGTTTGCAAATATCAGTCATAAAACATGGAGCCTACAGAGTCCTAGCAGTACAGTTCAAATGTTGACCAACTTTAAACAAGGCTTAGTAAAGGAGGATTATGGAGAAAGCCAAGAAAGAGAGAAGGGGAAAAAAGAAAAAGAAAAAAGTTAACTCTCTTAGCTTCAGCCTTTCAAGCTAAGCAGTGGATAGGCCAGTAGACCAATTATCCATATACGTTTTCCTCCTTAAATAATAAAAAAAAGGTTTGCTTCAGTGTTTCCTTCTCTGCTGTGACATGATCCGTGGCTCATTTATAATCCATGATGCTCCTAGGCTCTCTTTTCCAGAGGTGGGCCAGATTCTTTTCTCCAGTCTCCCCAGCCCCACTTGAAGGTCCTCAAAGGTCAAAGTAGGTACACTGACATGGCTCTGGAATGGTTCTGATGAGAATGGGGTTGAGAATTTCACAAAGACACTTGCCATTTTAGGTCATGTGTTTGTAACTGCTGCAAACTCCTCACTGTTCTGGTTTGACTTCCAAAATCAGCACTACAGGATTCTGGGTCAACTAAACTCCATCTGTTGTTTTTGGCAGCTCCTTAATCAACCATTCCTAGGTACTTCTAGACCAGGGGTTCTTGGGGGTCGGGGAAAGATTTCAGGGGGCCAGTGAATTTGGATGGGAAAAAATACATCTTTATTTTCACTAACCTCTAGCTGGAATTGAATATTTCCTTCAATGATTGGATTCCATCAAAGGGACACACTTGAGGACCTAGAAGCCTAGAGGCCACAGGTTCCCCAGCCCTGGTCTAGACATATCACCCTACTTGCTGTTCCTCATCCACGCCAATATGCTTCCAATCTCTAAAACTCTCTCCCCTCTGTACCTTAGCCTCTTAGAATTCCTGACTTCCTTCAAGTCTCAACAAACACCACCCATATGTGAATTTTGTATGCACCTATTCAGAGACATACTGTTTGCTCCATTAGAATGTGAGCTAAGAGCTTTTTCTTTGTAACCCCAGTACTCAGCACAGCGCCTGGCACAGAGGAAGTACTTGACAGATGTTTAATGATTGTCCAATTCCCTCACATTACTGAGACAGAAACTAAGGCCCAGAGAAGAATGTTGACCTGCCAAAGGTCATGCAGTAAATCACAGATCCAGAACTCCAATCCAGCTTCCTGACTCCCAGTACAGTACTCTTATATATCCTGCTTTTTGGGGGGGGGAAATAAAGGGGGCCAATTATGTCAACTAGTGTTATTTGGAAATGAATGACTTCATACCAACATCAATTTACTACACACTGTAGAAGTTCAAATTCATTCGCAAAAGCAAGAGCAGAGTAGACAAAGCTACCAATGTGATCTCATATGACTTGATAAACAATCATTAAAATTCATTGCAGAGCATGTGATCGCTCTCCCTCCCCTCAAATTATTAGGGAACAAAGACAGTCCTTTTGATCTGGGCCAAGTTCAGCTTTGAACTCAACATTATTTCTAGTCCACTTTGAAAATATGACAATATGGGAACTCTTTTTATGATTTTAGTCACAGAATGAAAGAAAAGGCAAAGATTTCTTGGAGGTGATCTGGATCACCAATGCACGGACCCAGTTCACAATGCTGTCAAAGAAGGGAAAAAAAATCCTGATTGTTTACATTGTTCTTTCCAAAAAAAAAAAATCTACCAGATATAAATTATGAACATTTCATTTTTAACTTCCTAAGCTTTGAGGTATATAGAAAAAAAATCTCCCCCAACCCCCTTGCAAAATCTGCCTCAAAAACGTCACTGTTGGGTGAGGGCTAGAATGACAGAGGCAATAATTCAATAAATACTCCATTCTATACAACAGATGCACCTTATTTTGGGCACTGAGAAGCAGGACGAGCCCTATCCAAATTGTGAAGTGATTTGTCCCAGGCTCCCTTTATGTTCTCTTTCCACCCTACCCCCACCCTCACCTTGAGCTATATCTTTCAGGAGTTTTTGTGTTTTAATTTAAAAAAGCCAAAGAGTATGGTGGAAAGTCAGAATCAATCTAATATGCAGGGAGATAGTTTTTGTTGTTGTTGTTTCTTGGATAAGGGGAGGGGAGCCTTCTTTAGGGCTCCATGCCCCCCCCTCCCCTCCCCCAGCCCTACTTGGAGGGAAGGCTCAAAGGCCACACTGGGAATGCATATATCTACTTGGCATGACACAGAGCCAATCGTAGCTCCTCTCCTGGTGATTTTCCGAGGCCTCTAGATACATGCCCTTTTTAAGCCTCGACTAGAGGGTAGAACTCCTAGGACATCATGGTCCTAAGTGGAAAGAGCACATTCCATGTCTAGTGTTCTTTATAATCTACTCACATGGATTTAAGTCTCTGGGCCTCATTTTCCTCTTCAGTAAAATTGTGGGGTCACACTAGTGTGATCTCTGAGGTCCCATTCCATTTAAATGTTATAATCCCATGATCATATGAACCCATGTCTTTATGTTACTTTGGACCCTTCACTGAAAATCCTTTCAAAGAGATAGTACTCCAACAAAGCTCATCGAATGTCATGGTAGAGCCTTATGTAAAGTGAAGAAGCTCTTTGTTATGTGGATAAACCACTGCTGAATTTATCTAGTTGACAAGTTTATATTTTTGTATATTGAATTTTCTAAAGGACAATTTCGCTCTTTAAGAAATAGCTCAGGTAGTAAAATAGAACCTCCATTCAGATCTCTGTCGTTGTAACCTCTTTTGCAAGTGGCCAGCAGAGCATGCTAGGGGCTCAGGCTCACTAACATGGCCTGGCTTGCTTGCTAGGCAAATTCAACCTCCTCTACAATGGCCAATATCAGTGAAGTCAGCACTTTATTTTGGGTCTATTGAAAATCATTCTCTGTGCTTCCTTCCCTTCTTTGCAGGGGGTGTGTGTGTTGCGGGGGAGGATGACTATGGATATGGAACACTGCATATACTGTCCTGCTTGATTGATGTGTGGATTAGTTTTGTGGAACTGCTTTTTTCCTTTCTTTTTTAGTTCTTTGTTATAAGGGATGGCTCTCTGAGTGGCAGAGGGGGAGGGATGTGCTGAGAAAGGAAGGCGATGGAAAAGCAAAAGATGTCAGTGAAATTAATTTCAAAAAGAAAAATGATTCTCCCTTCCCACGTCTGCTATTTGCCAAATATGTAAACACCTGATATCCATCAGCTGGAATATCTTCTTCCAGATTCTCTGGAAGCAAGGGTTTTCTCAGGAAATAGCCCAAATCAAGGGGATGGGGTTGGGGAGAAAAGATGATGGGCCATGATCAGGGCCATGTTATAGGGGTTTTGTACTCATGGGGCTCCAGAGATCATCCTGGGGAACATGACAGTACAGGGAGAGAGAGACCACTCCCTTTTCCTGTTTCCTTCAATGGCACTAACTGAGCTGTCAGTTATCATCAGGCCAGCTGGTAATTATTTACAGAGAATAAGAATCTGGGGGGCTATTCTCTTCTTTCTTCTTCTCTCCTTTGGTGGCTTATCCCCCCCCCCCCAAGGGATTCTTAGGCAGGAATGTGAGGACACCAAGTGTGGTCTGCTGAGGATGCCAATGGCCTCCCAGAAACCCATTGGAGGGGACCTCAAAGGCCATTTAGTGCAACCTGTACCTTTCTCTAGCTTCTCCCCACGTTGTCCCCAGTTTTGTCCTCTAGGGCCAAATAGAATGAGCCTAATCCCTCTTCCATATGACGGCCTTTCAAGTTTTTGGAGATAGTTATCAACCTTCTAGAACTCCTTTGGATGTACTCCAGTTTATCCAGAATGCACAGAACAGAATGCACTGGCTATGATCTGACCAGGGTAGAGGACAGCAAGACCCTCTTTAGTTCTGGAAACTCTGCCTCTCTCCATGCAGGCCAGATCACTTTAGGGGCTTTTTTCTTTTGGCTGCCCTGTTATGTGGTTGAAAACGCTTGGATGACAGCAGAACCTCCCATATCCTGCAGATTAGGGTCTTCTTTACCATCATGGAACTTTGAAGGGGTAGGCAGGGAGACCTCAGGGCAGCCTACTGAAATTGATGTTAAGATTTATTATTATTAGTGTTAATAACAAGAAATGGGTTTCAAGAAACCGTCTACATTGTAGTTGGCACCAGGTTTGGATGCAAACAGTGGTATGTGTAAGCATACAGACACATACATGATTATAAACACAGTTTACACACAGATAGTGGAGTTAAGCAATGCAAAGAAAATCCCCTGTATACCACAGAAGCAGGATGTCTGTGCATTTCAAGAAATGAGAGCTGAGAATGTCAGGGAATCCTAGATGCTGACTGACTCGTAAGAAGGGCCATGACTCACTGACTAACCTTTGCAAAGGGGTCCTAGGAGGGGAAGATTCTAACCTTGCTTGGAAGGCGCTCTGACTACCAATGAGTCAACACTTGTCTAGTATAGCTCACCAAGTGATGAATTTGGACTCCACATTCTAAAGCTCATCCTCTCAGTGTTCCTTAGGAAATTCAGCTGCACAAAAATAGTCTCATTGACTTGTGCCCTCAATGATGTCGCCGCCAATACTTCAGATCTCAACCTGACCATGTTTGTGCATCCTACACAACTCTTGTCCATCTCTTCCCTTAAGTCTGTACTGTGCTGAGTGGGGGTGGGTGGGTGGGGTTCCTGGGACAGCAGAGGGGCAGTCCACAGATTATCCTTCAGTCTTGCCATGTGGCTAGTTTCTCTCCCCCTCCCCCGTCCCCAGACATTATTTCCCTTATGACATCTCTGATTCTGACTCTTCTTTGAAGTTTCTCATTGGTTATATGTTGCAGCCTGCTAACACCCACCATGAGCCTTTATATTGCCATCTGTGTAACACTCAATTCCAAATCTTCAGAAACCGTAGTATTCTATGACTTGGAGTCATACAATAATGGCAGAATCAAGATGGGCCCTTGTTTCTAGGAGAAGCTTGTGAGAGCTTTGCAATTTCCCTAAGACAATTAAACCTGCTTTCCTCCTCCTGTTTAATTCTAATTCCATGTGCTGGCCAATCACATTGTCTGTTCAAGCTTTCTCTCCTCTTCCTCCTCTTCCCACCTTTCTCCCTGCCATGACCACTGAAGGCATGGTCAAGACAGTCGTACTATTATATATAGAGATATCTATATCTAGATAGTTGCTGTGAGGGTCAAATGAGATATTATATGTAAATCTTCAAGGAGCAAGAAAAATGTCAGCTAATTATTATTACCTCCATCTCAGGGTTGTTGTAGGAAAAGTGCTTTGTAAACCTTAAGGCACTATGACAACATGAGCTCTTATTACTGCAGAAAGGGGAAGCACAGAGGAAGGGGAGGGAAGCAGGGAGCAAGGGTTTAACTCAACTGACCCAAGGTTTGCTGCTGCTTTTGATTGCCTCTTTTTTGAAAAATACCACACACTGGCAACCCAAAGTGGTCAGCATTTGCCAGAGGCAAAGTGTTTGCTGCACTCAGCCATCCATACTTGAGTGTTTGTGGCTTAGACAAGCTTGATGAGAACTATCTGCACATCAGCCCCAAGGGTTTCAAGCAGCACCGACAAAAGCAGTCATGAAAGGAGCAAACCGGATCTGGCAATGTTCCATTCCAACACACAGATTTCAAGAAATGCTTTGTACCTTTTGGTAGCCACATCAGTTCGGAGGACTGACACTTCCAAGAGGGTCCCACGACTCACAGATCCAGCCTGTTTAACAATAACATCCTTTCCGACTTTCTAAGAAGAACCACAGAAATAGAGCATCCCAGAGGTGGTAGGGGACAAGAAAACTCATCTAGCCTGCCTGCCTCATTTTACAAAGGAGGAAACTGTGGTTCTTAGAGGAGAATACATTTACCTCATGGGGCAGCTAAGTGTCGCTGCAGTGGATAGAGTGCCAGGTCTGGAGTCAGGAATACTCATCTTCCTGAGTTCAAATCTGGCCTCAGATACTTACTAGCTGTGTGACCCTGGGTAAGTCACTTAACCCTGTTTGCCTTAGTTTCCTCCTCTATAAAATTAGCTGGAGAAGGAAATGACAAACCACTCCAGTATCTTTGCCAAGGAAACCCCAAATGGGGTCCCAAAGAGTTGGACATGACTGAGACAACTGAACACCACCACCACCAATACAGGGTGTTAGTAGTAAAGCTAGAACTGAAACACAGGTCTCTGATTTGCAGGCCAGGGCTCATTTCCAATATGCCCTTGTATCTCTTGTCATCTGTGCTCTGAGAACTGAAGGGTGGTTTGGGCTGGCCACATAAGACCTTAACTCTGAGGTCAGAGACCACGAATTTCTGACTTAAGGAGTTCTAGGAACTTTAGGAGCCCAGGGATTTTCCCCATCTGTCCCTTGGAAGAGAAAAACTAGCTAGCATCCCTGCCAGCCACTGTCAGTGACCTGGCTAGGCTAGGCTCCTGGAGCTTTCCTCCATCTGTTCCACAATGATGAAGAACAATTTGAATAGAAGTGTAGTGTCTAGAACATGGAAGCTCATGGTCCTGTTCTGGTCAGACCACAGCTGGAGTGTCTGTGTCCAAGTCTGGTTATTGGTTTTTAGGCTAAAGAGTACCCAGAAGAAGGTGTCCAAGATAGAAAGGGGACTGGAAACCATGCTGCATGAGGACTGCTTGAAGAAACTGGGAATCATGAGCCCAGAGAAGAGGAGACTTAAGAAGGGCATGACATCAGTCTTCAAGTGTTTGGACTGTCTCGTGGAAGAAGGGGTCGAATGTGTTCTATTTGTCCCCATAGGGCAAAAGTAGGTAGAAGTTAAAGGGAGCCAGATTTCAGCTCTATATCGGGAAAAGCTTCCAAATAATTAGAGCACTCCTAAATTGGAACTGGATGCCATGGGGGAATAATGTGTTCTCCTTCTCTGGGCATCTCCATACTGTGGCTGGAGGAACATGTCAGGAGTACTCCAGACAAGGTGTAAGCTAACTTACCTCTGAGGTCCCTTCCTGCTCTAAGTGTATGATCTCGAATGCTTTGTAAAGAACTAGATTTCAACAAGGAGGATGATGATGATGATGGCATTTACATAGTGCTTTAAGGTTTTCAAAGTACTTTATTGACTCATTTGATCCTCACAAAAACCCTGGGCAGTAGGTGATATCATTATTCTCATTTTACAAATGAGGAAACTGAGGCTAAGAGAGGTAGAGTGACTTGTTCAGGGTCATACAGCCTATGAGTATCTGAAAAAGCCAGATTTGAACTCAGTTCTTCCTGACTCCAGGTTCAGAGCTCTATCCACTGTTCCACCAAGATGAAGATGATGATAAGTCACCACCCAAGGGCAAGTTTTCGGCAAAGACCTGAAGGCAATTTTGAACTATATCCTACTCAGAATTCTATCCCAGGGAAGGCATTAGGTGCCAGGCAGAATACAGTATTCTTTGTGCTATACCATAATGGATGGGTGCCTTGGGCCTATCCAGGCTCAGAGAGAGAAGGAAGACTAATTATACCAAAAAACCAAAACGTGCCTTCCCTGGGATAGAGTTAGGAGTCCTCTGTAATGCATGGAAACTTGACACTGTCTTGAGGTGGTGATTTATCTTCATGGTCGCTGTCAACTCTGCTTAGATCTAGTTCTCTATAAAGCATCAGAATAAAGGGTTCGATTAGCAGCCTCTCAATCTGATCTATGTCTGAGGGATTTAGACTGGGCAGGGAGAGCAAATATTGGGGAGTTAATTCTCTTGGCAAGTGGAAGTTCCTCAGAGTTTCACAGACTTGAAAGATAATAGAAGAAAAAAGCTACTCCCCATTCTTCCCAAGATGCTGTACAGCACCACTGAGAGGATGAGGAAGCATTAGTTTAGGTTCCAACATTGGTGGCCTTCATGATCTCCAAAGTCTCCTCTACATCTCACAGTCTATGCCCCCGAAGTCTCTTCCCCTCAGTTTGCAAAATGGAGGAAATCACATCCCCAGTAAAGAAAATAAAACAAAAACAACCCCACCCACCAATTGGTGGGGGTTCTAATACCTGACCTCTAAGGTCCTTCTGTCTCACAGTCTGTGATCCTAAGTGCCTATAACCTACTCTCTGGACTTCACTTTCTTCCTCCATATAATAAGGGGTCAAGGGAAAAAGTAGTGGGCTAGACAGTTTCTAAGATTCCTTCCAACTCTAAGGGCTATTAGTCTAAGAGATTCCCTTAGTCCTTTAGTATTGTAAGAGGGAGAAATGGATTCTGTAGAATTCCATAGAAATAGATTCTATACATATATATATATATGTATATATAAATGCTAACTATGATAATTATTATCCTCTTACAAGAATATATCCCTTGGGTTTGACAGCCTACCCTGTTACTCAAACAAGGCATTTGACTTTATTGTAAACCTCATTAGCTCCTAAATATAGCAGAATCGATTATGATGTAGGTTATTACTGCCTTAGCTGAAGAGAGGAAGGTGATTAGAAATTGTCACCAAATGATATCTCTGGCCCCAGGTGCTTGCTAGATTGAATGAAACACTGAGGCACACAAAAACATAACCAACAATGAAGGCTGCTAATTCTCAGCTCCCAAACTTGGACATAGTGTGAGAAGTAGTTATCTACTTTTCAAGTTAGTTATTTGAGAGCTGCTTTAATTCAAACCCTGCCAATCAATCAATCAATCTTGGTCTACCCAAATGTCAATCAAAGGGGCCTAGAATTGGTTAAAAAAAAACCCAAACAAAACAAACCCTGCTCTCGATTAACTGTTTCCACAAGGCCTGAGCATTGCAACATCCCATTCCATTCTCAGTTTGGGTCAGCAAACTACAGAGAGGCTATTAAATCAAAGAAGTGAGTTTAAGTATGTGACATAAAAAGACTCTAATCGGAGTTAGACACTTGCCAATTCATGCCTTGTCCGGCAACCCTTACCTTTCTACACACCTGACAGGACAGATTTCTTATACAGCAAAACCCATCCAATAATAGAGCAGACAGTTGAGGGGCACAAAGCCTTCCTCATATACTGCCCCCCCCCAGCTTTCCCTATTCCCCCTAAGCAGGAAAATAGATAAATTGAGGCCTATGGGTGGGACCCAGCATGAAGATACCACCTGTTCTCTGTAGCAACCCCCAACCATCTGCTGGGAGAAAAACCAAAACAATAAGCAGGACAGGTAAGTGAGGAACCAGGGGGAGATTTTGCTCATTAGGCCAAAAGACAGAAGAAATTGGTGTGAGAAGGGGGGTGAGCAATTTAACACAAAGTCATTCTAATTTGGGAATAAAAGCCAGGCTTTCCTTTAATCAAGTGGGTGATGGAAAGAAAAGGCTCAGCATTTAGCTGTTAATCCCAGGGAGACTGAAGTAGTTCCTCAAGTCTGGCCCCAGTTAAGGAAGTTAAGTCCCCTCTCATAGGGTCAGATTTAGAACTAAAAGAGACCTTAGTTCATTTAGTCCAGATGTGTCAATCGCTCCAATGTCTGCTGGCCACACTCCTGAGGGCAGCTGGAACCAGACTGAAATATAATTGGGAAATCTTCCCCAAATTAAATAAAAACACAATTAAACACAGGTGATGTTAAGATGGTTTTTTTTTTTTCTAAGTCAATAGGTACTTGCAGGCATCCTTATGGTTTAATTAACCCTTCTAGTCCAACCCCTCATTATATTGTTGAGGAAACTGAGGGAAGTGGAATGACCTGGCCAGCCTCCTAAGGGCAGGCAGTGTCAGAAGAAGGGCTTTCAAACCTAGGACTCTTGATGTACTGGCTTGATACAGATTCATCTGGGTGGCCCTACGTGTGCTGATCCCAGGAAAGTATTTGTCAAGGTAGCCATAGGGCTAGAATTGAAGTCAGCAGAGACTTGGCTTCAAATCCCTATCTCCTGTATTTACTTAGGTGGGTGAAGCTGAACAAGTCATGTGACCTTTCTGACTCTCATTTGTTTTTCATCTTTAAAAGGAAGAGAATAAAACGTGTAGTCCTAGTGCACAGGGCTGGTAAGACTCAGATGATATTAACATTAGAGAAAACAAAATGAACCAAAAAACTCTAACCTAGACTGTAACCTCCTTGAGGGCAGGGACCCTCTTTTACCTCATCTTGTATGCTCAGCACTTCACACAATGCCTGGCAACCTAGGAGGCTAATAAATGCTTATTGATTGACTTACGGACCTTCCTTCAGTTTCTCCTCTTCCAAGTTCATTTGGAGAAAGCCTTAGGTGGTATAAGCCTTATACACCAGGGGTGGGGAACCTGCAGCTTTGAGGCCACACATGGCAGTCTAGATCCTCAGGTACAGCCTTTTGACTGAGTCTAAATTTTACTAAGGGGATTTGTTCTGGGCAGTTTGGATTCAGTCGAAGGGCTGCACTTGAGGACCTAGAGAGCCACATGTGATCTTGAGGCTGCGAGTTCCCTACCCTTGCCTTACACTATACCTCTGGAAATGGCCATCCTCCCAAAGGGAGTGCAAATCCATAGCTTTCCAGGAATGAAAGCGAGAGACAATTTGTTTAGGCATTGATTTGGAGGGTCTGGAGGCCTAATGTCTCTTCATCACCACAACACCACTTCTGAATGCGATGAACGTTAGCCAGGTCCAGGGAGGCCCTCAAAGGCCCACACAGTCTTCTCAATCCCCAGTTTGCCCTCTCTGTCAATCAGGGTTTTGGAACCAAGGGCTATGCTCTCCAACAGGGTTTAGATTTCACAACTGCAGCTGGATTTAGCAGGGGCAGAGAGACAGGGGTGAGAGGGGGAGAGAAAGAGGGGGTGGGGAGGGAGGGAGAGAGAGAGAGAGAGAGAGAGAGAGAGAGAGAGAGAGAGAGAGAGAGAGAGAAAGAGAGAGAGAGTGTGTGTGTGTAGGATGCTATTTACTACTGTCCCCTCCCCCTCCATCTCTTCCTACCAGCTGGAACTTTGTTCTACAGATGTATGCCTTGATTAGTCATCAGAAAACTTCTAGCAATCACATTTTCCTGCTAGAATATCAAGTGTGTTGGTTTGGCTGCCATTCCTGAAATGCCCTTTGTAATAAGAATAAAAGTCAGGCTTTTCTCTCATGGTCTCAGGACCACTTGAGGTGGGCTACAGAGCTCGAACCTGGCCTGGCTGGAATGGAATTGTGACATTTCAGGAAAATCACATGACTGTGGTCTAGCATATCCTGAATGACAGTGAGGTGTGCCATGTCCCAGTTCAAGTGTAATGAAGTAATCTGACTTAGCAGAAAGAACAATGGACTTGGGAGTCACAGAATCCTAGCATTGCAGTGGTGGAAGGGTAACTCAGAGGTCAGTGAGTTCAGCCTACTCAAAGCATCATCCTGCCTCTGCTTGAAAACCTCCCGAGCCAGGGAACTCACAATTTCCCACCAAAAGTCCATTTTATTTCTGGCCTGCTTTAATTGTTAGAAAATCACTCTCCAGGTTGAGCTGAAATCTGAGTCTCTGCCACTTGCCCCCAGTGCCCCCAGTTCTGCTCTCTGGGGCCAAGCTGAACAAGGCCAGGAACCTTCGAATATTTGAATACAGCTGTTCCATTTCCCACCCCCACTGCCAACTCTTCTTTATTAGGTTCAGTCTCTCCAGTCCCTCTAAGCCTACCCTCACATGGCAGGGTTTTGAGCCTCTTCATCAAATTGCTCCCTCTCTTCTGGACCAACTCCAGTTTACCAATGGCATCCATTCTAACCTCTTAAAGCTTCAGTCAGAAGAACATCTGCAATGTCTGTGAAATGGGGAGAATGCCTACCTCAGAGAATCAAGTGAGTGTGTGAACAGTGAGCACTATACAGGGAGAAGTGAAGGATGATTAGGACTAGTTATTATTTAACCAAATTCCAAAAGAAATGGAAGGTCTGTGGCCTTTTCTGTTGGTGAGAGAATCAAGTATGGTCTGTGAGTAAACTCCAGGCCCCTCGCTTTCTGTTTCGAGCTCAGCCTGTGAACTGCCTCACTTTCCCCGCCTTTTCATCTCCACAGTATCATTTTATGATAATAATAGCTTACATTTATGGAAGGGGTTGTTGGTTTTTATAGTCCATTAATTTCAATACCCCATGGAACCTTTTACACAGCCAATCAGGAGACTCCATTGCTTCTCTCTTGGGCAATAGAGAGGTAGGGAGATAGTAATTTGCAGACATCCTTTCTTTTGATCAAAAGGGATATTACAGCTCCATATACCAAAAGGAATTGAAGCTAATTTCTTTTCTCCTAGTCACTGCTGTGTTTCCAGGGGAGTCCCACTAACACACCAAGCACAGGGCTTTAGGCCACAGGCCCAGGTGAGACTGTGCTAAGATCAAGTCCTGCTGGTATTTCTGGTAACTAAACCCTTTTGGAGACAAGCCAAGTTGGACCCATATCAGACCAAATTCCCAGGCTACAGCCAGCTGTGTGATAGCAAGGCTCCAGCATATGGCTGTTGCCAGAACAAACACCACTTAGAATATACTGAGCCCCAGCCTTTTAATAAAGTATGAGCCTCATGCTTCATGAAGACAATGGGTCTTGTAATTAGTAGACAAGCCTCCAAGCTTCCTTAATTTGTTTTTAATCTGCCCATGTTTCTCCCAACTCCTCTCCTCCTGCCTCACCTTGTTAACTGGAACGTCCCTGTATGACACTGGAGGAGCCACAGATTTACAGGCTAGGAAGGAATCACTGAGGTCAGCTGCAAGGTGGGGTGGGGATAGTTGCTTCCAGGTTTTTTTCACCAACCCTGGGACACTCCATGGGTTTGCAGTCAAAATCTGGGTTCAGATTCTGCCTGGTTATGTAACTGAAACTTTCTGTGCCTCTGTTCAGTATCCTCAGTAAGTGGTCACAGCCTCTTCTCAAAGACCTCCAATGAGAAGAGCCCACTATCTCTTGATGCAATCAGTGACACTTTTGGAGAGAACTAATGGGTAGGAAGTTTTTCCTTACATTCTGCCTAATCTATCTCCTGGACTTTTTTTTCCCATTAGAGTCATAGATCTAGAGGTGGAAGGGACCACAGAGGGCATTTAGTCCAATGCCCCCCACCCACCATTTGACAGACAAGGAAACTAAAACCTAGGAAGATTAAGTGACTTCTACCCATTGCTCAGAATTTTGCCCTCTGGGGACAGGCAGGACAAGTTGAATCTCTTTTGCTTAAGATAGCTAAATATCCTTTGAGTGATTCTTGCATGGCCTGGCCTCCACCTTCTAGGTTTCATGTCACCCCTGTAATATTTCTGGTTCAGAATGAGTCAGATATTTCCTTTACTGGCCTTTTGTTACCAAGGAGCTTTCCATGACAAAGGCTCGCTCAGTCAAATGACCTCATCAGCTAAAAGGTGGGATGGCCTAGGAACCATGGCCCTAAAGTACGTAGGAGGTCTGGACTTGTTCCTTGGTTCCACCAGCCTCAAGTGAGTAACAACAGAGCTGTGGCCATCTGCAGCATGGAACAACTCAAAACATGCCACCTGACTTTTTCTGAAAGGCCCCCTGAGAGGTCTCTCACTGACCACATCTTCATCTAAGTCAGCCTATATTCACAGCCATGGGGCAGGTAGGGACTTTGCCATAGGCAGGGGAAGTCCCTGAGGTACTTAGGTGCCGAATAAATGCTAGGGATTCAAGGGAAAATGGGAGAAAGAGAGAAGGCTCAGACACTGTAAGAAACTGACTCATTCAAATGAGGTTTTATGTTCACTAAAGTGGTTTGCCTAATGAGGAGGGGATTATAACCAGACAGTAAAAATATAGTTCCAAGTTAAAAATAAAATCCAGTGAAAATGTTCTTTTATGGATACAAATTTGGTAAGGGAGAAAAAGGAAAGTGTTTTTTGTTAAAAGCACTGAAAACACCAAGGGACATCCACTGAACAGCCACTGATCACCTGCCCAGAGTCTAGTCGAATCTAGGCCTTTCTCTTTTGAGGGTCAATGGAGTCTGTCTCTTGCTCTGAAGGTAACTATTTCCAGATAATATCAGGTCTTTCCCTTTCCCCTCAGAGGGAACAAAGATGGAGAGAGGAGTTAGGAACAGAAGCTCATGAGATACCGGTAGTTAGGGGGCAGCAGGAAAGAAATCAAGCCAGCATTCTGGGAGGTAGGAGGAGCTTCTGAAAAGTGCAATGTCACAGAAACCAAGAGAGGAGAGAGTGTCAAGAATGGATGTTTAATAGGTTCCAATGATGCAGAGAGGCTGAAGAAGACGACTGAGGAAAGGTCCAGTAGAGAGGAGAAGGCAGAAACCAGGCTTCAGGAAGAGACATCCATCCTCTGCCCCCCCACCCCTCCATGAAATCTAGGGCTTCTTTCAAAGCACAAGGCCCTGTACCAGTCCCCAGGTGTTTTTAGACCTCTTCCCCTCTGGAAATCACTTCGTTTTGCTTTCTATTCACTGATTCCTGCATGTTTATCCCGATTTCCCTTCCCTTCCCCACTCACCCATTGGAAAGTCCTTAAAGGCAGAGTCTGTTTTGTTTCTGACTCAATCCTTAGAGCCTTGCACAGTAGGTGCTTGATAAATATTTGTTCAGTAGCATTGAAGTTTAGAAGGAGATAGGCAGCAAGGAGCAGAAGCCCAGGGTACTAGGGAGCTAGGAAGGCTTCCCAGGCTGGGCCGTACACACTCTCACTGGCTAGAACAGGTGTAGCATTATTCCAGAATTTGGAAAGCAAAGGAAAGAGGACAGTTAGGACAGCAGCTAGAAGGGGTCGGCAAGGTCAGGCAAAAGTGGTTTTTGGCCAGAGTGGTGCTTATTTTATTTTAAATATAGGGGAAAGAGACCTGGGCAAATTTGATGATAGAAAGGTTGAAGCAAGCCCTTGGTGAGGGACAGATTGAATCTCATAATTATGGGAGTAACTTCCAAGCGAAGTAGAGAAGAAATGGGGTTCAGTATAGAGGTCAAGTGCCCATTTTCAAGAGGTTAGAAACCTCTTTCTCTACGACTGGAGAGGAGGAAAGGCAAAGTATGCCAACAGAGATGTCTTCAGTGAAGGCAGGGATAAAAAAATTAAAGTTATTAACCTCAAGTAGCTTATATCCCACTGTGGGGTTATAACGTGCACAGACAATTCTAACACCCAGGTAATTTGAAGGAGAGAGAACTAGCCACTTGGAGAGGGGGGAGGAAATCAGGGAAAGAATATTCAAAGAAGTACTTAAGTATAGCCTTAAAGGAGGCAGAGATGAGGAGGAAGGACAGTTCTGACTTTGGGGAAAGGTGTACACAAAGCCAGGAGATAGATGACTGAGTTTGGGGACCAGCTAGTAGCCCAAGTTTGGCTGACATGCAAAGTATGGGGAAGTGAGGATTAGGAAAGAAGTCTGGGAAGGCGGGTTGAAGAAAGATTGCTGAACATCCCGAGTTCTGGGACTATACTTACAGCCTGGAGACGACTTACACTTGAATTGCCTATGCGTTGAACTGGCTGAATATAGAAGCTTTTGTTGGATGACCATCTAACTGGTTTTTCTGTGCACCCTAACATACCAAATAAAATGGCAAATGGTGGTCTGGCCTGCTAGCAGAGATTTTCCCATATCAAAGAACCTGTTGAAGGACTGGTTTAAATGACAGATTACAAAATCCCCCAAATGGAAGGACCCTCAGGAAGGCATGATGCAAAGGCCCAAATTCAATCTGGCAGTGGGCATTTTCCTTTATCCATCAGGACACACCAACAGAAATGTTCATCTCATGCACCATCATCATTTGCCAGATGGACTTTTGAAGCAAAATTCCTTTAAAAACAACAATTCATCTCCAACCCGTGCACTATTTTAATGGCCACACGCTTATGTAACGAGAACACGTGTTGGCCTTGAGTGCCAAGTTCTGGCCTGGAAAACTACCAACCCCAGTTATTGGCTTGGCAGCAAGACTGCCAAAGCCTGTCATAGTAGAAGAGGTAGTTTAGAGACTACAGAATAAAGCATATTGCTTCCATTCTGAGCCCCTCTAAGATGGTCTATTTCCTCTTCTGAACCCTCCATAATTAAAGGCGGCTGGGAAGAAGGCTGAAACTTCATTCTGGCAGACACAAATGCCTCAAACTTCCTGAAAGCAGTACTGCAGCTCTCCTGCCCTTCGACCTTTCTGCCTCAGAGCCCTAGTTATGGAAAACGAACAACTGGGCCAAGAGTCCTCCTGTCACCGGTCTGAGTGCACAGAACCAGAGGCCTCTGCAAATGTCTGCATCCAGTGTCCAATATCCCCAAGGCACAAGCTGAGGGGAAGGACCAACAGATGACCCATATGCAGGGACAATTCTGAATCAGGTGTCAGTCCCTGGATTCTCGAAGTAGGCAGATGACTGAGTGAAGTGGGAAAAGCACTAGATGACACCGACCTTGTATTTCTGGCTTTGCTACTGACTTGCTAGAGGGATCTGAGCCAGTCTCTTCTCTTTTCTAGGCTTCTCTTTTTCCTCTTCTGTAGGATAATGAGTTTGGGCTAAAAGCTCTGGAAGGGCACCTGTCATCTTAATGGGATGCAAGCTTCTTTTTTTTGGTCCCTCAGGGTCTCTTTCATGTCCCAAGAGGCAGCAAAAATTCTTCTGGCCCTACCTTCCCCAAGCCCTAAACTCAAAAGTCCATTTGCTTTTAAAGCCTTTGACTGATCTTTCCAAAGCAATGAACTTACTAAGCTTCTCAGATTGGCTCCATCCCATTTTAACACATCACGACCCCTTCATTCAACTGACAGTGGAAGTGCCTACCATATTAGGGAAACCAGCATTCTCTGCCAACCACCTCCCCACCAACAGTGGACCTAGAGGTATGAACTGGTCAGACGAGTGTCAAGAATGGCAGGCTATACAAAGGATAGATGGGAGCATTCATGGAGGGTTCCAGTGCATGCTCACATAGAGAAGGCTCTTGCTTCTTTTTTCACGTACCAGATATATTTCTCCTTTTAGCAAACTCCAAGGCCTTTTAGGGATCTAGAGATGATTTATACTAGGCATTCAAATTACCTACCAGCCATAACAATAGACCAAGGGGATAAACACAGACCCAGTATGGATTTCAGACTTGCAAAGGCCTTGAGACAAAGGGCTTAGTTTTAATCAAATGGCAGTATTAATATTGCCTTTGCCAGAGTTCTCCTAGAGATCAACCATTCTGCATTAAATATCAGCCTGAGCTACAAGGAGACAAGGGGGCCACTGGCATGCAGGGATGCCAGCGTCCACAAGCGTCCACGAGCATCCAGGAGCAGCATCAACGTGTTTCCCTTCCATTACCTAATACAAAGATAATGCCTGGAGCTGAGCAAACAAGCTGGTGGAAGGGTGGGTCAGTTAAGCCGCTCATACTTAGGTGGGGATGAAAAGCTCTCACTGGTCTGTCTCTTGTGTGGCATCTCACTTTGGGCTCAGGAACTGCTTGACTATCTCCAAAAGCTTTTGCATCACACAGGCCACAGTGGATCAGGGCAGCAGCAACCCGAGCAAAGGGAAATCCCAAAGCAGTTTGCACTGCAGCCATTAACTTCTCCCCAGCTGCCAACAGTCTGCTGATTCCTCCTAAGCCCATTCATCTCTCAGCAAAGCCCTTAATGCACACTCAGATACACTGTGGGCACTGCTGTGGATCTTAGGGTGGGGGTGGGGGTGGGGTGGGGGGAGGAAGGATGACAAAGCAGATAATAGTGGGGGCTGAATTTTTAGTAGTTGAATGAATAGGCCTCATTGGCCCACAATAACTAGTAACAGTAACAATAGCTGGGCCCTGTACTGCTAAGATCAGGAAATTAGAGAACAGAATACACATGTGGGAAACTCAAATATCAGTGCTGGTAGCTCCCTAAGTATGGTACCTATACCAAATCCCATGGTGCCCTTTGAAAGTGAAGCTCAGTTTTGAAAATTTCTCTAGTGTATGCTTATACTTTTCTGTATTTCATTTGATATGCTTCTTGGAAGTGGCTCTCCATTCATTTTCGTGGGGAAGTGGGGTTCTAGTTCTTCTACTGGACTGTAAACTTCTGGAAGGCAGGTATCCTCTCTTCTGTTTCTTTTGTACACTTTCTCCCTGTACTTAGTTGTACCTCAATGGATCTGTATCCCCACCAGTGTGGGCAACCCCTCCACTGGTGCCTATCATAGCTCCTCCATGCCCTCTGACCCTCTGATCCCATGTGATGCTTTTTTAGGTCTTTAATGCCAGAGGCCTTTTCCTAGTTCTTTTCCTATTTCACGGGTATCAGGGCAATGACACAAGCTGTATATCTATCATCCTTTGCTCAGTGGTTAGAACATGATGCTCACGAGGCCAAGGGTGACTTAGGGAATTCTTCCATGGGATGGGAGGTTGGACTACATGGTCTCTGGGTTCCCTTATGGTGTCAGAGAATTTTAAGAGATTAAAGAGGCCTGGATTAGAATCCCAGCTCTGTCATTTACTGGCTATGTGCTCATGGGAAGTCATTTCACCTTTCTAATCCTTGGTTTCCTCATCTGTAAGACGGGAATAATGATACTTGTGCTACCTACTATGCGAGAAGCAAATGAGATAACACTCTACAGAAATGAGTTTTATCATCATCATCATCATCATCCCTACCATTACACCCCTGCCATACACAGTAGCTCTGGGAAAGAGGCAATGTGGGATCGTGGACAGGGTACTGGCCTTGAAGTCAGGAAGATTTGGGTTCAAATTCCGCCTCCAATGCTCATTAGTTGTGTGACCATGAGCAAGTAACTTAAACCTTCTGAGCCTCATTTTCCTTATCTGCAAAATGAGGGGGGGTATCAAACTAAATGGTCTCTAAGGCCCCTTCTAGCTTTAAACCTCTGACCCCATAAAGGGGATCAATAACCTTAACCCATGAGGATTCTCAGCAGGCCCCCTCCAAACAGAACCCTGGCAGCTTTTCAGTTACTAAGTCCCTTGCAAACTGGCCTGAATGAGATCCAGCTTTTGATATTTATTTCTCAAAAAACTGGAGGGGGGGGGGGTAACGGCTCCCCATTGCCAAGGGGACTGTTGTTTCCGGCATTAAAAGACAAGGGAAAAGCTGAACAGACCTTCACAAGCCAGTACTTAATTGCTGCAGAACTAATCTGGGCTGACCCCCATCCAAGAAGTCACATTAGCAGGAACTCCCAGGACACTGACCGTGGACCACGATGCCCCTGGCATACGTACATAACAAGGACCTATCCACTTGGAGAGTTGGAAGGCACAAAATCGTCAACCCTTCACATTATTTCTTTAGTAGATTCTCTTTGAAAAACATATTCTGTGTTTAGTCTCTTGCCTGAAAGAGCCAGCCAGCTAAATATACACAGACCATTCATTCCAACTCTGCAGTTATCCAGCATGCCACTGACCAGAGATGCTCAGCTGGGATAATATTCCATAAGAGACAACAGCATGGTACTCTTTTTTTTTTCAAGGATGGAATATTTCAACCATGTTGCTAATTTTACTACCATATATGGAGACAAGAGGACAGGATGCCCTCAGGAAAATTGTGAAGTAGCCAAAATTTGTCCCCTTCCAGCACCTTCGCCTCCCTTTGCCTCCCACAGGGGACTCAATGTCCTTAGCTCGTCCAGAGAAGCCTCCACCCCCACTATGGTACCCTTCCAGACTTTTCCACACTGCCCTCACAACTCTTTTTCCTTCAAAGAAAGCCTGACCTGGCCTGGGCCCTACTTCCTCACTATCTCAGGCTTATAACTTAGCTCAACCATTACCCTTCTGCAGGAGGCCTTTCCTGGTCCTCCCAGCTGCCAGTACCTTTCCTTCCAAAGTAACCTTTCATCTATCTATTCTAAATGTAACTCAAATATATGTCTATTTCTATATATGTTTTCTATCTCATTCCATATAAGCGCCTTAAAGGCAGGGTCCATTTTTGCTTCTCTTTATATCCCCAGGCTTTAGCAGTGTCTGGCACACAGTAGGTGCTTCATTAATGCTTATCAATTGACTGATGGACACTTTCTAGCTGTGCGATCATGGGCAGATCACTTAATGTTTCTGCCCCTCAGATTACTTATCTGTAAAATGGGAATTATGCCCATATATGAGATAGTATACAAAAAAAAAGCAAATTGTCAGCTATTTCATGCAAGGTGAATCCAGGTTTTATAAGTTAAATCCTAGTTGAAAGGCAGTAGGAAAGCCCCACGTTCTTTAAATGCCAACTCTGTGTACTACACCATGCATAGTATCCTACACAATTCAGGTCAGACATGATAGGTGCTCTTGTGAAGCTTATGGTCTAAGAGGGGGCCAGGACACATATGAAGATAACCAGAAAGCACCTTGTGACACAATATGTGAATTAGAGATAAAAACCAAAGTGCTTTGTGAAATCCCAAGGGCTTGTCATTGACCTGGGTGGGAAGGGTAGAGAGATCAGAGAAGGCTTCCTGGAGGAGGCAGCCAGGTGGCTCAGTGGAGAGAGCGCTGGATCTGGAGTCAGGAGGACCTGAGGACAAATCCAGCAGCAAATACTTCACCTTGTCTGCCTCAGTTTCCTCATCTGTGAAAGGTGGGTAATAACGGTATAGTTACCTCCCAGGGTTATCGTTGAGGAGGAAATAAGACATTTGTAAAGCACTTTGCAAAACTTAAAGCAATGTATAAATGCTAGTTGGTGTTATTATTATTGCTTGAATTAGGCTTTAAAGGATGAGCAGAATTGAACAAAAAGGAGGGGGGATGACGTTCCTTGCATACAGAATAGTGTTAGAGTACAAGGCACATGGGAAATTCTTTGTAATGTGAATAATCTCCCTTCCCCCACCCCCAATTTACCACAGGATTATAGGATTTAGAGCTATAAAATACCCCAGAGACTCTCTATTGCAAAGGTTCTTAAGCTTTTTCTGTGTGTCCTGGCTCCCCATGGCAGTCTGGGGAAGCCCATGGACCCCCTTTCCGAATGATGTTCGTAGATACGTGAAATAAAATACATAGGATTCCAAAGTAAACCAATTCTACTGAAATATAGTCACCCAAATAGATGGGAAAAACAAATCTGTCAATCCTGGGTTCAGGATCCCTGATGTAGTCCAAACCCCCTAATGTTACAGAGGAGAATATGACTTGTCCAAGGTCATCCAGCTTGTTAGAGCCAGAGCTCCTGAGCACCCAGGGCTGTGACTCTGAATTCAGTAAATAGAATTTCTGTTATCAACCATATGGTCTCTGTTTCTATAGGTTTGGAGTTCTGACTAACAGGCTGACATTGTGTCATGACACAGGTTTGGACTCTAAAAAAGGTCCCACTGACATCTCTAAGATGTGTTATCATACAATATATGATAGGTGCACATGTCCAGGGAGTTTAGCAGACGCCATATTTTTTTTTTTTGCTTTCTTCAGCAAAAGAGGCTGTCATGAAAATGGGGCTACTTCATTAAAAGCAAAACCAAGAAACCAAAACGGAATTTGGTTTTCTGTGGGGAGAACAAAAGTCAAACAAAACTGATGATGGCTTTCAGAACTCTCCTATATGGACACATGGAAAGTGTTTAGGATGACATCACGGAAGGTCTTGCTGAGCTGAAGGAAGTTCCTCTTTGGGGGGAGGCCTTATATGGCACTTCCTTACACTTGCTGCATGAGCCTTGCCAAAAACTTGGTCTGTGCAACAGACAAAGGGCCAAGATCTGGCTGGCTTACTAACAGGAACCTCGACTCAGTTCCCCTCAGCAGCTATTCCAAAGTCTTTTTTGAATCTGCCTCGATTATCCAGAACTCCTAGGGAACACACAGGACGTTGCAGCTGGTTGACAGGATGCCAATTCAAAATCGACACATTTGCTGCAAGATTGTCCTTCTAGTAAGGTACAAAGCTATTGTATGGTGATTTTTGCCTCTCTTTCCTCTATCAACGTAAATATTTTTCCACTAGGAAAGAGTAGGACAAATATGATCAAGAGGGATCAGAGGCAGAATGTGTCCCATTCTAAGGAAAAACCTAGAGAGTGACAGCATAGTAATGTGGCAAGAATCCTTGATTTGGAGTCAGAGGACATGGGTTCAAATCCCAGTGCTGACTCATATTACCCATGGAGCCCTTGCCAAGTCATTTTACCCCTCTGGGCCTCAGTTTCCTCATCTGTAAAACGATGGTATTGGACTAGATTACATCCTCTCTAAGGTGGCTTTAAGTCTGGAGCTTTAAGTCTCTGTCTCATGATCCTAACAATCAGAACTGTCCCGAAATACGCTGGGGTGATTTGAGAGGCAGTGAGTTCCTTATTAATGGAGGTCTTTAAGTAGAGGCCAAGTGACCACTCATTGGGGATGTTCTTGCAGGTGGTAGGTGATTCCTGTTCAAATTGAACTACACTGTTTCTGGAGGCCTTTCCAGCTTTGGGATTCTGTGAAACTCAGGGTAATAATAGGGGAACATCTAGCTGCTCTACCTGGGTTCAACTCTCCTGGTTTAGATAAATTACATCGGAAGAATCTGCGGGTTTGCTTGCCAGACACTGTTAGTAGTTTTTGAGGAATTATTGAGAATGGTAGAAAACCGGTAACTGGCAAATACCATAATTTACAAAAAAGATGGGATGTAGGCAGGTGAAGAGGAAGGTAGATTCCGAAAACTACAGAAACAAATCAGTGTTAATCCTTAGTAAACTTTTCTAAGATGAATTCTTTAATTGATGCTCTATGAAAGTATAGCAGTGATATCTGTAAGCCAGGATGTTTTCCCTAAGGAAAAAAAAATGTATCAGTTTCTCCCAGAGAACAAGAACTATGTCCCATTTTGTAGAGGTGCTTAATAAATGTGGAATTCAGTTGATCGAATTTGAGGAAGTAGTGCCAAAGTAGCCTAATTTCCTTATTTTTTAAAATTAGAATTATTAGAGGAGAATGCCAAAAGGCATTGCCAAATGTCTTGTTGAAATCTAAATATACTAAGTTTCTCATATTACTATTATTAGCATAATAAAGAAATATGAGCTGGATGATAATAAAATAGGTGGATTTTTAGTTGACTGAATGACTAGATCGAAAAACTATTGATTACTGAGTGTTATTGAAGCCACTTTTAAATGAGATCTCTAGTGGCATGCCATAGGGATCTGTCCTCAGGCCTAGCCAAATCAACATTTTTGTCCATGGCTTCAGTGATGACACACATGGTACGCCCATCATGCTGATGACATGAGGTCAGGAAGGGGGTACCAACAAGTTAGGATAGGGACTGGAGCTATGATTTCACTGGAATAGCGTGAGGAAACTTTCTACCAGTGTAGGTCGGCACCTTCTCTGCAACTTGCAGCGTTGCCTAGAGCAGAGGTGTCATTGGGAAATATTTAACAAAATAAATGAAAACACAATAAAACATAGATAATGTTAATATGTAGTTCTGTAATTCAGTCTGAGCCCATTGGGATTTTCAGGTGTGGTTCAGTGGCCTCGTTTCTATTTGAGTTTGGCACCACTGACCTAGAGCATGTTTGCCTAACATCAGGGTCAGAGGTAGGCCCTGAAACCAATTGTCCCTGGCTTTGAGGCGGGCTTTCTAACCACTAAGACACATCCGTTGCCTCTCATAATATGTTGGATGCCAGACCTAGGATCCAAAAAACTCTTAGTGGCAGACTGAATCTAAGAAGACAAAATCTCAACAGGGATGGGCATAGTGTTCTATTCTCAGATCAGGTTGGGGGAGGGATGCATAGATGGCCATTCATACGAATGAGACTTCAGGGTTTGAGTGGATTAACACTCAGTATGACTCAATGAGATGTGGTAAGCAAGAAAACGAATATAGGCTTAGGTTGAATTAACAGAAGTAATGTACCCCAGGTTAGGGAAGTAACAGGTTAGCTCACATCTAGAGTATATTCATTAGGTTCTGGAGACCACATTCTGGGAAGGATATTGGCCAACTGAATCTTGTCCAGAAGAAAATGACCAGGATGGTGAGGTATCTGGAAATTGTGTCCTATATGGATCAGCTGAAGGAATTGGTATGTTTAACGTAGAAGAGAGAAAGCTTAAGAGGACTCATAACTGTTTTTAGTTATTTGAAAGACTAGAATGTGGGAAAGAGAGTAGACATTTTGAGAGAGGGCAGAGCAAGAACCACAGGATAGGTCTAGGGAGACAGATTTGAACTCCATATAAGGAAAGATTTTCTAAAAATCAAAGCTAGCTAACAATGACACAGGCTAACTTGCAAGGTAGTGAGGTCCCTGATACCAGAAGTGTTCGAGCAGCCCATCAGCAGGAGAAGGGATTCCTGCAAAGGGCAGATGAGCTCAGTTGTTCTCCTCCAGCTGAGAGTCTATGATTTTTAAAGATACTTAGCTTAAAGGGGCTTAAAGGACAAATACCAATTATCTACTTTGCTGTTTGGAGAGGTTTCATCTGAAATCGGATTCAGTTGTTTGGCAGATAGCTCCATGGAGGTAGCTTATGCAGGTTGGTCCAAGGTCATTGTTCTAAATGCAGCACAAACTGCACATGCTTACTTGATGGGCCAACACAGCAGCAAGAGTATTTTCAGCTCTTCTTATGAGAGTCCCGAGGGACACTAAAAAGGAGGGGGGCTGTAATTTCTGTTGTTTCCTTGGGCACCCCAAGGCCACAGTAAATAGCCTTTTGAGGTAAGTAGGTGAGTAGAGCTCAATTTCTAGGCTGAACTGTCTGCCACATCACAGACAGCTGAGCTCCCCTCCATTGGAGAGGATGACTTCAGGCTGCGTAAAAGGCAGCCCAAGAGCCCACCTGCAGGATTACAAAGAGAGAGGGAAATGCTGTGGTCCTGGGGCACTGCACAAACAATATGATCACAGCCACCATCTTGGAAGCAGTGTGAAGCAGAGTTCGCCCATAGTCCACAGCATCCCTTTAAATCAAAGGATTTCAGGGACTTTAGTGGGCATAGAATCATAAATTTCCCACTAGAAGGGGCCTTGGAGACCATCTAGTGCAAGCTCCTCATTTTATGGATGAGGCCATTGAAGCCGAGAAAAGTTTAGATGACTTCCTTTACATTACACAAGTAGCTAAAATTCGCCCTCTGATCCCATCTCCAAGCCCAGTGTTCTTTTGGGCCTATCACTCTACTAAGTTAGTCAACCTCCCTTGTTTGGTAAATAAGGAAACTGAGGCTAGCCAAAGAGGAAAAGGGACTTACCCAAGGTAACGTTAGAACCTAGTCTAGAACCTCTGACTCTTAACTCCCAGTTGCCAGTACATCTCAAGTAAACAGGCCAAAAAGAAATCACAGAAACCCTAGTTTGAATCTGGAGACACTGGGTAGGGGGGAGCAGAGATTGGGCCACACAACTTAGTGGCCAAACTCAGACTGGAAACCTGGCCAAAGACTCGGCCTGTCTTACTTGATCCAATGGAATGGAGCCATTTTCTTTTGAGTCAAGTGTGTAGACAGGGGTCCCTCCATCTCCACTGGAGAGAATTTGTGACCCTTCTGACAAATATTTTACCTAAATTATCCCTTCTCCTAAGAAGATTTTTTGAGGGTGGTAGTGGCAGGAGGTAGGCCAAAATCAAAAGAATTCTAATGCAACTACCCCCATTTATCACTAGGAATGAAAGTTGTTTAAAATTTTTTAAGTCAAGGCAAGAGAACTTACTGTTGCTGCTACTTAAAAATGAAACCATGTAAATTCTGCTTTCCCTTGAAAACAAAAGGAAATAACTTTCTAAATTAGTTTTTTTTTTTAAGTTCTGCCTTGCCCCTGTAGCTTTCACTTGTACAGTCTGAGAGGCAGCTGGCTCAAATGAAAGCTATCTTGGCCTGAGATTCAGAAGCTTACACAGCATCCTTAGCCTGCCTGTGCAGGAACCCTGCTGAGAGTCCTTGGGCCAGTCATTTGACCATCTGTGCCCAAATTCCCCCAATCTACCCCCTTTGCCTAGAAAACGGGGGTAACTCTACTTCCACCAGAGCTCCCTCCATGGGTGGGCAACATAGGCAGCCACCCAGGCTGCCCCAATGTAGGGAGTTGTAAAGACGGATACTTCCAAAGCAGATTTCATGTAAATGCATATATTTTAATGGCAGGATAACTCTGCTCTCCATAGCCTAGGGGGATTTCTTTTGTGACAAGCAAGTTGTACATTTATTGTGTGGCTGGCCAGGGTGAAGCTTTTAGACTTTGCTTAGGTCATCCCAAAGCCTATGGTCCCCTCTTCCCCCACCCCCACTCCCACCCCCACCCCCTACAGCCTACTACTCTATTGCTCTAGCTGAGGGATGGAAGCCAAGAAACTGTGGGGCATAATGAAGGAATCACTCGAGTTGGGAGAGATGTCGATTCATCTCTCTGCTGGGTGATGCTGGGCAACTGCTTCCCTTCTCTCAAAAGCCACTGTTTCTCCTAGTTCAAAATGGGAACAGTAGTACCTGGGCTCCTCACCTTACAGAGCTGCTGGGAGGAAAGAGCTTTTGCTAACCTTAGAATACCATTAGAAATGCATGGTCTCATCAGCCTTCACCATGTGTCAGCTGGGTGCAATACAGCCCACAGTATGAGATGCACATGTTGTCTGATGGGTTAGTGACCTATGACAGACATGGGAATTATTTACTGCAGAAAGCTCCTCTGTGCTGCTGCGAAATCATTTGCATGGTATGGTGGGAGGGGGAGGGAATCCGAGACTCCCAGAGGAGGAAGTTTCCTTGGAGGCCTAACCCACATCTAAAGCCTAATGTGTAAGTCCTGTCTACTCCATCCACTCCACACTAGCAGCCACACAACCAAGGAATGCTGGAAGGACAAGGGGCTTGGGAGACCATCGAGTCCAATTGCCTCCTTTTAGGGTAGGCGGGAGGTGAAGAAACTCAAGCCTGAAGAGGTAAAGGGATTTATCCAAGGTTACACACCATGTAAATGCCAGAGTCGGCAAAGGAACCCAGGTATTCTAACTGCAAAGTCCAGGGCTCTTCCTATTAACACTACGCTACCTCTACAAACAACCTCTCTATTTCTGTCATGGGGCAAGGGGCAACTTTCCATTCCCAGGCTGTGCCCAATTCTAGGAGTTGGGCTGCTGTAAGCTAAATGTGACTCTTAGGTGGCAAATGCTCTTTACCTGAGGCACTCTTCCAAGGTTGTGGGGTTGAACATGGTTTGTCTGTACCGGGCTCTGCTACCAGCCAAAGTTTACAGAACTGCCTGAGAACAGAATTAGGACATCATGACCCAGACACCTGCTGGGGGCTGGGGAGAAGGAAAGCAAAGAAGCAGGTTGGGGTGGGTGAGGGGTTGAACTCCCAAGGGTGTGCAGGAGTTAAGACCAAAGAGCCCAGCCACATTGGCAGCCTCAGCTCTGAGTTCAGCTACTAGTCTATCACTTTAATAGCCCCCTGAAGTAAAAGAAACATTTATCTCTATATATCTACACACACACACACACACACACACACACACACACAGTAATACTGCTGAAATGAAATTTCAAAGAACAAACTTTCAGAGCAGACACTTTCTTCTGGTTCTAGAAACTTGACACTCCAGGCAGTGCATGACCAAAAAAATCTGTCTGTGGAATTGAAATACACTCATGACCATTTCAGCTAAGAATCTTAAACACAAGAGGGCTCAGGATATAGCTCATCAGCTGGGCTAAGGGAAGCAGCAGCCTCATTTTCACAGTGTACAAAATTGTTGGGATCGTCAAATACACACAAGGCAGGCATTAGGTAGCCCACCAATAACAGGCTTTAGAGCTGGGAAGACCCTTAAGAGCTATCTAGTCTACCCCTTCCATTCTAAGAAGGAGCCAATCAAGGCCCAGCACTGGGAAGAGACTTGCCCAAGGTCGCCAATGGAGTAGAATGACAGAGCTCACTTCTGATTTCAAATCCAACAATCTCCACCATCCTGCTCTGTCCTTAGGAAAAGCTCCTGGGTGCTGTCATCAGGCAATGCCCTTTCTTTGGTTTTTCATCTGATTTCAAGATTCTGATTTCCCCCCTTGAGAATTGCTTGGCAGTGAGATGCCTTTAAGTCATTAGGCAGTTTGATATCGAGGAGCCCACCTTCGGAATCCATAGAACAGTAGTATGATGCAATACAAAGAGCATGAGCCTTGGAGTCGGAGGACTGGGTTTGAATCCTGACTCTGCTCCCTGTGTGACTTGAGGCAGGCCACTTCCCCTCTCCAGCACTCAGTTTCCTCATCTGGAAAATGAGGGCGTTGGGCTAAATAACCTCTGAGATCCCTTCTGCCTTTAAATCTGTGACCCTCTAATTGCTACCAATGTTAAGGGAGTTTGGCATGGAGAGGCAATGTCTAGAGCTCAGGTGACAGGGAAATCATCACCAAAAATGTAGCTCCCAAGACTTGGTCTCTTCTTGGCCATTGTGTCCCAGTTAGATTTTTCTAATCCTAACAGGATCCTACTGTCGTGGAAAAGCCTGAGAACAGCTGTGTGCATTGCAGGAGAGCACCCAAAATAGAAACAGGCACACGATCTGCAGGCACTTGACCCAGAAAGTTCATAATTGCATCATAAATACAGTACTCCTCACAGTAGTTTGACCATCTACTATATTAAGGCTTTCTCAGAAGGTAAAACAGCTTCTTTTGCATTCATACCAGAGCTCCAAGGACACATATTTCTTCCACATGCCTCCAGACTAATTGCCAGTCTCAGTTCACAAACACCCTTGATCACTGGGACTGTGGGGTGAATCTCTCTTCCCCAAAAGCATGTAACTGTATACATTTTCTTTCCTGTCCTTAGATAAGGCCCTCCATGGCCCAGAATAGTCTCATGGCCTCTGACTCAGGCATACCTGAAAGAATAGATATCAGAAGCCATTGCTGAGCCGTGTCATAGAATCATCATCATCCAGCTCTTTGATATTTCCTGTACCTAAGTCCTTAAGTGGCTTACAGTGAAGTGGGATCCATGAATCTTGCCCTAGGGATAAATATCACCTTGGCAAACACAAACACAGACACACAGGGAAAGTCACCCAAGTAACTAGACTCCCTAGGTAGATGAACCAGTGTGTTTTAAAACCATCTGGTCATAATATTAATAACCACTCATGAAAAGCCCTTTTGGTTAGAAAACTTCAGAAGAGCCCCAATACACTTGGTACACGTGGACTTCCAAGAAGCACAAAGAAAGGGGGACAATGAGAGGGGGAAGTTAAAGTGAAAATGACCACAGAAGTCAAATCAGAGCTACAGCAACACTGAAAGCCGATGCAAACACCAATCCTTCAAGAGAAGATTAAATGTGAGCAAATGCAGAAGTGTACAAAATGCACTGTACCATCTTCCTTCTTCTAAGAGATACACTTTAGAATATACTTTGTGTTCTTTTACTCTCATAGTTCCATTCAGATTGGTAGAAGAACAAATCTGAACGAGCTTAGAGGACTTGGAGGCAACACTTTCTCCTTTTGACTAGAACTATTTGGTTGTCCTAGCAACATTTACCAAATGGCTATCATGGGTGGGGCAAGATGAGGCCATGTGCTAGGCATTGTGGACTATACAAAGAAGAATAAGATATGATCTCTCTTCTCTGAAAGCTTATAGTCTAGTAAGGGAGATGACATATACACTTTATAAGACGTACGATTTCATCATTTCATCTGTGGTCACTCTCTCTGCTGATGCAGAGTCTACTCCTCCCCTCCCCCATGCCTTAGTAAATTGAAGTAAATGGTCTTCATGAGATTTTGTGGACAAAAAGAAAGAAAAAAAATCCACTGGTACTTAACCTTCAAATGATAAACAAACCTTTCTAAGTTTAGTTAGACTAGTCCTCAAACAACAGATTCACAGTCCCTTGTTGGGCCAATAATCAAAATAATTTCAGTTTGATTAAGCCTTCTAGAACTTGTGCTCTATTCTGAGAACCTTCAAGAAGTCATATGAAAGTTATAAAAATCATCAAAGAGAAAATAAAATTATTACTAACTTCAGGTAACATAATGATATAGTTAGAAAACCCAAGAGAAGCAGCTAAGAGATGCAATTAATAGCTTTAATAAAGTATCAGGAAATAAATCAATAAATAATATCATCACCACTTCTATATAACAAAAACAAAACCAAGGGGAAATGATAGTGAAATGTCCTTTAAAAAACTACAAAGTATATAAAATATCTGAGAGTCCGTTCACCAAGACATCCCATGATTTATATAAGTACAATTATGAAATACTCTTTAAAGAAATAAAGGAAGACAAATAACTAGAAAGATATTCATTGCTCATGGTCGGGCCACACCAGTGTAACAAACCTGAGTACATAAACTACTTAGAGGATACTTTCTTCAACAAAAACCACTGTAAAAACTACAAAGTAGTTGCAAAAAGAAAGGTTTATACCAGCATCTTATATCACATGCCATATAATAAGTACCAAATAGATAACTCAATTCAAATATAAAAGTTCACAACATAAAAAAATAAATTAGAGGAAAAAGTAGATGGAGTTTTTTTGTTGTTGTTGGGAAATCCCCAGACGAACCATAGGGGAGAATTTATTAACAAGAAACTGAAAAGGTTTTGCCTAAACAAAATCAATGCGGCTAAGGTAAGAAAGGACCATTATGAAAAATATTTTGATAAAGATATGATACACAAGATATACAGAGCATTATCACAAATATAAGACCAAGAACAATTTACTTATAGTTAAGTGGCCAAAAGATATGAACATGCAGTTCTCAAAAGAAATGCAAACTATTAAGTAACTGTATAAAAGATTTGCTTTTCAAGTCAGTAATAATAGAAAAAAGGTAAATCAAAACAACTCTAATGCTTTACCCAAAGAATTGGCAAAAGATGACAAAAGGTACAAATAGTCAACATTAAAGGGACTATGGAAAGACAGGAAAGTTAATGCACTGTTCGTGGAGCTATGATTGCTTCAAGCATTCTGGAAAACAAACTGGAATTTTATTGAAAAAAAAGTGACTAAAATGTCCATACTCTTTGACCCAGAGATCCTACTGTTAGACATGTAGCCCAAAGAATTCAAAGACTTCAGAAGTAAAAATAAATGCCCTGAATTTACCAAAATATTCATAGTAGCACTTATTTACGTTAGCAAAAAACTGGAAACAAAGTGGGTGCTCATTGATCAGAGAATGGCTAAATAGACTGTGATATATGACTGGAATGGAATATTATATCATCCCAAGAGATGAGAAATGAGGAATTCAGAAAAACATAGGAAAATATATATGAATTCACGGAAAGTGAGGTAAGCAGAACCAGACAAACAATATGCACCAATTTAAACAGAAAGAACAAACATTTATTAAGCACCTAAAATATGCCAAGTGCTAGAGATACAAAATAATTTAGTCCCTGCCCTCAAAGACTTTTCCATTCTGCTATAATCCATGAATAAATGAGACTACTGGCCATGAGAAGAATAAAAAGAATTCTTCCATTTTACAGTTGGGTAGGCTGAGGAACTGGTTATGATGTAATCAAGAATAGGCTCAGGAATTCCCTTGTCTTGTGTGTGAATAACTTAAGGGCTATCCAGTGCATTAAATAATAAATTATTGGGGAAAGATTCAGAAACAGAAACCAAATAAAAATGAGGAAAATGTACCACCTTGTGTTAAAATTGCAAGGGAGCATAAAAGTAACCAGTCCTATGTTGAATCAGCATAGGGATAAGATACTTCATTGACTGTGGATGGATATACACCCAAACACCAGGATGGAAACTCATTTCCAAAGCCATGCAGATAAATGAATGAAAAGACATTTGCATCACCTCTGGAATGTCCTCTGATAAATGCCTTCTGCATAGAATCTCTTGATGGCACTTTCCAGTTCTCAAAGAACTTCCACATATAGTCTCTTCAGATTTAACTAAAATGAACCAACAATGACTAAGTGCCTTCTGCTGAGAAAGATCAAGGTAAGCTGAGACTCTTCCCGGGCCCTCATTGAGCTTACTGTCTAGCAGATGGAACCCTATGCTAAGCAATGACTTTTTTCAGATTCAGACTTAGATCCATAACACCAGCCTTCTGTATGCAAACACAGGTCTGGTCTGGGAAGATGTATCCTTTGCTTTCTATAATCTTTCTCATTTCAAAACCTGGATTTATGATGATTTTTGAAAACAAAAAAATCAAGAGTAAGGTTAGCAGTATTCCTTAAATTAAAGGTTGCTTGCCAGTCAAATCTAAGGACCTTGAATCCCCGGTGTCTAGCACATAGGAGGCACCTAACAAATGCTTGTTGACTTGAATTAAGTGGCTCTAGGTCTAAATGGATAACTTTAGAGCAAGGGATAGACAGTATTTCAAGATGCACATGATCTCATGGTGGAGAATTGGGGAGGGGATGTGGATATCATCCATGTAAATTACCAAGGACAGGAGGAACAGAAAGCAAAAGAAAATATCAAAAGTATAGTGAAGATGACATAATGGAAACAAGACTGCAACTCCTCCCAAGCTTCCTTCTCTGGGCCTCTCGTATTTTGTCCTATAATAATTTGAGAAGAATGGAGGTCTCCTGGCAAGTTGATGGCCTAGTCTTCCATTCAGCTGTCAGTCTTGGTCCCTTAGTCAATAGTAGGAGCAAGGGAATCTCCGTTATTCTGCTTGTGTGGTAAAATTCCTCCTTAGCACCAGGTCATTTTCCCAAGGCAAAAACAAACTGCCTGATGACTAAAATTTGACCACACTGAGGAAAGCCCAACTGGCACCTCCTCCACGGTTTTGGCCCTGCACCAAAGGTGGCAGCAGCAGCACACTCCGCTGTCCTTGTGTGCTGACAAACAAAACAGCCCATCCGCACCTAAATAGGTACAGTCCCCTTCAACATCATCCCCTTGGGAGGCTATACCTCAATTTCAATGAGGTTGCCATGGTGTAAACCACTATGGGATTGACACCTCTTTGTGAATGGATTTTTAAGCCTGGCAGTCCTTCACCCTAAGATTTGAGTTTTTTGGAAACAGCTAAAAGTCACTTAGAGTCACATCTGCTGGCTAAGTTGAGTGATCAAGCTGAGAACTACCTTTAAAGATATGGCATCAAGTTATTTCATGAGTTGCCATGAAACAACTTTATGTATCATTAAAAATACTGTCACCTGAAAGGTAATGAGAAGCACAGGATGGGTGCATTATCAACAGGGAACTGCAGAAGAGAAACACTACAAAGTATGTCATCAGAGAGATTTATGGCCAAAAAAGGTAGGCAGGCAGGTAAGGAGAGCGACATATAAATTGACAGATGGCCTTCATGTTCCATTTGTATGTCAAGAACTAGTGGGGAGTCTGTGGCCTTGAGGCCACACATGGCCCTCTAGGTCCTCAAGTGTGGCCTTTTGACAGAATCCGTTCTGTGAAGTTTGGATGGATGGATGGCCCCTAGCATATTGGAAAGACCACCTGTGGGAAATTTATGAGAGAGGAAAGACAATAGATTCATAAAAGATGAAAGTACATAGAAAAGTTATGATCTGCATTGTTGGAGGGAACACTTACATTGGTGAGGTCACAGATCCATCCATGTATCCAAGAGACAGAAAATAATGAGACCAATTTCCTTGTATGGCTCTTATATAAGCTAGCTCTGAAGAGAATGTGTTCATTCTTAAGAAGACAGCAGTAATCTAGATAGAGACATTCTGGTCTGTTTAAAAAAAGAAAAACCATCACCCCACCCACCCACCCCCTTAAGAATCCCCACAATGGTTTCATCACTTTGTAAAGAGTGTTTCATAGGCTCACAGGATCATTTTCAATTCAAACATTAAACACCTGTTGTGTACAAGGCACTGTGTTATACATTGGTAATATGAAGGCAAAAAAATTTAGTCCTTGCCCTCAGGGAGCTTACACTGTATTATTCTTAATTCTCCTAGGAATCTAGCTTATGGTGAATTATGAGAGAGAGAGAGAGAGACAGAGAGAGACAGAGAGAGACAGAGAGAGACAGAGAGAGACAGAGAAGGGAAAGAGGAAGGATTTCAAACCAGTGCCTAGATAACAGTGACACTAAGTGGGTATTTTGTAGTGTCCTAATCAGTGACCAGAAAAATGAAGCATGATTTCAGGACTATCCCTCTACACCCATAATGCATACCCTGTGGCCCCAGGGCCACCAAAATAAAGGTGATTTACCGAAAATGTACTGGGCCTGGAATTTTATAAGTAAAAGCCCTTCTAGTTATGTGAAATGACATCACCTCAGAGCCCTGGGCTCCCAATTCTATTAACAGGAAGGAAACAGACCCACTGCTCTTTAAAAGCAGCTTCCTCTTTGCTCTATTAATTTCAGAGATTAAGCAAGCCACTCCTCTGGAGGCATAATAGAGAAGCCTAACAGCCATTATGTCTGCTGCAACTCCTGCTAACCGATTCTCAAGATTTGGGTGATGTGTGGGCCTTGCGTCTCAAAAGTCAGTAAGAGAGACTGTACTATAAAAAGCTTTCAGCCTCTCTTGTTTTTATAACTATGGTGGACCTTTGAAGTACAGTGAAGATCCCTAAGCTGGTTTCAGAATCTGGGCCACAGATTCTTTCTAAAGGAGGCAAGTGGAAATATGTCAGATTAGCCTTTAAAAGGATGCCAGGACCAAAGACATTTTATTGAATGGGAATCCCTTTTTGTACCCTGCCCTTCGAATCCCTGTTCTCAGTCATACTGAGAAAATCGGCCTAACCAACATACACTTCTTGTAATTCTGACAACGGCTCTATATTAGGGAAAAAGAACTTCCTTCCTTCCTGCTCTAGTTCAGAGTGTTGTGGTGGTGTAAATAGCCCTGAAAGGAGGGGGCAGAGACCTGTATTTTAGGTCCAGTTTTGCCCTACCTCTGAGACCTTGGACAAGTCATGGAATCATAGGATTTAGAGCTAGGACAGACCTCAGAGATCATTTTACTGAGACCTGAGACCCGAAGAGGGGAATGAATTTGTCCAAAGTCACACAGACACTAAGTGGCAGAGCTGGCATTTGAACCCAGGTCCTCTGGCATCAACTCTAGCTCTCTTCTCACTGTTAAACACTACCCTCTCTTCTCTCTGAGATTTTCTCATTCATAAAATGGAAGAATTAGACTAGAGAGTTGCTAAAGTCCTTTCCATTTTTAACACAGCCTCAATGAATGACCACAGATTATGGCAAATGCCTGATGACATTTACTAACACGATAACCACTGCCTGTTTCTCCAAAACTCCAACCACATTATTTGCATTCAAGTTCATGATCAGAAACATCCAGCAAGGTCTCTCCTCTACCCCACAGCACACTGTTGGGATATTCCTAGGTCATTCTGGGTTCTAAGAGGATTTCTGAACACGATAGAAGACAATATACCTGCTTCCATTTTCCTTAACAATTATCATTTTCTCAAACTCAAACACTGTCTCATTTTATTATAGATTCTCAAAGGTTTTTTTCCCAAACTGTGAAGCAAACACTAGAATAAGGACCTCAAAGAAAGAAAAATGTATATATGTATATATAAAAATATATGTATATATGTCCTTCACATATGAAGGTGACACTTCTGAGGAAAGTTTTAGCTTTGTGCCTGTTTTTTTTTAAATTATGAAGACTGTCTTGTGACATTCTGGGCCTAGGGAGACACAATTCTGAACTGCCTAGATAGGGTGAGGGGCACACTTTCTCACCACAGAACAGAATAAAATGGGTGAGGGAACATAGAGTCCTGTTAAGAGCACAGAGTTGGGAATCAGGAAGTCTAGGCCCTGCTCCCAGCTCTGCCACAGATCATGTGACCTTTTCTCTCGGGGCCTCAGTTTCCCCTTCTTTAAAATGAAGGGGTTGGGCTAAATGGCCTCCTTTATTTCTGATACTTTCTGACTACTGCTCATCCTGGGAATACTCCCTTACCCTGGCTTTGTTAGGCCCATGTGCTAACCAGCTACAGATAAGCACACACTTGAGAGAAGAAATATAGTTTATGAAGGGGATCACAAACACTTTACATAAGTTGACATGAAACAGAGCAGCAGAAGGTTGGCCACCAGGGAATTAATTTTTTTTAGCCATGTCAGTTTATAAAGACTTTTACTAACTCGTGGAGAGGTTGGGATCTATGCCAGTGGAAGGAGCAGATTAAAAAAAAAAAGGCCCAGATCAAGGACTCTCTCCTGGTTCCTCTTCTCTTTTTGGTGATCTCATTGGTTTCCATATGTTCAATCATCATCTCTATGAAGATAATTCCAAAATCTATAAATCCAACCCTTATCTCCCTCCTGAGCTCTCTACCTGTATCACCTGTTGGGCATTTCCATCTGGATATCCCATTGGCAACTCAAAATCAACACGTGCAAAATGAAACTTATCACGTCCCCTTTTCTACCTCTCAACCCGACTCTTCCTCCAAACTTCCCTTTTTCTCTTTCTCTATCTTGCCAGTTAACTTGGGTCCAAAACATCCATTGTCTTTGACTTTTTCCTCTTCCTCACCCACCCATCCTCCCTTCAATATCCAATCAGTTGCCAAGTCTTGCCAAGTCTACCTCCATAGCATCTCTTCTAGAAGTCCAATCCCCCTTCCCATCTATCCTCTGCACAGTGTACAAAAATGTTCTAGGACCTTTAGTGGGCCCTGGTTCCTCCAGGATAAAATACAAACTTCTAAAACTTGGCCTTTAAAGTCCTTCACAAACTGCCTCCAAACTCCTTTTCCAGGTTGACTGCAAATGACTCCCCTTCGCTCTGCATTCCAATCAAATACGCCTACTTGTGGTACCTCAAAGTCTCCTGCCTCCACACCTTTATACTGCCTCCTCATCTCCACCTCTTATAATTCTTAGCTTCATTCAAGGCTTAGGTCATGAGCTTTCAATAGGAAGTCTTTTCTGATCCCCCCTTCCTCCTAAAATGATCATGTATACACTTAGCTGTTCATATGTTGTATCCCCCAGTGAAATGGAAACTCTTTGGTGGGATAGACTATTTTTCATTTGGTCTCTGTATCCCTAGTGTCCAGCACAATGCCTTGTACATAGTACATATTTAATAAATGCTTATTGCTTTGGTTTGGATGGAAACATGGGATTGGAACTGGATGATTTTTTTTTCTTACCAAGACACAGATTCATAAAGCAGAAACACTTTCTTCCTATAAAATTCTTTTGGGATTGAGTTTCCAGGATACAGACCTCAAGCTATAAAACCTCTCCAGATAAAATAATTGACCAATTCTAACTTTTTTCACAAGTTGCATTAGCCTCTAGAGCAGTGGTTCTCAACCTTCCTAATGCCATGTCCCTTTAATACTTGTATGTGGGCATATCTGCATGTGGGCAGACCCTCCTGGAGATGGATAGAGGAGCAGTGTCTCGGTTCCTAAGACCATTGGAAATATGTGTTTTTCCAATGGTCTTAGGCAACCCCTGTGAAAGGGTTGTTTGACCCCCAAAGGGGTCGTGACCCACAGATTGAGAACCACTGCTCTAGAGAATTTACGCCCTAGAAACAACCTCTGTCCTAGCATCAACGCCTTTGGCTTGCTAGTGCTAACTCTCTGGCTGCCAGGATTCTGGACCCCTAAACCCACTGCCTGCTAGATGTAGGATATGTACCTGATCCCTCATGTTCAGCTGGACTATTTGGCATACCTTTGTGTACACACCCCTTTCTACTCATCCCTACTCCCACAGTGGTCCTATCATTACATTATATAATTATATAAATTACCCATGATCTGACCTGATGGGAGGGGGTGAGGAAGAAATGAGAGAAGATAGAGAGGAAATGAACAAGAAAAGGGAAGTGATGGACATGGAAAGAAAACCTTAACAATGTTTTTAGGGATGCACCAATGTCACAGGTTGCCTCCCCTTTGCCCACAAAAGAAAATGATAGAATGCTGGAGTAGAAAGGAACCTTAAAACTTCTCTATGCTAATCCCTTCCACATGTAAGAATTCCAATGGAAACCTCTTTGATAGGTGCTTATCTAGCCCAGTGGTGTTGGCTTTGGTGTAAGGACTAAGAGGAACAAGACACAACCGAATCGGACAGAACTGGGATGAATGCTCCCATCCTGTCTTAGACTAGGGTACCCTGGAGCCTCAAACACTATGTCTGTGTGATTCAAGCTCAAGCAGGTTCTACAATAGACTGGAAATCTTTCAAGTACAGGCCTGATCATGGAGTGTCATGGTGCATGAGGATAAGCCAAGCTAAGGTTGACAACAGAGTGATAGCAGCTCACAAAGACTTTCTTCTTAGCCAGAAAGGAACTGCGAACTATTTTAGCAGAGGCAGAATTTGCACCAACAAAATTATAAGTAGATTCAGGCCAGTGCTCTAGCCTTTTGGGATCTTGACTCTTCTATCCAATGTGCTAATAATCCTTTCTAGCTTTTTGCCAGCCATGTATTTGATAGGCCTTTATCAAAGTCATTGCTCTAAACTGTGACCAATGTAGGGTCAAATACTAAGAATTATAAGAACTCTTGCTAAGAATTATACTCATTAACCAGCTCACAAGGACATATATGTATTTTTCCAACTCTCCCCACCTGGCCATACAACTTTTTCTCTACACAGAAGAAAATAAAACAACATAGTTAAGTCATACCTAAGCAAGGGAATGAGCAACCCTAGAGGAAAGCAGTCATTTGATTTGTGCATCAGGTCTCTTGATAACTAATTCTACAGAGACGGGAAATGTGAGCGAGAAACCATGAGGAACAGCAATTTCAATGTGGGCCAGTAGCCCTTGGTTGTCTGCAAGAATCCTTCAAGGAGAACCACAGGCTGCTTGAAAACTCAGATTATAAAGGACATTTTCCAGTACAGACTGGAAGGTACACTGAAGAGAACCCCCCCCCAGAACATTTTAAAGAACTCTATCTGCAACAAAGCTTATAATGATTGAGGTAAAAGCAGCAAACATTACTCAAGCTTAAGATCCAGGAATTTGGAAACATTTGAGAGAGTGTGTAGGAAGCCTAAAGATTTGGCTTCTTCATGACAATGTTCTGACTCAGTGAGCTTCCAGTGAAACAGTTTTTGATCAAAACCCCATTACCTCCCAGTTCCATCACCTACCTTATTCACCAGGCTTGGCTCCGAGTGACTTGGTTATTTCCATTGAGAAGAAATATTTGCCATTACTAGGGACATCTAAAAGCATGTGAGGAGGCTCCTCTAAAAACACTGTTCCCAAAGAAGAATCTCAGAAAATGGTTTGAGAAATGGGAATACCTGTGGAATAAGCATGTAGCCCTCCAAGGAGGTCAACAAATAGGTGCAAAATGGAACAGATATGCAGGCGCTTCTACAGTGATCTGATTCAACTAGACAAAGACTTATCCAGCATCTACTAGGTGCTAAGTGCTTGAGATGAGAAAAGGTCTGTTCTCATTAGGGACACTTAGAAAACGGAACATGGAGTACAGCAAAGAACACTCAATTTGGAGTTAGAAGGCTTGGTCTCAAATGCAGGTTCTGCCACTTAATACCTGTGTGACCTTGGCCAAATGATTCTCTGGGCCTCCTTTTCTTCCTCATGTGTAAAATGACGGGGTTGGACTAGATATTCCACTTTTACAGTCTATGATTTTCTATGTCTAGACACATGAGTCCTGTCCTGAATGCCACGAGCAACACTGGGCATTTACAATAAAACCCGAGACTCCTGCAAACTCTCTGGAATGAGACACTGAACGGCTCCAAAGTGGAGCATCAAAAGGCAGAGAAACTGGCCAAGTCTATCGTCAGAGAACATTTCAGTGCTTAGGGATTCATAACCCACTGTGCAATATTTGTAACCATTTGCAAGAGATACAAGGCATCTAATTATAGTATTGTGCTAAGAAATATGTCAGCTTCCCCAAACATCATATGTAGATTTACAAAGTCAATTGTAAAAGCATCAGCTATAGCACTTGCCACTTAATCTAACCCAGGGCCAGAACAACACTCCATTTGCAGACAAGAAATAGGAAGGGCTTTCAACCTCCGGAGAGAATAAAAGGTTGAGCAGTCCCTTGCCTCAGTGTGACCGCTCTGCTTTGCAATGTGACCTCACCAGGTCTTTTTTTTCTCTCTTTAACTGCTGACACCGTGAAGCTGTTGACCTTTTACCAGTGACCTGTGTAATCAATAAACAACTCACAAAGTCTTTCTATGGAGCTGCCCCAAGCCCTGGTTTGTCCTCTTTTGTGCCATTCCATTTGAACTTTCCCCCCAGATTCCTGTTTTGGGCTGAGTGGCCTTCATGCATTGCCATGTAGCTTAAAACCCTACCCACCTGTGTCCTCTTCCACTTGGCTATAAATCAAAATTGCCAAGGCTTCCAAGCCAGGGCAAGAGTTGGGTAGTTTGAAGCAGCTTGTTCTTAAGACAGAATCCTGATTGAAGGAACCAATACTTGTAGAAATCAACATTACAAGCAAAAGCAAAGTGTTTTTCAAGTTGGCCACTTCCTGAAAACTCACTCAACCTTAAGTGGGCAATGGACAGCTGCTTATGGCTGCCCTTTGGGAGAAGTGGGAGAGATGTTCTCTGCCACTTTGGGAGGCCAAAAGAGGACAAGAGCCCAAAAAGGAGATGACAGCAGTGGAGAAAATACCAACCTTGTCACACAGGCCCTTACGGCAAAACTGGATTCAGGCTGTCTATACTGCTGGAGCACTGACCCATTTTAAAATCTTTTTTTTTTAATGTTCATTGATTTTCTATAGTACCAAACAACCTGCCCTCTGCCATAAAAGAATCTCATACAATCTGAAAAGCTAAAAACAATTAGAGTTCCTGAATTTCCAGGTAATCAAGAAGTAGAATAACAGGGTTGAAAGTGATTGTATATCTAATGGATCAGAATAAAAATCTAAAATCAAATCCTAAACTTTGAGATTTTTCTCAGATTTAAAAAAAGAGTACCACAAACCTGAACTGAGAGACCAAGAAAATGAAGGTTGGTTAGGATCGGTCTGGCTGGGCTCCAAGGGTCTCAGACCACTCGCCACAGGTCAGCAAACACACATTTCTAGGGCTGGCAAGGATATAAAAGCACTTGGAGCACCCTGGAGAAAAGGGGCGTCTAAATTGAGTTAGAATTGTTTACTGCCACCAATATTCCTATTCAATTGGCCTCCCTACTTCCCTACCTCCTAAATCAGCCAATTTCCATTCGCATTCACCTGGGTGACATGGTAGTAAACCCAAAAGTTTCTACTTCTTCCAACCCTTCCAGTTCCTAGCCCTAACTTGGACATTGCTCCAGAAAGCACACACAAAAAAGGGGATTTTAAGGTGATTTATTCCTGCTGGCCCCAGACTTCCTATACCGGTTCTCCTGGAAGTGCTGGGGTAGAGAAAGCAATTGGTTTTGTTGACAGTTTCAGCAAACCATCATCCTTTGCGGGAGATACAACTAGCTCTCTGACCCCAGGCATGACAGGAGAACCCCAAACTGTATGAAATGGCTAAAAAATGGTTAGCAACCAACATTGGCATTCAGAAGGACAAGGTAGAGGAGAGACCTAGTACATATAGCATAGAACCTTGGACCAGTAGTAGACCTGGGGTCTACTACTAGCTGTGTGACCTTGGGCAAGTGCCTTCCCCTCTCTGTGTTTTCACCTATAGAACAAGGGGGTGAGACTAGATGACCTTTTCAAGCTCTGACAGTCCAGCTCTCTGACAATTTAAAGGTTTCTTAGAATGGATATCTACCCATTGCTACATAATCCCAAATGGGATTATTGCCTAACCTAATTAGAAAATGTGACTTCCTGATAGTGACTGCTTGAAAAACTATATCCAAATGTGGAAAGATTGCAAGATTTGAAGTTAGAGGACCTGGGTTCAAATCTTGACTCTGGTTCTTCAGTTTCCTCATCTATAGAATGATAGAGTACAACTGGGGGGTTGTAAGGTCCCTTCCACCTCTATGTATGACTCTACGATCTATCTTAGATTCCCTCTCTATCAAGCTAAAGGTTGGAGAAGTCACCGAAGACCAACTGAAGAGATAAACCACTTGGATTCTTAAGTACCAATTTAGAGAAGTGTTAGCCTTGGATCTTTTTTTTTGTCTTTTTGGAGGGGGGAAGGCAGGGCAATTGGGGTTAAGTGACTTGCCCAAGGTCACATGGCTAGTAAGTATCTGAGGCCGGATTTGCACTCAGGTCCTCCTGACTCGAGAGCCAGTGCTCTCTTCATTGCATCACCTAGCCGCTCCTAGCTTTGGATCTTAATCTAAAGGCCTCACATTTGTATAGCACTTAAATACTTTCACACACACACACACCCTGCCCCCACTATTGCCATGAATCCTCACAAAAACTCTGAAAAGATAGAACCAGACACTTCAAGTTGGAAAGGAACCTTATCTATAAGGAAACTGAGGCTCAGAGAAAAGTGCCTTACCCAGGATCATACACATAGGAAGTGGGAGAAATAGGATTTGAACTCAGGACCTCTGACTCCAGATCTAGTATTTTCCTTCCACTGCAGCATGCTTCCCATGTTATACATGTAGATGGAGAAATGGGGCCCAAGATTAAGTCATTTGTCCGAGGTCACACAGGGAACCAGTAGCAGAGTAGAAACAAACTTGGGTCTTCCATCTCCTGGGCCAGGAAGAGTCCTTCTTACAGGGTGACCTGATTAAGGAACATTTTGAGGTTTGCACCATATTTGTCTCTTAGCCTTATGCATTCATTACCTTTCCAACAAAACAAGATTGTATCAATAGGAAAAGTTAGCCAATGAAGTAGTTTTGTTTTTGGTTTGTTTTTTTTTAAGTGTGGTTTTTAAAAACAGACAGAAACATCAACTTTGGGGAGTAATAAGAACAGGGAGGAGTTAGAATGACCAAGGCAAAAAGTACGGCCTTCGTTAAAAACCCCTGAAAAAGTGTTCTGGGTTTATTTCGTCTTTTCAAATCCATTTCACAGATCTCAGGGGGTTTCTAAGAACATAAACATAACATCCTAAGAATGCTACTTAATAACAATAATAACTCACATTGAAGGTTCACAAAGCACTTTATATACAGCATCTCATTTGATCCTCAGGACAACTCTGTGAAGTAGGTACTCTTATTCCCATTTCACAAATGAGAAACTGAGGCGCATAGAGATTGGTGACTTACCCTTTGGTCACATAGCTACTAGTGTCAGAGGTGAAATTTGAACTTAGGTCTTCCTGACTCCAAGACCAATAGTCTTCTGGCCTTTAGACCTTTCTAGCAACTTGCTTTTTATGCCTGAACAAATTCTCTCAAGTCTTAGAAATGCAAATTATTTGCAATGTTATTCCATAAATGAGATCAAGTCAGTGTGGTTGCTACCAACGGTTTTGCAGGATACAATTTCATTTGTATCCGTTTGCCTCTTCGTTCCCAATTGGCTAGACTGGCCCTGCTTTAGAAAGAGAAAAGAACAGGCAGATATAGCTACACATTTCTGAAGTGGGTCCAGAAAATTTTCTTTGAGAACTCATTCAATGAAAGTGTACAAACAGGCATTAAAAGAGGAATGTCATTTCATAAAGAGCTACTCAACTCTATGTTGGGACAAACATAAGCCAAATGCAATGCGGACATTGAGCTTTGGGCTCCAAAAGGAGATGGAAGGGAAAGCTAACACTAATATTTTTATTAGACAATCCTGTTTGGGAGCAGACGCCAATTTCCGCATTCAAAACTATGAATGTGGATTCTCATGGCCCGCTTTCAACATACAGTTAACCTATTTAGCAAGCAACCAGCTATGCATTTCTGGGCTATACTGGAAGAAGACAGAAAAACAGAAGGCTTAATAAACCTTGGCCATTAGTGTCAGACTAAATCACTTGACCCCACAGCTCAAAAATACTCAGCCCAAAAATCCCAAATGCTAATAAGACAGACATCTTTCCTCAATCCAGTCAGTCTCTTTTCCCTGAGTCCTAAAGAACACAGGCTGGGGCCTCATTGTAAATGCATGTGTCATTAGGCACGCCTCACTGGGGCTCCTGATATTTCAATAAAGGAGGAGGAGGAGGGAGCTAGTTTAAGAAAAGTGGCCCAAGTCTTGCTTCAGGCCTGTTCTGTGTCAGGTCACTGCTCCTGGTTGCTTGTGCTGAGCTAAGCTTCAGTTAACAAAGTGAACTTGAGATGTTCTCAAGTGTACGTGAACTGCTGTGTATCATCACTCCTGGATGCTACTCTGTCTTCTCAGGCTGACCTCTTCTACACTGTCAGGTAAGCTATTTCAAAGCAGAAAAAAAAGTCACAATCAGAATCCAAACTCCCTCCACACACCTTCAATGGCACTGTTGGCTCAGATTTCTTGAAAGATAAATATTTAACTCCAGATTTTCAATCAAACACAAACATATTTCTGGGGTTGAAGATTAAACCTGCTTGAGCTAAGAAAAACCAATATCAGTGCTGTGTGCTTCACGGAGATAGTGTGAGATCTTGGAAGAGCGCTGGGCCATGCTACAATGCCTAGGTTTGAATCCTGAATCTATACTGACTGCCTGGGTGAATTTGAATAAGGCCTTTCCCTGCTCTGGGCCTTGTTTTCTGGATCTCTAAAATGAGGGGGTTGGCCTATGTGATCTCTGAGGCCCCTTGAGGCTCTGACACTCTACGCTCCTATGACTCACTCAACTGATTGCAGAGCTACAGACTCTCAGAAGTTTTATCCACTATTTTCCTTCTGTCATATACCCAGATGACTAAGAATAAGGGCATACCCATAGAAAGCTCCTAGGGCAAAATTCTGCAGGAATTCACTCACTGAGTCAATCATTGTCATTGCTTCATTCTGCCTATGGCTCTCCTACCTTTATGATTTTGTTCTTTCTGCCTCTATCACTTTCCATTTGTCCATGTAGCTCAGGGCTGTAGAGTGGGCGTAATAAAAGAGGTGATATGCTCACGATATGCTTCAGTTCAGTTCAGGGATAGTCAAATCCCCTCAGCTGGCTAACTTTGGCATATCCAAACTATAAAGCCCTGATACATCTTTGCCTTTAAAATGGTAGAGAAATCTCTGGAGGTTTATGAAATTCATTTCATATTCATTTAAGAAACCCATCATGTTATCAGATTGTATCTTGGCTGGCTTTCACTTGGGCATTGGGAGTTATAGGATTCTACCTTCTGTGTCTGAGACTCTGCTAGCCATTAAAATATAGCCCAGCTCTCAAATGATTATGGGCTTATGCTCAAGACTCAGGCTAAAGCCAAGCAAAGTACTAGAGCTCAGCTGTGCAGGAGGAGTTTGTGCTGTCAACATGTCCTATTGTAGGAGCTTACTGCTATAGTCAACCAAATCTTTCTGAGCACCCTCACTGAGCTGTGCAACTGAGGTACAAAAAAAAAAAAAATCTGACCAGCCTGGCCCTGCTTACCAGCAATTTATCTTTCCTGTCCTCCACTTGACTGGTAAAGTCGTACTAAGGAGGTGACCCTAAATATGAATAGGAAGGCAGAAAAGTCTAGACTAGTCTAAGATAATGCTATGAAAACCTAGGTCCATAGGGATATGGAAAAAGACTCCAGGACCAGTGGATTTAAACACTGAGGAACACTGAGACTTTAAATGACCTTCTGCCTCAACCTAGAGGGGAAGGGGAAGATGAAGTTAAAGCAGTTTTAAGAGAAGGTTCTAGCACGAATCTAGAACAAGAAGCTTAAAATCAAGGGCAGGAGTGAGATATGCCTGAAAAGGAGAGTTGAGTTAGAATGAGCGAGACCCAAGGATGCTTTGAAATGTCAGAAATGAAGCGACAGCCACATGGCAACATACGGTGGAAGACTGGATTGATGGAGTGGGACGGTCTTAAGGAGGTAAGGGGGGAGAGAAGAGCTTGAAGTGTTAGTTTTAAGCGACTGGAAGCAAGGTCTTGATTGGTAAGATGGAAGATCAGGATGCTAGAAAGGCTGTGAAGGCGATAGATAATGATGGAACAGAGGGGAGAAGTCAGGATACCTGGGAGGTTGTCTCAGTAGCTATAGAGGACACTCTTCCTTAAACCTGTGTGTGTGTTGTGCTGTTTTGTGTCCATGATGTTAGGTATGGAAATTCAAAACTTCTTGATGTGTGTTGTGTAATTGTGTGTACTTGTGTCGGATATGAAGACACAGAACTCAATAGCTACTTTTTTCACTGAGTTAAAAGAAAAAAATACCTAGGAATGTCAATTTGGTGCCAAATGAAGTCTTGTCTCCAGAAAAAGCATTTCTGATTTCTCTCATTGAAAATCTACATTGCCACTGAGAACATATGCTTTTTCAAACATGTTTTAGTGTGCTTTTAAAGCTCTTGACTTTTCACAAGGTTCTGAATCATACGATTTTAATGACTGACTTTATCTTCACATCATTTTTTGGTTAAATTTAGGGATTTACAAAGCAAACAAGCCAGTTAAACAAAGCTAATTACATTCACCAGCGACATCCTTGCTTTTCCCCCTCAGTGCCCGGTGATTTCGGCTCCTGGTGCTCTGATAGCTGCTGACAGCTTGCTGGGACAGAAGAAGGAAGTAGGTCAGAGTAAGCCAGGGTCAGCAACAGAGAATCCCATTAGACAGGCTTAGAGGGCAATCCTGAAATCGAGGAAGTGTGTGATGTAGTGACAACGTCCCAGACACATAACAGCCAGCCTCGGGACAGCCTCCGGCAGAACTTGTACATTTATCGGCGAGTCATTATAATGACCCCAGATAGAGCTTCTCCAGTTGGTTTGTGATTCCTAAGAGGTTCTGCAGAAACCAAATGACAAAAATGGACTTGCAGTTAGCAAGATTATTCCAGACCATAGGCAATATACCACGAGCTACTCTTGCAATGTGACCCTCTAGCTTACAATGCAGGCCTAGTTTCTAGGGGGAGGGGGAGGCAATCTCTTAATATCTACAAAACATGGCTGGGGATTGGGGAGGAGGGGTGAGGGGAGGGAGGGAGAGGGGCAGCTATTCAGTTCAATTCAATAAACATTCATTAAGGGCCTACTATGTGTAAGACATTGGGGCTATAAAGCAAAATTGAAAAGGTACCTCTGCTCAAGGATTTCATGGGCTATCATTGATTTCTTTTTTAAACCAAACCAAACCAAACCCAAACCAGTGACAGTATACAAAGGAATAGACAAAAATGGAACTCTTTCAGTAGAGATTTCTGTCAAGGTGAGTCATTTTAGAAAACTAGACAGATTGGGGTTTCAGCCTGGGGGTTTCAGGTCCCCTGTGCTCAGCAGGGTCCAATTCCTCCAAGGAGGCTGTGGCATTTTCACCTTTAAATGGGAATAGTGGTCCTGGCAATAAGGTCTTTGACACCTCTAAGACAGTCAATGTATTGCAATGGCATTAACAAGGTCCAAAATGTTGATTCCTTCTGGGGGAAAGGATGATATATAACAAAAGGGATAACCAACTTCCAAGTCCAGAAAAAATAATCTGGGTGAATGATGTTGGAATAGAAAAAATCCCCACCCCCAGAAGGTTTAAGAAAATGTCTTTCTCACATCAAAGCACAGATACCCTTGGAGCAGACATTGACAAGGAAACCCATAATTTTCTTGGGACTTTTTAGCAGAAACTCCTGCACAACCAAGAATCTAAACTTTCAGTCTCAAAAAGATTGGTTCCTTTCATTGTCTTTATCGTGTTCTATTTCTTCATAGGAAGAAATTGCAATGAAGCATTCCCTCATGTTATCTGCTTGTTTATGTAACGCCCTTCAAAGAACCTTTAGGTCAATGAGAGCTGCAAACCAAGCAGCCTAAATTTATACTGGATTTTCTGGGTTGGAAGGAAGGGAAAGCCCTGAAACTCAGCTCTCTAGGGGTGCCCACACTAAGGCTCCCAACACATATGGTTCAAGTTGCTCTGACAATCATACCCATCAAACCATTTCCATCTCAATTACAGGGAGCAATTTCTCTGGATTGAAAAGCGTTCAGTTTTGCAAGTTTGTAGCTCAGATTGAAAAAGGACATTTGGTAGGGGCAAAAAACTGGTGTGGTATCTTGGATAAAGTGATGGGCTTAGGGTTAATGAGATCTGGAGTTCTAACTTTGACTCCGACTGTCACTGGGCAACCACTGGCAAGTCATGAACCTCTCTGAGCTTCGGAGCTCCTAACAATGGACAGATTGGCCCCATCTTGGAAAACAGGCATATATTGACAGGGATTCATTGGAAGCTACCATGAATACAGACAGGAACAAAGGGATATCACTATTGTTGGGGGGGTTTGAGGGACATACAGGAGAGCACAAATCAAACAATATTTCAGAAAAAAAGGCGTTTAGACTTGTAAAGTGGTTTGGATTATTTTAGAATGTTCATTTCATTTCCTGTACTTGGAAAAGCCAAATCACAACTTGGCAGGTCCCATAACATCCCTACCCCTTGTCCTTGGAGGAGAATAACAATAGTAAGTCAGGTATTCATAGAACTCTCTGCTTTTCTCTTTAAAGTCTTTTACAAACATTCAATAATCAATTCATGAAAAGCCTTCCATGGTCTCCAAGCTACTTTCCAGCCTCGTCTCCCATCATTCCCCATGTAGTGCTGTGGGATGCAGCTCAAGTGAACTGCTCATGCTTTCCCAATTTTGTTCTGTGTGCAGAGTCTTTCATTTCTGTGCCTGGAAGGGACTTCCCCTACATGCCACCCCATGTCATTCCTCTTGGTTTTTCAAGGTGCAGCTTGGATGCTGCCTTCTCCAGGAAGGCTTCCAAGATCCCCTCCTTTCCTAATCTCCAGCACACCCCATTCGGTTTAATCCTCTTGCACTCCTCTCATTGGAACTTGCATTATGCTCATTTCTATTAAGGCCTTATTCTACCCCTCCCCCCACCTCAAATGAGATTATAAATATGACCTTGGGCAAATTACTAGGCCTCATTTTTTTTTTCACCTGTAAAGTAGGAACACTAGATGGTACGGGAACATGAGATCATGCCTTCTGAATATCAGCTGAAGGAAATGGGACAGGGAGAAGAGAATACTCAGAGTACAAGATAGCTGTCTTGAAGAATTATAAGGGCTAGCGTGTATAAAAGGGATTATACTTTTTCTGCTTTGTCCCAGAGGGCATATCTAGGAACAGTGGGTATCATTTTCAAAGAAGCAAATTTCTACTTAAAGTAAAGACAGCTAGGTTCCACTGCAATGGATAGAATTCCAAGCCTGGAGTGAGGAAGACTCATCTTCATGAGCTCAAATCCAGCCTTAGACACTGGGCAAGTCACTTCACCCTGTTTGCCTCAGTTTCCTCATCTGTAAAATGAGCTGGAGAAGAAAATGGCAAACCGCTCCAGGATCTTTGCCAAGAAAACCCCAAATGGGGTCACAGGGAGTCAGATACAACTGAACAACAACAGAAGTGAACTGGGTTCCTATGAGAAGGAGGTAAGTTCCCCTCCACGAGGGTCTTCCAGCAGAATCTGGGTGATGACTTGTATTCGGAATGTTGTAGCAGGGATTGCTCTGGCACATGATGGCTAAAGTCCCTTCAACTTAGAAATTCTGAGATATTGGGACTATCTATCTCTAAGACATCTTTGACTCGGCTACAGATCGATGATTCCATGGCTGTATTATTTTGTTTATCCTTTTCCAAAGCAGGCTTGTTAAAGTGTTGAAATCTGGCAATGTCTCCAAGTGAGGGGTGGCAAGGGTATCTAAGTTAGGTTCAAACCCAAAGGAAGGAGTACAATTCTAGGTCTCACTCAAGGGCTAACAAGTTAGGGTTAGTCCCATGATTATTGCCATTCTAACATCCAGCTTTGAGTTTGGCTTTTCTGAGTCTGTCTACCCACCAACATACACAGAAACCAAGCCAGTATGTACTATTAAGGCCGAACAGCCTATCCACCTCCAGGTGAGTAGGCAATAAGCATTTTCCCCGAGACATCTAGCTGATGAAAAGGCAAAGTTAAAAATACATCGAACACACTAGAGCAAGTATTACACAGTTCCTTTGGCCACAGGGAGAAAAAAGCAGCTCTCTTACAGTACAAAAATCTAAAATTGATTGTACACGTTTGATAAAAATCAATATAATCTGCAAGTAACTGAATACTCCGAAGACAAACTATCTAATGGCTCAAAGGACCCTCTACTATGGTTTTCATTCCTTGACCAAAATGTTTTTCATAGTCTTGTCTAAGTTATTTCACTTAATGCCACCATGAAACTTCCTTTTCCCATTATCTATGACCACAAAAGGACCATATTTCAAAGTTTCAGGGTAACCTATGTCAATGGCTTAGTGATGCAACCTCCACAGCCCATTTCCCAAATTGGGTTATGTGCCATGTGAAAAGGGGTTCCATGAGAACCCACCATTGTAGGCAACATTCTCAGCTGGAAAAGACTAACTATCCAATGACATCTGAACAATAGTTATTATAAGCAACGATATTTTGCTATTTTTTTTGCTCCAAAGTTCCCCTGCCCTGCCCCACCTAGCCCCACCCTACCCCCTCTCTTTATCTGGGAGGTATTGTCTAGCTCCAGATTTCCTCATACTAGAATTCCTGGGTTCCACAGATATTTTTCAAGCCCCAAAGTCTATGACCAGACCAGCTGGAGAAAAAACTTCAGCAGAAGATCTTTCTAAGGTCCCTTCTAACTCTGAAGCTTAGCTCCTAAGATAAAGAGGTCAGAGAAGTCCTGGGGAAAAACACCTTGTCAAAGTCAGTGTTCCTGCTCACGTGACTGTCTTCTACTTAAGCTTTCAGATGTTCCTTGGTACCTGCCTTCCCACTGAAGAGGAAGAAAGAGGATCAAAAACCTGGTTTTGAAGCACCTTATTCGTGATAACTAAGTTGCAGAGTCCACTGGCTTTCTCCTTCTTTCTTTATCTTTTGAGTAAGAATTTCAGGCCAAACTGCCTCCAAGTTTCATGGTTCAAATTTAGCCTGCCAATTAATCGCTAAGGCAAAGTGGAATCCATTGTAGCCAGAGAGTTTTCCTTACCCTAAAGCTGGGATTGCTATAAGACTGGAGAGATAGGCCCAGTTCTCAGAGATAAGGGGGCAGGGAACCTCTACCAAACTGTGTTAAGGTATTTATAGATGGATGAATCTATCCATCAGCAAGATCCAATTTGTTTGAATCACAAAGAATGCTTCCCCTGCCCCACCCCCCCAATCAAACTACTTTTGATAGTGCTCTCAGATGTAGTAGGGGCTCCTGCAAGCAGCAGAGGAAATAGCAAAAAGCCACAATTGTGCAACAACACCAAGACTCTCCCATGGGGGGTTACTACTGCTGGCCTAGCCTGTCTCCCAGGGTTGCTGTGAAGAAACTGCTCTGTAAACCATAAAACACTTTAAGTGGGGGAGGGAGTTGTCTTCAGTATTCTGAAGGAGCAGGAACAGGGCATGCTGGAGTAAGTAAAAAGCAGCAGACACCTAAATGCTATGTTCTGTGGGGGTCATCAGCAAACCGGAGGAAGGTGGGCATCTATCTAGGTGTGCTCTACTAAGCCTGGGACAGAACAGTACAACGGGGAAAACACTGGATTGGGAATCTGGAGACCTGGAGCTCACATCCCGGCTCAGCCATTAGCTAGTTGCAGGACCTTGGGCAAGTCACTTCCCCATTCTAGGCCTCAGTTTCCCTATCTACACAATGTGGACTACATGTTCTCTAAGGGTCCTTCTGGCTCTAAATACATACACTCCTGCATCTATGATTCATAAAAACAAGGAAAAAATGTCTTAATAGTACCTTAGAAAACTGACTTCACTGAGCAAAGACAGGTCCACTTCCCTTTACCAGTTCAGACTAGGAGAACTGGTCACCATGATAGAAAGGTATGGCAAATTGTCCAGTTAATTCCCACTTAGAGCTATGTGTAATGAGCCTTTTGATTGCTAATAAGGGAGGCCAGCCTGGAGAATCTCCACCTACCCTCTTTTCTCCTCCCCAAAAGCTACCATGGTCATTTCTTATCTCTGGAGGCCCAAATTTCTCTACTGAAGGCCAGTCTTGCCTTTTATACATATCTGAGCCGATGCCTGGGAGGCATCTCGAACCCAACTGGAGGCTGGCAGAGCTTGTGGTCTTTCTTCTAAAGCCCACTCTCTCTTCAGAATTGACCTGTTACTACTGAGAGCAAGGTCATATTCCCAATCCCCTAGCTTCCCAACCTCATCATCCTCAATGATTCAGCAGCCTTTGCCCCACAGATCCAATCAGTTTCCAAATCTGACAGTGACCATTTTGACCTTCACAGCATCTCTCAGAGCCAATCCCTTGTCTTTGCACACACAGCCACTACCCCGACGGAGGCCCTTCATCACCTTCACCAGGACTACAGCAATGGTAGCTCAAGTGTTCTCTCCTCATTTTGGCCCATCTTCCATACCACTGCCAAAGTGATTTTCCTAGTCAACCATCCAACCAAACAGGATTTGTTAAGCACCTACTATGTTCCATCCAGGCACTGACCTAGGCAGAGGGGATAAAAATACAATAAATGGAAAAGATCTCTCCAAACAAAATCCCAAACCAACCCTACATTCTAACAAGGGAGACAAATACATAGGTAAGAATGTGCAGAATAAATATAAATCAATACAGATTAGTTAAATACAAGGTGGCTGGAGAAGAAGGGTACAAGTAGATGAGGGGAATCAGGACTGTATAAGAGAGTGCTTGAACTGTGTCTTAGAGAAAAAGAAAGCTTCTGAGTGGTAGCAGTGAAGAGAGAGGCCATTCCAGGCATAGCATGTCTTGGGGGGACAAAGGCAGAGAGAACCAAGAGGGAGTGACATATATGAGGAAACTCGGCTGGATTGCAGTATGGGGGAGGAGGACTAATGTCCAATGAGGCTAGAAAGATATCTTGGAGTCATGTTGTAAAGGGCTTTAAAACCTAAGCAGAGGCATTTTGTATGTGATTGTAGAAGTAATAGGGAGCCACTGGACTTGAAGCAAGTAAGAAAATGATAAGGTCAGACCTGTGCTTAAGGAAAATCACTTGGGCATCTGTGTGGAATATGGGCTAGGGATGAGAAGGTCATTGCCATAGTCCAGGGAGGGCCTGAACTAGGTGCCTCTCTTCCAGAATGGATTCCCTTCTCCCCTCTTATCTCTTGGAATCCCTGGGTTACTTCAAAGTTCAGTCCAGTTACTACTGCTCTCCCTCTCAAACCACCTTGTATTCATTCTGTATGTATCTTGTATCTGCTTATCTAGCTCCCAGTTAGAATAGAAGCTCCTTGAGGGGAGGGACTATTGAATCCCCAGTTCTTAGCACAGTGCTCAGCCCACTGTACTCACTTAACAGATGTTTGTTGATTGATTTCTATAAGATTGCCAAGCCAGGCTTCCGGCAGCTAAAACATAACATAACTGGAAAGGGCTATGGGTACTCTTTCACAGTGACATGGTTTGAAACCACATGATTAAGTCTTTAGAGGAAGATGACTATGAAGAAACTTTTTGAAATAAAAATACAATGAAAAGGATAGAAAGAGAGACAGAGAATGAAGGAGGGAAGAGAGGCTGTCAGAATCTAGCAGAGGCCAACCTCAACTCCAGAGTTCTACTGAGATGCAGAAGGCAACCTTGCAGGATCTGCAGTGACCGATCAACACAAGGAGGACCCTCTGTGTCGGCGATTGCTGGCCGTTATGGGCACACAATATAGAAATCATAGGATTAGAGCTGGAAGGGACCTTAAAGTCCAGCTAGTCCAACCCCCTTACTTGAAAGATGGGGAAATCGAGGCTCAGAGAAGCACTGACTTGCCCAAGGCCACACAGGGCTTAAGTGGCAGAAGTGGGATTTGAACCCCAGGTCCTCTGATTCCAAAGTCAGCACTCTTTCCACTATCCATCCTGCATCTCTAGTTAGGACTCCAGAAATAAACATTAGCTCAAAAGCAAATCAAAGTTTCTGCTTCGCTCCAGTAAATCCTCTTTGAACAGGAGGGGTCTAGAATGGCTACATGTTATTTGATGGGAAAATATGGCTGAATAGGGCTGTAGAAAGAAGACAACACACAAGAATTCCTTTCGACCCCTCCCAAGGCAATCCTCTCAGGCAGAGGCCTGACCTTCAATGTTAAAACTTTATCCCCTCTGAGGAATACGAAGGCTTTTATTCCAGTGAAAATGCAAATAACCCTGAGAGGGGAACAGCTTTAAGCTGGCTACAATCATTTCTACCTTCCCGTGACAGAAGGATCTGCTAGTGCTCTTTGATGGCAAAAGGGACTGACTATATCCTTTTGAAAAATATCAACCTTAGACGGGCCCCTTCCAAGGCTGAGATACCCAGCATCACTACATAGAGGCATCCCCAGGCTGCTCCAAAAGGCTGATGAAAAAGAATTCTGAAGAAGAGTTAGGAGAGCCATAGTCTACTAATGCCTTTGCTACTGACTTTCTGTGTGACCTTGGGTAAGTCACTGCTTCCTGGAGGTTATCCTTCTGAAGCACCTCCAGGCTCTGATGTTATCTGAATCTCTAATCACTAGAAACCTTGCCATTCCTCAGAGCCTCCTATGTAATGACCAGTACCTCCAGAAAGACCTGGAGCCCAGGTGTGGTACAGATGGTTGGGTGCAGTGGGTGCTGCCCTAAAGGAAGTAAATACACAGTCCTCTTTCATCTTGCTTCCTGTGCCTATATAGCTGTCCATATGGAGAGCAGGTAGTCCACTTTACATCACATCTCTGTTGTTGTTGTTGGCAAGGCAATTGAAGTGAAGTGACTTGCCCAGGGTCACACAGTTAGCAAGTGCCAAGTGTCTGAGGTAGGATTTGAACTCAGATCCTCCTGACTCCAGGGTCAGTGTTCTATCCAATGTGCCACCTAGCTGCCCTGACATTTCTATTTTTAAGACTGGAGGCTGAGAGTTTTAAAGTTACAGTTTTGGAGTTAGAAGGGACCTTCGAGATCATCTAGTTCATTTTACAGATGAGGAAACTGAGATCCAGAGAGGACAAGTGACTTGCCCACAGTCACAGAGATAGTGAGTAGCAGAACCCACATTTGAACTCAGGTCTTTTAGACTCTGAATCCAGTGTTCTTTCCACTATGCCAAGAATGCTTAAGCACATGGACGGAAGAATAACAAGACAAGTTGGGGTGTATAGTGGATAGAAAGCTGGGCTTAGAGTTAGGAAACTGTTGATGTGGCTAAGTAAACTGTCCATGGGGTTCTTAGCAAAAATACTGGAGTGGTTTGCCACTTCCTTCTCTAGTGGGTCCAGGCTGGATTTGAACTTGAGTCTTCCTGAAGTAAGGTCCAGTCTTCTATCTACTGAACCACCAGCTGCCTCTGAAGTCAGGAAGACCCAAGTGCAAATCCAGCAGCAACTTACTAGCAGTGTGACCCTGGGCAAATCATTTAATCTCTATTTGCCTCAGTTTCCTCAACTGTAAAGTGGTAGGTAGGTAGTAGTACCTGCCTCTCAGGGTTGTTGTGAGGATCAGATGAGATAAAATATATAAAGCACTTAGTCCGGAGCCTGGCACTTAGTAAACAGTATAGAGATGCTAGCCATGATTATGATCACCATTCTTACTCATTTATAAACCACTCCCTTGGTAGAAGGACTCCAAAGCTTAGTGGGCAGGAGTTAGCTGGCCTCATTCACTAGATCCCCTCAGGGTAATAGCCAGTTCCACCTGCTAGGGGAAGGAAAGCCATATGGCCTTGGCTTGCAACAAGGAGAATTTCAGGCATAGGAAAAAGTCAAAGCCCAGAAAAGCAAGACACTTAAAAAACCAAAACGGGTTCAGGAGCACTCTTCTGGCCATTACTTATGCTTGCTTAAGAAAAGACTAAAAGTCCTTTCTCCCCCCCCCCCTCCCCAAGTCTCTTAGAACAGCAGAGAAATTAGTAGGAGGATCATTTATATTTTGAGTGTGATTTTGAAAAAAAAAAAGTGCACCAAGTCACTTCATTTTTCTCTCTTGCTGCTGTATGAGATAGTGCATTTCCTGTCCCTGGAAGTGATCAAGCGGAGGTCAGATGAACGGCTTGCAGGGATGGATTCATGCTTCAAGCAAGGGCTGGACTACATGACATCAATTGCTTCTAGATTAGAGAGGCTAAGATTCTAGTTTTAACCAACAATCTGTCGTATCTCATGATCTAGAACTTTTGGAGCAAGAAAGTGAGGCTGGGTCTATGATAGACTATAAAAGGAGGGGCTCAAATTAGACAATCATTAATGTCCTTACCAACTCTATGGCTATGATAACGAAGATCAAAGTCACTTGCTGGTCCTCTTGACAAGCAAAGTCAAGGGATGGGCAACAACTGGGACAGACCCTTCACTCACTCCAGGAAGGCTAATCTGAATTACTCATAGGGTTTGAAAAAACGTGATTGACACATAATCTGGAATGGCGATGGACCTTATTTCCCTAAGAAATAACTCCATTGAATCAAAGGCATAAAAATGATTATTTCCTGCCCTTTTTGGTGTAGTCTATAATTTCTCTTTGGGTGAGTTACTCTCTGCTTTTAGAACCAGAATGACAAAACTGGAAAGGCCAATCAACTCATTTTGCAGAAGGAAACACTGAGGTGTGTTGACTTTCTTTTCCTCACCAGCAAATGAAATGTCTAGGATGGTTACTTAAGTCTGTTGGGCTAAACTGAACTAATGGCTTTTTGTAAAGGGCTTTGAGATGCTGAGAGAAAAGTCCCTAAATAAGGATAAACTGGAGAACAGGGAGTAGACTGGGGCTCGGAGTCCCTCTCAAAAGGGCTTCCTGAAGGCATCCTAGCAGCTAAGAGAGATAACTTGGGCTTGGTGTGGCAAAGACACTTGTTGGGTGGTTGACTTCTGTGACATGACAGCTTTTCTGTGCAAACTGTTTCAGAAGGGATTCTGCTCTGGTTTACTATCAGCCAAGTCTCTCCCTTTTTCTTCACTTAGCTGCCCAGAAGATATTGGAAAGGAAAGGAAGAAAATGGTATCCCCATAGTAGGACAACTGAAAAGACTAGAAAAATGACCAACTTGATGCTCCCTCAGTGATAGAGTTGTAGGACAAGTTTTAGTTATCAACTGTGTTTTTCTAGTATGTATGCATCCCTGCAACTGTTATCAAGGGTTCTCATTTCTGGAGTGGCTCCAACATGGTTGACTATCAACTGTGGAGCCAGGGTCCTTGAAGCAGGCCTGGAGCATTTCCCCAGCCAAATGAAAAAGTTATCAAGAGGATGATACAAAGTAATGGAACTTGTTTTTTGCTTAAAGCCCAGTACATCAAATAATATTTCATGTTTTCAGTGGCTTTGGATTTGGAGAAAAAGTTGTCCTTATGGCTTTCCATCCCTTCAACCCCCTACTCCCTAATTTGTTCATGCACTCTTCCCTCCTTTATATGCTTTTTGCTTTTTCCTTGCCCCAAAATCTAGCTTCCATATTAACTGCAAATGTGTCAATTCTTGTGAGCCATTCCCATAATGTTTATCTTGGATCAGATCATTATGGACAAGTACTATTTTATTGCAACACACACAATTTTCTTAGACTGCTGCCCTCTGTTAAGATTTCTTTTTAATTACTTCTGAGAATGGCAAAAATGTTACCACCTTGCATATGAGCTATGTGCCTATAGACCTCTGGGTAGTACAGTTGATCAATAATTTAGAGACTTTTTAGTAAAAAGAGTTTCAAGTCTGGTGTGAATTAAGATCTAAGAGTTTCTGTAACCTTCACAAATAAGACATTTTGAAGCAGCCTCTTTGGACTACAATCTTATCCCTCCAATTAAAGTCCCTGAAGTCTTAATACCCAATAGTGATCCTTTTATATGACTCTTAAAAAAGGCAACTTGGCATTCTAAAAGTTCTGTTGGTGAAACAGCCTGCCAATTCATCTATTATAACCAAGTTTTTAAAATGTGAATGCTACCATAAAAAGTTGGTCATTGGGTGATTAATTATTTTGGCCACAGCAAACTATGAAACAGACAAACCCACAAGGCTATCTTCAGTCCTGTGCGGCTTTACACTGTGATGGGGGTGGAGTGGTAGACCAGTGGAATGGACAGAGGCTACTCCGATCAAACGGCTCTTAGACCATTGGCAGACAAATGTAACTGGGAGTACTCTCACTATGAGATCCTTGTCAAATGAGAGAACTGACACAGCCCTGGAAGAACTGGGCACTGTTCATATTGACATTCTGGGAATTGCAAAGGCAGAGAAGGTGTGGAAGGGTTGTTTGGTAAAGGTGGTGAGCCAGCCAATGAGTGTGTGGAGCCAGGGTTTCTGATAGAGAGCTGTTGACATCCTTCACTTGATGCAGAGGGTCAAAGCCGGCCCATTGTCCTATCAGACTGGGGAGCTTTAAGAGTTGAGAAACCTTCACAAATTCACTGGATTTCCATCCCATATTCTAGACTGAATATTAGTAAACCATCACCAACTAGAGCAGTGGTTCTCAACCTGCGGATTATGTTCAATTTGTAACAATGAAAATACGTCCTGCATATAAGCTATTTACATTACGATTCATAACAGTAGCAAAATTACAGTTATGAAGTAGCAATGAAAATAATTTTATTGTTGGGGGCACCACAACATGAGGAGCTGTATTAAAGGGTCGCGGCATTAGGAAGGTTGAGAACCACTGAACTAGAGGCATACTCAGCTGGAGTAGCTTCCATATAAACTACAAATGTGTTAATGGAATTATCTTTTCTGCTGGTCTCTGAAATTAAGTTGCCTGTAATATCAGATCTTGATTACCTGCACTTAAAGGAATAGAGGCAAAACTAATATAAAAGAGAGAGAACAATGTAGTATGTACTTTTGCTACTATGGTTTTACAATGTAATCACTTATCCCTACAACTCCCAGTTGTCTTTGTAACTAGCCCCAATTTACTTGATCTAAACAATGTTTGCTTTTTTTAAAAAGTGATCTGAGTTATGTCATTGACACTGTGTGACCTCAGATAATCCACTTCCTTTCTTCACATCTTTAAATTCAGAAGGGGGTGTGTGTGTGGAAAATGTGGGAAGTTACTAGACTAGATTGCTAAGGTACCTGCCAGCTCTAATAGTCTAGGAATCTATGATGCTTTCTATATATGAAAACTCTAGAAAATCAAAAGGAAAACTTGTGAGACCAAACATAATAAAATAATAAAAATAAAAAGCAAAACATTTTACATAAATCATTTCATTTGATATACATGCCCATAAATAACCAGTAAGACTTGGGGTGGGATTTGAGCCCTGGTCTTCCTTGATGCCAAGAACAACATACTTTCCATGGCACCATGCATGTTGTAATATCAAAAGTCCACACAGTATGAAATTCCCACCCTGCACAAAGCAATTCAATTCTTATTCCAGCCAAAAGAAGGAAGGATCTTTGAGACAACAGTTGGACATCAATGGTCCTTTCTAAAACACAGCTTTGCTTTGGTGCCCAGTGGCACTGGTTTTTTCAAGAGTAGATGGGTTTGTTTGGAAGGAAAAGTCTTGTTCAATTACATTGTTCCTAAGTCTTGGAGCATAGTCTCAACTTCATTTTAATATGCATGACCATAGGAGATACCAAGTAAACACAGAGTCGTCCACAACCAAACCTCTATCAGTAAACAGTGCCAAAAGCCCTCGGCCCTTTAGGATGAGAAGACAATTAGGCAGACGGTTTTGTTTGGGGCTGGATGGCCAAAATAACCAATGGAAGGAATCACTTTTTTTTTCACAGCTGCCATTTTGTCTCCACAAAAACCAATGTTTTTCCTTAGAGGCAGCATATAAATGCTGGGTTTGGAATTAAGATACCTGGGTTGGAATCCTGGTTCACACTAGCCATATGACCCTGGGCAAGTCTCTTGCCGCTCTATAAAATGCAGAGTGATACTCATGACTCATGATGATCAGAGTGTCATGGGAATGCTATGGGCTTCTGATTTGTAATATTTCAGTTTGAATTAATTAGACATCTGAAAGGACCTTCAAACTTCTGTCATCATCCACAGAATCAGAGCTCAGAGAGCCGGGAGGGACTTTGGAGGGGGCTCAGGCAGATTAAGAAAGTCACCCGCATTTTACAGAGGTGCAAATAGACATGGAAATGGGAGCAGTAGGCCCAGAGCCACAGAGTTATCTCCTGTATTACTGTCCAGCACCTTTTCTATCACACCATGCTGTCTGCATTTCTGAAATGTTAGAGTCAATGTTACAGGATTTTCTGTACCTTCGCTGACAATAGCAGTTCAGCTAGTATCTGGAATCTCTTTCTTTTTTTTCTTTTTGGAGGGGAGAAGGCAGGGCAATTGGGGTTAAATGACTTGCCCAAGGTCACACAGCTAGTAAGTGTTAAGTGTCTGAGGCTGAATTTGAACTCAGGTCCTCCTGACTCCAGGGCCAGAGCTCTATTCACTGTGCCACCTAGCCTCCGCATAGTATCTGGAATCTCAAAACAAGATTCAGGGTGGCAGAAAAGCTGAAGGTTCAATTTCAGGTGTTGCTCTAACCAGGGCAGCTGTGTGACCCTGGGCAAGTCACTTCTCAATGCTCGAGGCAACTAAGTTGCAGAGTAGATGCCATTTTCGTAGAGGAAGCTCCTCACCATGGACTCTCACACCAATGAAATCAGCAATCCATTTGGATCCCTTTGGTGGGGTACATATGTTACTTCATCTGATCCTCTAGAACAGTGGTTCTCAACCTTCCTAATGCCGTGACCCTTTAATACAGTTCCTTATGTTGTGGTGACCCCCAACCATAAAATTATTTTTGTTGCTACTTCACAACTGTAATTTTGCTACTGTTATGAATCATAATGTAAATATCTGATATGCAGGATGTATTTTCATTGTTACAAATTGAACATAACCCACAGGTTGAGAACCGCTGCCCTAGAATATCCACCTGTGAGGCAGATATCAAAATTAGAATTCCCATTGTAGAGATGAGGAAACTAAGGTACCAAGAGGCTAGTCTTCTGGAAGTCACATAGCACTCTAGGCTTCTGGCCTAGCAACCTTGCAGCCATACCTTGATGCTTCCCTTAAAGGGAGCACATTTCTTTTTCTTTCCTTTTTTTTTTGCTTTTTGTAGGGGGGAGGGCAGGGCAATTCAGGTTAAGTGACTTGCCCAAGGTCACACGGCTAGTAAGCATGTCTGAGGTTGGATTTGAACTCAGATCCTCCTGACTCCAGGGCCAGAGCTCTATTCACTGCACCACCCAGGTACCCCAAGGGAGCACATTTTTAATAGGGCTTCTTAAATCTGGGGAACAGGGAGAAGGGATCAAAGAAAAATTTTCACAGAGTGAGCAAACATGGGAATAATTAAAACAGGGTGACTTTTGTAAGGACCTTATGAGCGAGAGGTTGCTGACAGTTTTCTGTGATAAAATATCAAAGAACTAACTGTTCTCATGGGTGACAACAGCCTGAAGACTAAGAACTTCTTTGAGACAAGACAAAGTGCTCTATAACACAAAAATGAAGGATGGTTTTCCTGGCTTTTTATTCTAGGGGTTGGGATAAGACAAAGGAACAGATTTATATAAAGTTGGTCTTAAAATAGGTCTATTTGTTGAAAATACAATGATTTCCAGTGGTTCTCTGAGGACCTCTCCATTATTCAAAAACAATGTTTTCTTTTCAATTAGACCTCAAGTGCCATAGGTTCTGAGTTTAGATCTGAATAACAACAGCAGTGACATTTATGCAGCTTCCAGCATTCCTCTCTCAAGAACCCTTTCAGTAGAGGTACTACCAAAGTAATTATCCCCATTCCTTAGAGAAAACTGAGGTTCACAGAGGTAAGTGCCTCATCCATAGACACAAGGCTAATAAGGCTGCCTCAGAGTTCCTGGTTGCAAAAACATTTGAGCACAGAACGTGAAGAGCTAAAACAACTGGCTCTTCCCTAATTCAATTCAAGAGTATCAAACTCAATTTTTCCTGTTAGGCCATGAGTGAACATCTTACAGAAAGAGGAGGAATAAACAGGAGGAATAAACATTCTTTTCTTGGAAGTAACTCTGGCAGCCAGAGATCAAAGTCAATCCCAACAGTACTTTGTGGAAGTGGTAGTACCTTCATTTTAGCAGATGAGGAAACTGAGGCCCAGGGTGGTTAAGCGACTTGTCCAAAGGCACAACACTAATAAGTGTCAGGGTCTGAAGTCTAACCCAGACCTTGGAAGTTCAGTGCTCTTTCCACTGGATTACTAGTGGCTGCAGAGCTTTGCGGAATGATGTTTATAAGGGAGATGGGAAAGTGGAGGAGCAGAGGAAGGTACATCATGCCTTTAACAATCAAGGGAATCATTCAAATTTTTTTCTCCCCATAAGATCAGGAGGCAGAAGGGAGTAGAGTAGCCATGCTTTTCTTATCTGGGCCTTACTTTTTTTCCTCTAGAAAATAATGGAGTTAGAATAGCTTCTCTCTAAAATCTCTTCCTGCTTTGATATGCTGCAAATCTACAAATAAGTGGTAAAACCCCAAATTCCCTGAAATATTTGAAAAGGGCAACAAAGTTGATTCCTATCTAACTTGATTGGAATGATAATAATTGATTTTTAAATAGATATTAAATATTAAACATATTTTAAAAATAAGGGTGAGAGGTCCTTGCTACTTGAACTGATTTCATTTTTTATTTCCATTAAGAGAAGTAAAGAGTGTTTTTGTCTGAACAATGAGAAAAATCTGGAAACTCCAATAAAGCCAGAAACAGGTGGCTAATATGAGGCACACATTTCTATTTATCATATGGAATTATTGAGGCCCAGAGAGGAAAAGGTCACACAGCAAAGTTAGAGGCAGAGTTTGGGTCTCTGGGTACTAGAATACAGTGTTTGGTTTGTTTTGTTTTTTTTAATACTAAGCCATGCTGCATATAGGTTATATCTTGTCCGTAAGATTTCATGACATTTACTGAGTATATAAAGAGTTTGCTTTTTTTTTCTGAGTCAAATGACTGAAAATTAAATTTTGTTTCAGACTTTGGAGAATTTCACGTTCTCCACCTCTTCCTCTTTAGAAGTGCAGGGACTACTGGAGACTACTAGAGTGTTGCAAATTCAATTCACATGTTCCAGAAACATTTAAGTGCCTTCTGTGTACCAAACACTGGAGTAGGTGCTGGAGCTTCATGGACATTGATGAAAGTGTCTCACCTCAAGGAGCTAGCTCATTTTCTCTAGGATAACAAGAGGTGATACCTGGAATATCTCCTGGGATGGCAAGATGCTGAATGCAAATTGTCCAGCATGGCTCCCCTCAAACAGTTGAAGAGAAAGCAAGGGTGCCAATCAGCACAGCCTGCTCCCCACTCCATAAAATTAGTTGGGATCAGAGGCAGGATTTATCCTTTCTGGAGCAGGTAGGTGGCCCGGTGGATGGAGCACTGGATCTGGAGTCAGCAGGACCTGAATTCAAAACTGGCCTCAGATACTCACTAGCTGTGTGACCCTGGGCAAGTCACTTAACCCTTTTTGCCTCAGTTTCCTCATCTGTAAAATGAGCTGGAGAAGGAAATGGCAAACCACTCCAGTATCTTTGCCAAGAAAACCCCAAAAGGGGTCAGGAAGAGTCAGACACTGACCCAAAACAAATTGAACAACAAAAAACAAGGTCTCTGTTACACCATCCCAGCCCCTTCTTAACTATTAGAATAATAATGGCTGAACCGAGGTTTTAAGGTTTGCAAAGCACTTCGCAGCAAGGTCTCATTTGGTCTTCAGGACAATCCAGTGAGATAGGTGGTAGTATTTTCCCTTGCCTCAGTCAAATGATTTAACCACAGCTCCCCAGCTAGGAAGTGTATAAGGTAGGATTTGACCCTGGGTCTTCTGGACTCCAAGCATACATCACATTTTACCTTGTGTGCCACATTGCCTCTAGCCATGTAACCAAATAACCAGCTCTCTTCCTGTTCTCCGGCACCAATAGCATGGAAGCTTCTAGAGAACAAGGACTGGTTTCCATTTTTGTCTTTGTAGCCCTAGTACCCTAGTACCCACAGGGGTGGGGAACCTGTGGCCTCAAGGCTGGACCAAGAAGAATGCCCTACCCATAGTAAGGGCTTAATATATACTTGTTGGATTGACTAAAAATTACTCTCTAAAGATAACTTCAGCTGCCATCTCCTGAAGTGGAGTGCTGAAGGCAGAAAGCCTTCCCAACTTAGAAAGCTGGAATTTCTTTGCACATCTGATCAAGTTTGTTATACTGCTCAGGAGACAAGCTAATGGGGCACTGTGGATATGACAGCTAGGAAATCAAAGGATTTCAACAGAGTTGAGGATTGTTTCTCCAAGGTCAGTGACAAACCCAGCCCGATTGGAATTTTCGTTAGGCAAACTGGTCAAGGTCCATGGGGGGAGGGGAGGAGAGAGGGCCACAGAAAGGGGAGGCCAGACACCTGGAAGACAACCTTAGTCCAGTTCCCAATTTTGCCAAAGGCTGGTCAAGCACTGCAGATCGGATTGAGCCCAAGGGGAAAAGGAAGCAGTGGACTGTGGGGTCAGAAGAACAGGGGCTTCTGGCCAAGTCGTTTCACAAATTCCCAACTGGGATGTTGTAAGGCTAAATATGGCAATAGAACTTTAGCCTTTTCCCTCTCTTGCTCCTCCCCCCTCCATTTTCACCCCTCCCTCTGGAATTATTTTTTTTATAATATTTTTAATTTATTTAGCTGTGTACTTGTTTCTCCCCAATAGAATGGAAGCTCCTTGAGGTCAGGTACTGTTTTTGTCTATGTGTTCTTAGCACTCAGAATAGCACCTGACACATAAAATGCTTGTTGAATTGGATTCAGTTGGGAAAAGACAGGAACCCTTGACTTGCTCATGTGAAATAATGGATTTGCTTCTTCCCGCTTTCTGTAAGTGTATGTGCTGGGGTCTTCATAACTACTCTAGATGAGGCAGACACAAATTTCCACTAGGGTCTAATTTAGGACACCTTTGTCCCATGGTTCCAACCTCATATGCCTTATTATCTCCCAGGGCCAGGATTAGAAAGGCATCTGTGAGAGGCCAGGCTTACCAAGGATCACAGAGTCAGGAATTGTCCCCTGGCTCCCAGGTCCCCTGTTCACCTGCTACTGGGTGGGGAGTCAGGGCCAGTGCAGCATCCAGAATGGCCAGATTTCTCTATAGTGTTAATGAAGGAATGGTCCATTACTCTAGATCTGAGGAATCAGAGAGCCTTGGGGGGGGGGGGGGGGGAAGAGACCTTCTTCTAGTAATACAAAGTCTCCCTAGAAAACCAGAGTCAAATGAAGTTTACTTATCTTCCTCCCCTCCATACTCATTCACAGCCCCCTTAGAGATCCCATTGCTAAGAGGCTCCATGAAATTGGTGCCTAAGGGCCAGATTCTCAGACACACAACCTGGCCTAGTACTGGGTTTGGCGTCAAAGAGACCTGTGCTGGAATATCACATGGGGCACTTCCTAGCTGTGTGACCATGGACAAATCATAAGATCTTGAAACCCTAAAGCTGCAAAGGACCTCAGGGGCCATCTTGTCTGACTTCTCATTTTACAGATGAGGAAATAGGGCCAGAGAAGGAAAATGACTTGCCCGTGGTCACAGAGATAGTAAATTTTTGGGATAGGATTTGAACACAGGGCTTGCCTCCATAGCCAGTGTTTTTTACACTATACCATATTGCCTTCCAAATTACATTATTACCCCTCTGTGCCTCAGTTTCCTCATTTATGAAATGAGTATAATACCTGCAATACCTACTTTGCAGGGCTATTGTGAAACTCGATGGAGATTGTACATTTGTAAAACATGCTGCCAACTTTAAAGTGCCTGATAAATGCCAGCTGTCCTTAAGTGTCAGAACCTTGGAGGGCTCCAGTTTAAAAGGGCTTGGCAATGGTACAAATTCAGAAGAAGGTCTTGAGTCTTAGCCTACCACCCAGAATTCTCGGAGAACAACAGATGATAAAGGCATGTGTGTGGCCCATTTGGGCTGCTGTCTGAGAGCAGCAGCTGAGGTGTCTCCTTTCTACGGTACAGTTCCCCCTTAGGGTTCATTTCTACCACTATGTCTACAGTTAACGAGATCTTGCCACTGTGATCTCATTGGAAGCAACTGGATTATTCACTTCTAATTCCAATGGCAGCACAGTTCCGGCAACATTGAGTGCATCAGATTTGACTCCATCTCCCCAAATTAATTTCAGAGTAGTGGTAAGTCAAATGGCATATTTCTCTGTGCTTTTGTTAGAATGTGCTCATGTGCAGCAAACTGTGAAGAAAATGTAGTAATTAGAGTTTAAATTAATCTCTGACAGACAAGCAGCTTAGAAATGCTGGGTCCTCTTCACAAAACATGGCATCAAGCATGCCAGTTATTCAGAATGAAACACCTGAGACGGGCAACTTAGAAGTCTTAACTTCCTGTTAAAAAATTGATCGTCGTTTCCAGAAGCCAATGTTAACAATGAAATCACCTTTAAAAAATGCATGCTCAGACATTTTTGGCCCCTACATGGTACTGGCCACCATGAGTGGGCCTTCCTTACTGGGGCTCCAGACAGCAACTTTAAAAAAAATAAGACAAGCTAGAGTCTTTTCTGAAGCACTAATGTCTAGGCCCCTAGAATAATTGCCTTCAAACGAGTTTTAAATTACAGCGTGCATTCTACAACTAACCCATAAACTTCCAATTCTGAATCTAACATGCCCTTCTGCTGCCCTAAGCATTAAAAAAAGGAAAGGCCAAATTCATAAAGGGAGGATTACATTACAGGAAGATTCCAAATTCTATTCTGTTCTATTCTGTCCCCAGGAGAGCAAGGCTTCTGCTACATTTAGTATCATTATTCTCTCACATCACCAAGGCTAAACCACCTGTCAAGGGCCAATGTCCTCCCTCACCAATAGATTTTATAGGTGCTTCTAACCCTGGTCTCCCCACATAAGAGCCAGAAGCAGGAATCTGGCCCTAGCACAGCCCCTGAAATAATAATAAACAGTAAACAACTCATTTGCATAACATTTTAAAGTTCGCAAAGCGTTTTTCTCAAGATGACTCCCTGTCAGGACAAACTAAATGGAGAGGAGGGGAAAGAAATGAGAGACTTTGGGGACTGAGCGTCAGCATCTCCAAATGGAGAAATAGCCCCAAATATCTGTGGGCTTAAAGACTTTAGTACCTCCCCAGGGAGGCACTGACTTTCAATACACAGGGCACATGCCGTCAAGTTTCCAGCACTGTTGAGAACAAAGTCTGACTCCCCCCTAAAAGGTTTCTTTTAATATTATATATCCATCTGTCATACGCTGGGACATCAGGGGCAAACTTTATCAAGGAGACAACAAATTTGTTAAAGGTCTTACAATTCTTTTTTATTTTTATTTTTTCAGGGGAAAAAAAAGACACCCCCCCCCCCAGCAGTGTGGAGGAGATTACCCAAAGCTTTAGCCTTGCCACACAAAACTGAAGCTGGCTTTTTTCCATCCTCCATTCTCCAAAGGATTATACATTACCTCCAAAGGTGGACAGTGTAGGAAAGTGGATTCCCTGGGCTCTAAACACCAAATCCACTCAATAGATTGAATGACACAGAATGAAACCATAACACAGTTAACAACTTCCCCTGCTGAGGTCAATCCATAGCATGACTGTAACAGTCTGAAACTCCAGCTGTCTCTTCCTGAATTCAAGAGACATGTGGGGGTTGCTGTGGCCTTTTGGTCACCAGGTATCCTTGGAAAAAGAGGGGGAAAAAAGCCCAGCTCTGTTCAAGTTGCAATTATAGTAAAATTGAATTTGAGTATTTTTATAGCCTTTTATTGGGTCTTCAAATTGGGTCTTCTTATGATTGGAGATTGTGAACAAATATTGAGTTTATACTAGGCATAATTCGCCATGGAAAACACAAAGAAGTGCGACAGCAAGGGTGATGGATTGGGAGTTTTAGAGGATTTGAATTCCAATTTCAGCTCTGCCACTAATGCTTTAGCTGTGTAACCATGGGCAGGTGACTTTACTTACCTGTATCTCTCTGTCAAATGAGGGGGCAGATGAGATGAACTGTACATCCCCTCTTAGCTCTAGATCAATTTATGAAATAAAAACTGCTGAGCTTCATTTGTTTTCAACTGCAAAGTGAGAGTACTGATACTTACTGCTTGCCTCACAGGGCTGTTGTGAGGATCATATGAGAGTGCATGGAAAAGTGCTTTGCAAATGGTCTTGTTGTGTTTCTATGAGAAAATGTTTGCAAAAGGCCTATAGAAAAATCAATTATTGTTACCAATTTATTAGGCAAAGTTCCTTTTTGCTCCTTCCAGGGGCTCACAGTCTAGTTGAAGCAACAAAATGTGAAGTTAACTAACATTAACAAGTGAATAATACATCCAGGCAAATAGGAAGGAGGTAGGTAGGGATTATTCCCACATTACAGATGAAGACACTGAAATGATGAGGGGTAAAGAGATTTGTACCCAAATAAATCATGGAGGCAGAGTCTCCAAAGTGTCTTCTGACTTCAAGTCTAGGGTTCTTTCCACTATACCTGCTTGCAATCTAATAAGGGACTACTGTTAAGTTCTTCCCCTCCTTAGATGATTCAGGAGAGAGAGTCCAGAGTCCCTAATTTAAACATCTGAGAATTGATCTAGACCTATACCTTCCCGTATGGTAGACATTTTCTTTAATGCAAACTTATGAAATTGAATCGACTGATACTCTGGAGTATTAAACCCTCCATCTCACCACCAAAGACCTTATAAACTGCTACCAGGTCCCTGCATCTCTCTCATCATACTAATAGAAAGCAATTTGCTCATAGAAACACATGGTAACTCATAGTTACACATGCTGTTTGGGTAGAGTTGAAATAGTCTCTATTGCTTATATGGGAAAATCCATTCCAAGTTTCAAATAAACAACCCATAAACCAGTTCTCTACTTTACTGGAAAGAGTTGGGGACGCTCTATTCAAGGTTTAGTAAACACCTGTGTGCACTTCTTTTTTTTCTTTTCAACCATTAAAAGCTCTGATGAGATAGACCACTGAAAGCTCACCAGAGCAAACTTCCAGAAAGAGTGAGTGGCCTAATAAAAACAAAATTTTACTCTCTCTGTCCCCTGACCGGAAACTTTCTTTAGTTTTTTCCCTAAAGCAATATTGGGAAAAGGTGTATGTTTTCCAAGTTTATCTGCTTCTTCCAGATCACCCTCAGTCAATGCAAAACCTTTGGTATGTAACACTTAACTGGTTGCTTTGGAAATGACTAGGAGGTCAGATTTGGGGTGGAGAAGATCAAAGTTGTAAAATGAATCTCTGAGGAGATGGAAAGGGCTGTGAGAAGCAAGGAAGAAAAAAATATAAATCAACTAGCTTAATTTTCTATTCTGTCCTCTGCCTGCCCCCCCCTCCCAACCCCATGAAATTCTCCCCTGACACTCTGAGTTAGCTGACTGTATAATGAACAATACTCTATGTAAATACTATATAAACGCAAGTTACTTCTTCAAGTTCAGGCTAGTTTCCCTTGGAAGTCCTAGTTAAGGCTTCCTTTTGCTCAGCTCCTTTTACAGGTGTTAAACAAGATAAGCATTTGCATTAAGTTATTTCAACTTCATTCACTTTGCTGCAGTTTTCTCCTCAAAGTCCCACAGACTTTTAGGGACTTAATGTTCGAAAATTCAGAACCGTATTCCAACCGTGCTTTGAGATGTGTAAGAGAATACTTGAAAAACTTACAGTTGACTGGTGCTACCTAGGTTACCCCTCAATGGCATTGAAGCTGGTATATTAAGAGAGGTGTATGATGGGAATGGGTTTATTGTGCTGATCCATAGTAACCGACTCCTGTTCGGCCATCATTTATCTTGCGCACCAGCGACATATGGGTTTGTCTATTCACACTCTCAGCATTCTCTCTGCTCCAACAAACAGTCAGCCTTTTCTGCTTGGCTAAGGAGATTTTTTAGTTACATCCATTCTGTGTGTATCAACATTTATGGCAGCAAGATAATTGCTAAAGAACTCAGGGGGATAAAAGCTCCTTCTTCAGAACATAAGTCCCCAGCCCCCTTCCAATCAATATTCATATAAAGCAGGGCAATTGGCAAAACCTCACATGGCCTTGAGTTCCCTAAAATTTGAGATGTCATTAAACACACATACACACACAAGAAATGGCTGAAAGAACTATGGTATATGTATGCGGGCAAATATTACTGTGAAGCAAGAAGTAACAAAGAGGAGGAAAAGGTTGTACCTTAGGAAGATTTGTATATGAACAGATGCAAAGCCAAATCAACAGAACCAAGAAAACAACATATACAATTACAACAATGTAAATGAAAAGATTGGCCAAAAGGAAGGTCCTGGAGGAATATAGCTCTTTCCTTGAAAAAGAAAGGTGGGGGACTGCTAGAACAGAATATTGTATACACTATCAGATAAGATTTTTGCATCGGGTGTTTTTGCTTAATTGGTTGTGCTTTTTTCTTTCTCACAAGGGAGGGTTCAGGTTTTGGAGTGTGCAAAATGATCATAATATAAAAAAAAAGGCATCGATAAAAATGTATTAAAACAACACACATACCAAGCCACACCACAAAATATGATCTAGCATTGAGTTCAGATCCACTTGTCTGAAGAGGGAGGGAAGAATAAGCAGTTTATCCTTTAAATAAATGGAAAACAAATCTGTCATATGGAAACAGTTTTTTCTCCTAGAAATATGTAATTAATTTAAAATGATTGTGATGATCTGAATTGGTAAACTTACCAATTGGTTACTGGCTAAACTATTATATGAAAAACTGATCAAGGAAGTTCATATGCCACAAGTAAGAATTTTAAAAGAACAAACATAACAAAAACTTTACATTTTTCTACTTTGCTTTCTGCTAAAACCTGCAGCAAATTTGTATTTCCTCCCAGCCCGAGTTTCCATTTAGCTAGGTATCTCCAGTAAAAAAAATGATTTCAAAAGCTATGAAAATGTTAATTTCATTCATAGATGGCCTGGATGTTAGAGCTGTAAGGACTCAGGCAGCTTCCTTCTCAGCTCAGTTCCCAAGCAGCCTTCCTAAGCCCCTCCTCCCAGCTGTTAATGCGCCTGAAATGACTTTATATTTATTTGCAATATACATGTTGTGTACATGGAGTATCTTCTGGGAGAATGCAAACTCCTTGAAGTTAGGGACATTTTCAGTATTGCTGTGTTGTTTTGCTTTTCTGTCTCCAGTACCTAGGGCACTGTACAGGTGCCCAAATGTTTGTGGAACTCAATTGAATAGTTCAAACCCCTTTATTTTACAAATGAGGAAACAAGCCCAGAGTAAATGAAATGCCTTGTCCAGTGTTATATAGTTGCCTGGTGTCAGGGCCAAGATGACAACCTAAATGCCAGTCCAATGCCCTTTAATTACAACACTGCAGCAGAAAGAAAAAAAACACGCCCTCCCCCAATTATAAAGAGGCTTTACAATTTACAAAGCGTGTAAGGCGGGTAAGGCTCACGACAAACCGAGCAGTTCAGATCATCTAAGTGTTTTGAGTCCAAAACCTCGTTGCCTGAAGCCAATTTCTCTCTCTTTCTATCTTATTCCTTTCTTCTCTTCTCCTCTCCTCTCTTCTCTCTCCATCTTCTCTCTCTCTCTCTCTCTTTCTCTCTCTCTCTCTCTGTCTCTCTCTGTCTCTCTCTGTCTCTCTCTGTCTCTCTCTTCCTCTCCCTCTCCCTCTGTTCCCCCCTCCCCCAGTACTCAAGTTTCTAAAGGATTTCTAACTGGTGACTTACAGCCAGGTGCATTTCAGCACTTGAAATGCTCCACCTCGACTAGAAGGTGGTTTTTTTTTTTTTTTTATCAGTCTGGGGGTGGGGGTGGGGGGCATTAAATACGCTCTGGGCTACCAGAGGATTACTGCGGTTAGCTTTCAGTCTCCCACCTTGAGATGGGCTGCATTTATTTTTCTTCCCTGAGCAACAGGCTATTTCCTGGTTCAGTTTAAAAATTCAGTGACGTTCCTGTTTCAGCCCACACATCTGTGTCACTCTCAGCGTCAGTGGCAGGAAAACATTAGAAGTCACCCTTTGCTAATGCTTTCCTAACATGGAGTTTGCTTGTCTCTTCCGCCACCCTTCTCCTCCAACCCCAAACTGTCTTTCCCCCCTCCCAAACAAGAATCACTGAAAATGGGCACAGCCGGAAGGAGGGGAGGATTTGTAAGTTAAGGAGATGCTGGAAGAAACAAAGCTACTGTTCTTTGAACCTTTTTTTTTTCTCCTTCAAGGGGATGAGGAGTCAGCTCAAGTCCTTTAGAAGAACCACAGACTTCCTGACAAGCTCCTGAATCTCTCCCTGTCAACAACCCAACTGCCTACATTCCCAGGGCAAAACAGCATCCTGGCATGGATGTTGGAGGAGATGCTGGGATTCCGCACATACCCAGAGGCGGCAGCATACAGGGAACAGGGAGAGGAGTGAGCCATTCAGGAGCTTTCAAAGCAACAGGGCGAGGCAATGGGATTTTCTCAAAGGGGGAAAAGTTATTTCCTCGGCAAAGTCGAGGCTTCGGGAGCAAGGTGGTGTGCCCCTTTAAGGGGAAGAGGCCACTTAGCTCCTCGGCCTGGCAGTATAGAGTCGGGCAGAGAGAGAGAGGGGCAGGCTCAAGGCCACTTCAGCGCCTCCCTCACCGAGGCACCATATGTTCTCTAGCTCACATCAACAGCTTTATGGCCCCATCCCCTTGCTCCAGAAAGGAAAAGCAAAGCGGAATCCCAGGCGGAGCCCGGGGTCTCACACTTCTATCATTCCCTTGGAGTTTTAGGGGCCTGGCCGGGGGAGGGGGTCTCTGGAGCTTCTCCCAGACTCGGGAAGTGTCCAGCCCCCACTATTCTAACCATCTTCCAGGAATGAGAAAAGAGGGGGAGAGAGGTGGAGGGGAGGACAGAGAGTGAAGAGAGAAGTGGGGGAGCCATGGGAGGGAGCAGATAGCAGCAATGTTTCCATGGGATGAAACTGGAGAAAGAGGGGGCAGGGGCGGGGGCGGGGGCAGACCGGGGAGGGGCGGGACATGCTAAGCAGAGGATTCTTCCCTCAGTCAGAGCCAAGCCAACCTCTCCGAGTTCTGACTACCGCCCCCTTCTCCTTATTGGTCACTTATTCTTATTGTCAGGCTTCCCTTCAACAAACACTTCCTGAAGAGTGGGTTCGCATCTTGCTCGAATCCAGCCCGGATTACAAAGTGCCTCTTTTACTCAAGTTGTTCCCTAAGCCTGTCTCATACAGTCAGCTGGGTGCGGGGGCGGGGGAGAGGCAGGTGTAAAGAACATGGGATGGCCACACGATTCCCTCCAAAGAAAGCCCTTGGGGAGTTGGAAACCCAAGTAGGGACAAACAGAGTGAGGGGGCACCCGAGCTGCCAGTGTGGCGGCAGCTCTGGCCCTGGTCAAGGCCAGTGCTCGGGTCCAGGCAGGGAAAGCGAGAGAAAGCTCCGCACCTCCCGTTCCACCCAGAGACACGCACTAGATAATTTCTTTAAACCCGGGGCCATCGAAAAGCAGTGTTCTGCTGCAGAAACTCGCCTACAAGAAAGGCCGGGGTGGGGGAGGGAAGGAGGAGGAGGAGGAGGAGGAGGAGGAGGAGGAGGAGGAGGTGGGAGAGGACCGGGTTAGTTTTGAAAAAGCACTCGGGCCTCCTACTAGCAGTGCACTACAGCAATAGCGAGCAGGATCAGTGCCCCCTACTGGCGAGGCAGCTCGCTTCAGGGCTACGATAGGGTGCCCGTTTGGGTTAAAAGTGCTGTGCCAACTGTACTGGGAGAAACGGAGCAAACTGACATGCTCAGTATCTAACAGTGAGGCTCACGAATTTCCCCTGGCCCGTGCTAGGGGGCTCCTGTGAAATGGTCTACACACACACACACACACACACACACACACACACACACACACACACACACACCCCCCCACACACACACACCCTGGAGCGTCTCAGAAGCCACTTCTAGACAACCACCCCCTGCCGCTTCCCCCCTTCCCCTCACTACAACCTCCTGGGAAACAAAGGGGCTTTTTATTAAACAGATTGTTCAGAAGGGCAAGGGGGGGGGGAAGAGAGGGGGGAATCGGAAAAAAAACTAAGACAAAAAAAAAGTGCCTGCCTCCTAGGAGCCCTGAGCCTTGAGCCCTTAGAATAGGAAAGGCGGTAGGTACCGTCACTCTTAGCCTACTGCCCAGGCAACATCTCTAAGGAAACTGGGGAGCAGCCCCGGGCCTGGCACTTTGCCAGGACTACGGCTTCTCCCCGGGACCAGTGATCAGCACCCAAATGTTGGGCTCATTGATCTTCCACGGTCCCTTCCAGTTCTAAAACCCGGTGATCCCATGCCAGCCTCGCTCCCCGGTTCAGCCTTCGTTGTGAGTGCCAAGCTGTGGGTGGAGGTAAAAGGAAAGGTGCGGGGTGGGCTGCATTGCTCCCTATGGCCCCGATCTTCATAAAAATAAGACAGGGGCCCCGGAGGCAACACCAGAGGCAGCAGGAATCTTCCCAGCTACAATGGAGATCGCGAAACGAGTCAACCAGGGACTTGTTTACACAGGGGCTGTCTCACCCCAGCTGCTAATCACAGGGTGAGAAAGCTGGAGCCGGGCACAGGCTCTCACTCCTAGTCTGGAGGAGATTTCCCAGGGAGCTTCATCTGCGCTCACTGGGGTCCACTGGGCTCTATATTCCCTTCAAGGGCTCGGAGCCAAAAACCGTGGCCCCCTCCCCTCTAAAACTCTTCCAGAATAACTCGGGCTCCGGGAGACTTTGGCTACGTCTTTTGTTCAAATACTGCTGTATTCCGTAAGCTTTGCTCTCGCTTCTAAACACTATCCACTAACCTGCTTGCGCTGACCGAAAATAGCCGGGGTTGTCGATTCGTTGTTTTTTTTTTTTTAAAGATAAAACCGTGCCCGCGATTCGCTTCTTTCTGATTCACCTGATTCCCCTTTAAGGACCCATTCCTGGCCTGACTGTATACCCGCAGAAGTCTCCCCCCACTCCCAATGGCTTTCATATGGTCACCTCTCTCTGAGCGAACTTTCCATCTCTAACCCCCAATAATTCAGCGAGAAGCAGCCGTTGGGCAGCCTTCTGTTTACACAGGGAAATCACGACTTCAAGGGCTAAGTTTATTGGTAGTCTAATCCTATTAGTGTCTGTTCAGTCAGCATTTAATCTAGGATAAAAATCGGGCAGTATCTCTTGCTATCCCAGGCTATTTTCAGCTATACTGCATCTGAGAACAATGTAGGAGGCTAACAGCAGCAAAAGTAGCGTCGGAGGGGCTTCCCGTACTCCGAACCCCACCGCCAGATTGGCAAAGATCAAACTCGGGTCACTTGAGCCTTTCGTGGGGTTCTCTGGTGAGCCAGGCTCGCGGAGGGAGAGCCCTGCCCGGGATTGCCTTTCCGAGAAAGAGGAGGGGAGGGGGCGTGGAGGGTAGAGTAATAGCCATACACAGGGGCTAGGAGACACTTGCTGATTTGAACTGTACAGTGAGGCGGGGGGCTGAGCAGGTCTCAGCCTCTAGCCCCCCGTGAGGCACCTGCCCTCCCCAACAGGCACAGAACTGAATCCAGACTCGTTGAGATAACTAAGCACTGCACTTGATCTGCTTCCTCGAGAAAGTCCTCGCTCTGCCCCCACTTACTCGATGGCTGGAATCACCTGAATTTAACCACCATTTTCGATAGTTAGCATAATGGGGAAGAAATTTTCCGGAGGGAGAAGAGGCTCGGCAGCAGGTTTAAGTGTCTGCTGGACCTAACTACCTTGATACCCCCACACCCGAGAGCAAATAACTAGCGGAGAGGCTTGCAGGTGAACCCACTAAAGACATCCCTAGGTAGGATACTTTTGCAGTCAGGCTCTGATCAAACTTTAGAACCTTCCCCCCTCCCCCCGCCCCTTCCCCAACTGGTGATCAGTGATTCAAAACATAATAAATGAGGGGGAAAAGGAGCCTTGGTAAAAAGTAGCTACTAGCAATTATTTCAACAGCCAGTACTTTTCTGATGCTTATTCATTCTGAATGCTCTCAAGGTCCTTACCGTAATGTGGGGCTCCATCCGCGGTGCTTCTATCAGCTGAGAAACCAGCAGCATCTTGAACTGGTGATCCACCAGCTTTTAGTTCCACTTTGGCTTTGTATGTGACAAAACCCCCAGCTGCAAACCCCGATAAAGGGACTGGCTGATTGCGTGCCCCCACCCCCTTCCCCCCTTTCTCCTCCTAGGTTCCAGACAAGTTCATTCTGGCGTTGCAGTTTGCTAATGATTCACTGTCTGTCTCAATCTGTTCACTACATTTCCATCAGCCCACAGCCTCCCCGCTCAGAAGGTGGAGTTTCTGGGGTTTAAGTTACTGATAGGCATTTCTCACTGCTGTGTCACTCAAAGAGGAGGAGACACAGTACACACCACACCCCCCACACCCCCCCACGCAC
>CM053582.1:35699707-35830963 GCA_028627135.1 Pseudochirops cupreus | reverse complement strand
TCCATTTAGGGAGGGAGTGGTTGGGTCACAATAGCAAAGAGTAAAAGCCTAGAAAGTGGGAAGGAAGAGGAGAGGGAGGGAAGGAGGGGGGGGGGAGAGAGAGAGAGAGAGACTGACCTACCTCTACTGGTCAATTCTAGCTATTGATGTTTTTATTGTGGCTATTTCATTTCCTAAGTGAACCCAAGCTAGAGCATTCTAACTTCTGTGGATAAAAAGTACACGAAGAAGGAACCTAACTTGTAATATGCACCCTTAGAGGGAATCCCCTCATTTGGCTATTGTAATGCCTTAGATGGGGGCATGCATACTTTCTCTTTTTCAGGGGGACTTCTAGTTAGGAAAGGGGAGAAATTCCCTTAGTTAAAAATTCATCCCCAGAGAGGGAAATCCGGGTTACCAGGCTGGGAGCCGTGTACCTAGCCTCCTGACTTTCTGACTTTTCAGCTTCTATCTATAAATCTGCCAGAAGGCAAGTTGACTTTCATGGAGCTGTGTAAAGAAAGCTTGAGAGCTGGCTCAGGGAGAGTTTTGAAAGAACATCTGCCCAAGGACAGGGGTTGAAGCAACATTGAAGCCTTCCCATTAAAACACATAGATATCCCAGGGAGGCAAGTCCTGCAAAGCCAGGTGAGGGCACCTCATTTTTTCCCAATTCTGAGGTCCTCTAGCCTTTGCAGAGGTAACTAGCTAAGTGCAGGTATGACCTCCCCTTTCTGGATCTCACTGTTCTTTTACATAAAATGAAGGAGTCAGACATGGAACATCCCCTTCTAGCACTTACATTCTGCTATCCTAAATCCTTTCCCCTCCCCTGGCTCTGGGTTCCTCCACTTCTCAATGCTTGCGCTGTGTGTGTGTGTGTGTGTGTGTGTGTGTGTGTGTGTGTGTGTGAGAAATAATCTAGCTGTAGGGTCTCTTCTAGACCTGATATTCTATTATATTAACTCACTTCTCATTTTTGGATCTGTGTCTTCCTTTATAAGATTGGACTAAATGACCCTAAGGTCTTCTCTAGCCCTGCCATTCTATGATTTTTAGGTAAAAACTGGCCTTGAGGGTTTTACAGTATGAGCAAGGGTTTGTTTGGAAATGTCAGCTGAAGACAGGATGAAATGGTCTGATACCCACTCCACCCTTACATTGGTTAAATACCTGGAAGGTGAAGCTAGCTTGGGGACAGGAGAGGTTAAGTAATCTCAGGATCACTCCTGCTTGGAACAAGACAGCTAAGTCTTTCACTGACCAAGACACAATAGGGTGGATTTCTTGTGGACTTTTTCTTCATTTATTTTTACCTGGCATTCATTTTACCCAGGAACATAATTTTTCCTTTAAACTTTTAAAATAGGGAGCAATCATCCTAGGTGCCCAAGAGCTATTGGTTTTACAATTCTGGCACCACCCTGGGTCCCAATACAAAATACCCAGCAATTGATAAGACTCTGATGGCAGCTTAGGTATCAAATCCACTTTAGAAACCACATTCAAGAGACTTGGAAACCAACAGCTGGGTGCCTAGGTGCTGGGAGACACACAAATCTTGAGAAGACATACTCCCTGTCCTCTTCGAAATTGAAATTTTTTAAGGAGACTAATCCACCAGAAGAATGTAAACTCCTTGGGGTCAGAGGTTATTTTTCATTTTATCATTGCATCCCTAGTGCCCAGCACAAAGCCTTGGATATAGAAGACACTTAACGTATGTTATTGGATTTGTTTAGATTCATGTTACATGCTAAGTGCATTACAAAGGTATGTGATATATGAGGAAGAAAGTCATTACCGGTGAAGATATTAAGGAAAGCTTTTTGGGTAAGATTGTATTTGAATTGATCTTTAAAACGTGGATAGGAATTTAATAGACAAAGATAAGAAGGGAGAACATTCCAACTACAGGGAATTGTGAGTAGACAGGCACTGAGAAAGGAGAGCTTGGGTATGTTCAGAGGGAAGAGTTGACCAACTGAATGGAGCATTGAGAATTAGAGGAGAGTAACATGAGATAAGACTTGGAAAGGTAGATTTTAGAAGGCCTTGAATACCATGCAAAGGAATTTGAATACACTTGATGAAAAAAATAGGAAGAGAGACATCTACCCAAGCCCATCCTCACTCCCATCCCCAATGCTGAACACTATTAGGAACAGGTTAGTTAGTTATAACTTACTCCAACTGTTAGCACAGCCATATATGTCATGAAGGAATCACTCTGCAGTTCTCACAAAAACAAAACAAAATCCCCTCCCTTTTTGCATGGGTTGATATTGGGCCTCACTATTTCCTTTCGGAGTGTTTTCTTCAGTTTCCTGAAGGGGGCGTGGCTTCCCAGTTGGCCTTACAGTACAGGAATCATTTACTACTTGAGCAGCAGGTTGAACTGTCCAACTCATAACCTGTAACCCATACATTCCCAGCCTACTTTAGGAGAATATTCTGTCAGTATAAAAAGTCGCACAATATTATTCAAATAGGAGAAAAAAGAGGAAGCTGTTTGTATTGGCTCTTTGGAAAATAATTTGACTTCATTTAGGTTTATGCCTATTCCCTGTAATCTTTTGTGTGATGACACCCCCAGACAACAAGTTTTCACTGCCAAGTTACAGCTAATCTATGTTTCCCTTTTCACTAGGGTGGAATTTCCTATTCTTTCCGAGAGCTCAAAGGACCACTGAATTGACCATGATGACTGCATAGTACTAACATCTTAGTGAAACTGTGTGTAAAAGCTTTGTTAGCTTATGTGTGGTTTATGTTAAAATAATCTGATATCTGGAGGCATCTCAAACTCAAAGAGAACTCATTGTCTCCCCCCACCCCTCCCATACTCTCCCCTTGACTGCACTTCCCTATTTCTGTTGAGGACACAACCATTATTTACTCTCTTGGGTTTGTAACTTTGGAGTCATCCTCAACTTCTCGTTCTCCCTTATCCCACTTATTCAAATGGTTGTCAAATCTTGCTTCTTCTACCTCTGAAACATCTCTCAAGTCTGTCTCTTTCACTCCTAAAATAATCATCACTTTAGGACCCAATCATCTCTTGCCAGGGTCACTCACCCCTAGTCTCTTTCCACTCCAAGCCATCATCCACACAAGTGGTACAGATCTGACCATTTCATTCTCCTTTCCAAGAAACTCCAATGGTTCCCTCTTGGCTCTAGGATAAAATGAAAACTCCTCTGCTCAAAATTCTTTTCAACTTGGTCCCAATCTGTCTTTTTAGCCTCAGGATTCCCCTTCACAGACTGGCCTTCTCTCTGTCACGCTTGGCACTCCATCTTGGTCATCTCCAATCCCTGGAATGCATTCCTTCCTCATCTCCTGGCAGAATTACTTACTTCCTTCAAGACTCAGTTTCAGGACCACCTCTACAAAGCCAAGCCGATCTCCTCAACTGCTAGTGTCCTTCTTCCCAAACTCCCTTATTTTTAGCTAACTTCTTTTATTTGGTATTTAATCTGTTTATACTTCTATGTTACATAAAAGAACACAATATATACACATGTTATATAAAAGAATTACAGAGGTACATTAAATCAGAGAATAGTATGACAAAAAGAGAAGATGGGCTGGCTGGCTCCTTGTGAAATAAGAATGAGGGATAACAAGGGAATGGCAAGGTCCCTAGAATGTTGGGTGGATCTCCTGTGGTGAACTTGTGGGAGGACCTGGACAAGAGTTGCCCAGGAGAGGCAGGCATAGGTAGGCTGTCATATGCATCATTGAAAGGAACTCCCAAAGAGATGAGATCCCAGATTCACTGGAGCATTTGAGTATATATTCATGTAGTTCAGCTTCTGGACTCTCACTCCTAACCCTAACTTGCATTAGCAGATAGGGTCCCTAGAGCTCAGCTGCTGTACTTCTCCATTGAGGGTTGGGGTTTTTCCCTAGTAGTTTAACTCATGAGCCCCTACTGGTATAGTTCTTTCCCCCTCCATGATTATCTGTTGATATCAATTAGTCAGTCAGACTTAAAGGAGTATTTATTAAGGTGGTTTAGTAAAAAGAATTGGTATAAAATACTCCTTCAAAAATATGTGATATACTCTCCCACAAATATATACACAGTCGAGGGGCAAGTGGGCTCAAGCTTAGACCCCACATACCAAAGGGCTTATGAACTTCCCCTTAGCCAAGATGTAACTTTTCTGATGGGTTTCTAATAAAGTCTTAAAGCTGCTTTTTCTTAGGGCATTTAGTTTCACCTTTGCTCCCAATACAAATATTACTGCCAGTCACTGCTATTCTAGGGACAATGCTAGGATGCCTATGAAAAAGTCCAAATTCTCTGGTTCTCCAAAGTTTGTAAGATCCTCATTTGGTCAAAAGGTGGAAGAGACTTTGTATTCCTAGCACTTAGCACAGTACCTAACTAACACATACAAGATGCAGACAATTTTCAAGCTTGGAAGGCTTCCAAACTTACAAAAAAGATAAGTTAGTGAATTTTTTTTTTGCATTGCAAAAGAATTCAGGTCAGGATTCTTTTAAATCATGATCTCCCCTAGTACACTGACAACATAGTTAAAAATCCACACACCTTTTTAGGAACACACCAATTATGTAAAGCAAGGCAGACAGACCTACATAAAGGAGCATAAGACAAGGGGAGGGATCCCAACAGGTTTTGCTATCCAGGGAGATATACACAGTGGAAGGCAATCAGCCATTGAAGGTAGATGGCTACCAAAACTCTGGAAGGAGGCCCAGAACTGCCTATTACTTCTCTAGTGTCTTTCAGTCAGCCTCTTTTCACTGGGGGAAGAAGACAGCTTATGCTCACTAGTTATCTTTGGTTGGCAATTATAGAGTGCTACTTCCTAGTACCCTAGAGTTCCAGATGAGCATATTTAAAGGGTTATCAAGGAGATGAACACAAAAAGCTTCTTCAGCTTTATAAAGTAAGACACAGTCTCCATTAAGAACTATGCTTCATGGTCACCAGTCTTTTACATAATTAGAAATACAGAAAGGAAGGTGGAGGCTGGCATCTGGAGCAATAATAATAAAAGTTCACATTTCAATAGTGCTTTAAGGCTTGCCAAATGTTTCTTCTAAATAATCTGTGAAGTAGACAGTGCAAGTATAATTATCCCCATTTTACAGAGAAAAAGACTGAGTCTCAGGTGAAGTGGTCATAAGGCCCAGGTCTCCTGACTACAAGTCCAATGTTCTTTCCATTTCACCCTTGTACCTCTCTGTAGAACCCAGAAGTTCCCATGAATTGTGTGGTGAGGATTTAAAAGATAATTTTCTGAGACCTCCTTGAGATAATAGGAGACATCTTGGAGTATAACAAAATCAGGCTAAAAATTTCCTTCCCTAGAAAATGGTCAGATAGACAATATGCAAGGAGAAGAAGGGTTAGTAAAGGTCTCTAAAAGAACATCCTTCTGTGGTGTGGTTGTAGGTTAAATAGGCATTTCATTGGACCTCAATGGCTTATCTTCAGGTAAAATACATTGTCTAGCAAAACTGTCACTTAAGTTATTCTAAAAGATTACCGAAGTCCAGCAATTTATAGTCATGCTCCTTGTAAACTTATAAAACATTCGTAAGTTCATATGACCTATAATAGAATATTGAAACAAGACGGTCCCTCAGAGATCATCTGGTCCAAAGTGCTCGTTTTCCAGAGGAAGACATGGAGGCCCGGAGTAACTCCCTCAAATCCCAATGTGAGTGATGGCAGAGTGGGATTACAACTTGGGTCTTCTGGCTCCTAATGTCATATCTTTTTATTGTACTAGGCTGTCTTCCTATGATCGTGCTGTTGTTTGAGAAACTTCCTTGTATCTTTGAAATAGCATGTGACCCATGGAGAGGTAACCATGGAGAACAGAGTACACATATTTGGACTGAGTACTAAAAAAAAGGGTAAATTTACTAAGACAAATGTCAGGCTTAATAAACACTTAAGAAGCTGCCAACCACCACAACCAAACTCTAGGCCTTATTTCTCCAGGAGGTAGTTACCGGTCAGAGGTTACTTTTAGAGGAAAGATGGAACCAGGTCAGGGAACACCTTCCCCAAAATATGTGGTAGCAGTTAAATGGGGAGACACCTTTATGTCAAAGTGCCTACAAAGCAAGGAAGAATGCTATTCTTGTGATCCTTGCTAAGTAAGGGATCACAGATGTCCAGGAATATATGAATATCCACTGCCACCATCATGTCCATATGTATCCCCAGCGAAGTCTAGAGTTTAAAACTGAGGGCATGATGCTAGTAGTTCTATAACTGCGATCATGGAGGTAACCTGGTTGAGTTGTGGCTCCTGGAAGTCTGTGGTTGCTGCCAATAGCCCTAGAAAGAATGCCAGCTTCTCTCTGACTATGAAGTTGCTTGGAGGCAGTAGATAAAAGCAAGAAAAACCAGAACCTCTAGGAGAGTGTTTTGATACTGGCCCATTTTATTGGCTACTTTCAGAGCCATTCATCTTGCAGAGAAGGAGGATGAGCTGGAGAGTGAAGTAGAGTAGAAGGTACGTTGAGTAAATGCGACCTCTTTGGCGACCCAGTAGTATGGCTCCAGTGTTTTTCTGCTGTGGCTCTGGCTTCTCCTGTGTTGTATTTGTAGTGTTCTTCCTGTTATCTCTCCCAATGCCCTATTATATGGGCATCTCTGGGAAAGTCTTATGCGCCAGTTGGGTTCTTATCTTCCCAAGGTCTTAGCCACAGAGAACAACAAAGGATTGGAGTGGGGATGAATGGATATCACATTTACCTAGAGCTTTACCCGTTCACAACACCTTCTGAACACTTTCCTATTTCCAGTGTGTCTATGCCATTACTTTTTATAGGACATGGGCACTGAAGAATGTGTGTATGTCAGACATCAGTACACATTTATTAAGCTCACTATATTTAGCTGGCTCTAGTCACATTCCACTTCTTGCCATCTGCCCTGCAACAGCATGGTACTATCTACTCCTACCCTTTCCAGCTCCGGAACTAGAATCAAAGCAATATTGCTATTGCTCCTAGAAAGGGTGCGTCATCAGCCAACTTACCTATGGCTACCTTCGCCATCCTTCCCAAACCCCCAAACTATTCCTTGGGTATCCCTCCCCGTTTTGTGTTGTCGTCTATTAAACTCCTGGAGAAGGGATAGAGTTTTGCTTTTGTATCTGTACCCTCAATGCTTAGCGCATACTAAGCCCTTACACGGTTTTTTTACATTCATTCATTTGACTTATTCTGCTTTGTCCTCAAGGGCAGAACGAGGTCCACAGGGTGAAAGACAGAGAAACCAAATGGCCTCTGAGGTCCCTTCCAATTCTGAGATTCTGTGATCCTGATGTTCTCTGGGACATTTTGGATGAAGAGAAAGTATTTTGTTTGTTTGTTTTTTTATTTTGGTCACTCAAGTATTTGTAAATATTAGTAAGAAATGTAACTTGAGTTTTTTTAAAGTCTTCAAAAAGCACGTGGGCTGTTAAAGTCTGTCTGAGTCCCATCATAAATCTCTTGGATTCTCCTGTCCTATGAGGGAGATTGAGCAACAGTGAGTATTCTAAAATAGTCTTCATTGACTCATATGGGGAAGGGAAGACATGGTGAACCTTCTCCAGTGGTTCTCAACCTGTGGGTCACGACCCCTTTGGGGGTTGAATGACCCTTTCACAGGGGTCACCTAAGACCATCAGAAAACACATATTTCCAATGGTCTTAGGAACTGAGACACCGCTCCCCTATCTGTCTCCAGGCGGGTCCGCCCACATGCAGATAACGCCCACATTCGAGTATTGAAGGGTTGGGGCATTAGGAAGGTTGAGAACCACTGTTCTAACCTATTGCCAAATGGCTCTGAGGCCTCCACTTGTGGGGACTTCTTTGATTTGCTCAATTTTGCATGAGATTTGGATAAATGGAACTACTGGAGATACATATTAATTGAATAAGTACACGTGTCCCTCTAAAGTGACAGTGACATCAGAATAGGAAAATAGAGTATGGGGCTGAAGGTCAGAATCCTAGTGTTTGTATTAGTTGGTTCCCCCAGAGTCCCAGACCTTTGGGGCACCATTTTTTAAATCTAGGAAATGGAGAGGGTGGTATAGTACCTAAGTTGTTTGTAAAGCACAGACAGGAAAAGGGAAGTAAATTTCAAGTAAAAAACCCCAACAACAACTTACTTCCCTTTCGAGAGGAGGAATTACTTTTTTCCTGATTGAGGCTGATGAGAATCATTAGGAAATTAGCTGGATGATTTTTCTGTACCATGTTCTTAAACAGTTTTAATTTTCTTGGGGATGTTTGTTTCTGTAAGTATTTTTTTAAGCAGTGCATTGGAAGTGAATGTAAAATTGTTAAAATATTGATTGTGATTTTTCTGGCAATGGTCCTGATTTTTGAAAAAGATGCTTTAAGGAAAAAAAACTGCCTTAATTAGAGGACAGTTAATTAAAGGGCTATAGAATGGGCTGCATTGATTTGGATATGAAACCAGAACACTATGGATACAAGTGAATTTTTCCCTCCCTGACTGATTATTGAACATAAATGCTGGTCCAGGGATAACATAGGTAAGGTTATCAAAAGACGAGATTCCAAAGAGAAATGGACATGTATACATTTAAACTGGGGTGGGTTAAAAATTTAGGAAATGATCTCAATCAGGATGAATGCCAGTTTCTATCCAGTAGCTGAAAGACCTTCTCCGAGTTAGAAGGTGGGGGGTTGGAAAGGGAAAGCCAACTGTGGACTTGTTAATTACAACTCCTCTTTCAACAAGATTTTTTTTTCGAAAGGCATAGGCAACATGCTGGCTCCAAATGTGAAGAATGTACAGTTGCTATTCCTGAGGCACTTCAATCCATTTACAGTTCTTGTGAACAAACATGCCTATTTAACATAGTCAATTTCCAGTCTTTGGCTGTGATAACAATCAGTTTAGATGATTATAATAAAAATTATCTCCATAGCACTTTAAGTTTTATAAAATGCTTTCTTTAAAATGGTCCTGTGATGTAGGTAGTAGTACAAGTATTAAATATCCATTTTTTAGAGATAAGAACCATTTATAAAATGCTTTAAGGTCTGCAATGCACTTTATATACATTTTCCCATCTGAGCCTCACAAAACCCCATTAGGTAGAGACTACAGGTATTACTCTCCCCATTTTAGAGATGAGAAAACTGAGTCTCAGAAAAGTGAAGTGGCTGCCAATCATTGCATAGTTAGTAAGCGGGGGGAGGTAGGATTGGATTCCAGGCTTCTGCTGACTCCAAGTCTAGCTCTCTTTCCACCATACCCTGCTGCTTCTTCCTACGAGAGATGAAAACTCAGAGAAACAAGAACTTGTCCAGTTCACACAGTTAAGTGTCACACCTGGTACCCATAGTCAGATCTCCTGATCCCAAGGCTAGCGTACTTTTCTCTGTGCCAACGCTGCCTGGGGTTTTGAAGAACTAGTGGGACTAGCTAACATAGCAGAAGTCAACAAGACATGTACTTTAGCTGTTTTAAATAAAACATATTTGTAGAATGAGGGGCTGAATTGTGTGCTAAAGGTCCCTTCAAACTCTCACAAATCCACGAGAGGGGTGTGAGAGGCCTGGGGCACTGCTCATTTGGAGAATTCTAGGATCCCAGAAGGAAATCTCCCCTGACCCTACATTGTTACGTACCCCAAACTATTTCTGGGCACAATTAGTGCCATCATTAGTACAAAATATTCAGATATGGGCACGTGATCCAATACACATGAAATGAATGGTAAGCAACACGTGGGTTAGTACAAACCTGCACAATACATAGGGCGTAGTGAGAATAAAGAGAACCAAAGAGTGGGTGGAGAAGGACGGGAGTGAGGGAAGAAGGTGGCCATGTTATGCTGAAGCAAGAGGGAGCAAGGGAAGCCAGGGAAGGAAAAGACCAATGAGGAGGAGGGACAGCGCCTCTTCTTGGCTGAGCTTGTAATTGGGCTGATGGCTCCCTCTGTAATCTTCCCCTTAGATATAGCCTTTTCTTGTTCTCTCATTGGCTTCTGGGTTTACTAGCCCTTTGCTTCCATGCATGGGTTAAAGCAGTCCCAACAGTACAAGAATGAGCCAGTGTAAATGACCTTAACACACATTGCTCTGACAAATTGAAGAGCAGAGGATCTGTTTCATATCATAACAAAATCTGAAAGCCAGTTTCTGTCCCATTGTTTCATCTGTGGAGGAGCTAGGTAGGTGGTTCACTAATGAGTTCAATTAGTTGCCAGCATGACTGTTCAATCACTATGGTCATGCTCTTGCATTATGGTGATTTGACAGTTCATAGCCAATGTGTGCACATTTGCTACACCCTGGTTTGAGTTTTCAAAAAGAGGAAGAGATAGAATTAGTCCTCTTTTGCTTCATGGCCTTCACACAGGCTGTCTCTCCGTCCCTGGAATGCTCTCTCTCTCCTTATCTCTGCGTTGGAGAAGGCTTCAAGTTTCAACTTCTGTGTTACCTCCTCCAAGAGACCTTCCCTGATCTTCTTGGTTGTTAGCACCACTCCCTTCTTCATTCTCTTCAAATGATCATGTTTAAGTCTGGGATCTCTTTACTGAGAGAGATTGCCATGGAAACGTAAGGCACCTGAAGTGTTATCCCTGAGAAGATATTTACCCAGAGTTCCCCAAGTGCCTTAGACTTTGAGTCTGAAGTACTTCCCAGAAGGAGGGCAGCCATGTTGGAGAGACTGGAGTACAACATGTTACTCTAGCCTGAAGGGCTAAATATAGGCCTTTCCAAGAAGGGAGTTGAGTAATAGCTAGTGGACATTGCTTGGTACATGGTCTCAAGTGAGGGTCACAAAGCCTGAGACACAAAAAGAGTGGAGCAGGGAAAGGCATAGATTAGACGAGACTGAGTGAATGAAGCTAGCAGATCATGGAGAAACTGATGAGACAGACACAGCTAGTCCCCAACATTTTCCTCTTCTTCATTCCTGGCCAGGCGATCTACCTGACATTTACCAGTCTGACCTAATCTCTGTCACTCCACTGATGAGGGAGAGAGAAAAGGGAAAGGAGAAAAGTCAATTTTGTTTCCTGCTGGTTATACCTCCATGCCTCTGGTTTTTAGATAAGCTATTTCTTAATTCTTACTCCGTTATTTGAGGTTGTTGTAAAAATACTTGATGGCCATAAACTTGAATTTGCTTGGTTATTCAATGTGCATAGTTTGAGAGCAATCACAGGCAACCTGTTTTTTAAAGGGATGGGAGATGTTTTTTCCTCAATAAAAGCTGAGGCTGGGGGCCAGAGCCAGTAAGCATGAGTCAGATCCTTTTTTCTTTTCAGAGTATAAATGGATCCCATTCATCTCTTGGACATAGATAGACCCATAGAGAAAAGTGAGTCAAAGAATAATCTACATGGTTTGAAGGTGGGAGTAGGGTATACTACTTTAGCCTGAAGGCAATGAGGCTGCTTGATTTGGGTTTTACTGAGGTTGCCCTACTAGATATGGGGCTCTGGGACTGCTGTGAGCCTTGCTTGGTGTTAGAGGACTTCTAGTAACTAAAACTTACTCCATCTCTCTCTCTCTCTCTTTCTCTCTCTCTCTCTCTCTCTCTCTCTCTCTCTCTCTCTCTCACACACACATACACACACACACATACCACAAGAGACTTACACATGAATATATTTCCCTGGTTATATGTCACATCTTCTTTCCTTCTTGCCCCTTCCCCCTGCCCTGCAATGTAAGCTCCCTGTAGGAGGGATTGTCTTTGGATCCCCAGTACTTGCCATACTACTTTGCACATAGTAGGCCCTGAATAAATGCTTGTTGGGATTAGTCTGATAAATTGTGGTATGGTATGGTAGCAGGTGCCAAGAGGAAGAGAGTAATGCCTAGGATTTTACACGGTATTGTCATGTTCCTGCCATTCAAAGAAAGGTGTTTCAGAGAAGAAGGCCAAATCAGTGCTTTTTTCTGCAACCAAATTTCCATCTCTTTGCTATGTTGTATGTAATATGATACTCAATTCTGAATAAGACAACATATATGGGATCACTTGACATTAATTTAAAAACAAATGACTTTGGAAATGAAATGATGTATCCTGGTTGGTTCGCTATCTTGAGGTGGTTGTGGTACTAAGTTTATTGAACTGGTAAGAGCAAAGGCCAAACACCTCCTGGCTATATCGCTCACACAGAATCCCAAGCTATGGATTTTAACGTATGGCTCTTAGGCATTGCTGTTAGGCTCTGGCCTTCATGTGACCACACGTGTACTATATACTCATATGGTGCCATTGCTCCCTTTCCTTCCCCCCACTTTTGAATTTGAGTTCCCATTTCCAGTGTCATCACCTTGCCTCCACAGCTAGAACAGAATCTGAAAAGAGTTTTATTTCCTGAAAAGCAAAAATGGAAAAATGCCCCCTTCCAAAGCAATACCTAGGTACTTTGCTTCATGTGTCTCAGGGAAAAGGGGGGTAAAGATCTGAGCAAGAGTCCATACCTCTAGCCTTTAGTTTTTCATACTATAACAATCTGAAGATATGAATAGGTTACATGTTTTCCCATAAAAATGGCATTCAGGGTTAATTGTAAGAATTACATTTCATGAACCAGTCACAGACAAGAAATATTTTTCTGCCCCTATCAATGACAGGAAAACTACTCTTGTTCTCCACTAAGGGGGTTTCTTCCTGGGCCAGGGCCATTTGCTAATGAAATGGGTAGTTTTGCCTGCCTAATATTGCTTAGCGATTTATTAGTAATTATTGATTTCCAAATTGTGGTTTCCTGGGGCTGCAGGATGGATCAAATCTAACATATCCTCCCCTATGGCTAGGCATCCATTTGCTGGAAGCTGTGGTCTCAGAGGCAGACAATTCATTTGTCCCTTCCTGTCAGAACTCTGAAAGTATGGGATGCTACTTCCTGCTGGCTGCTAATTTGTGGCTTTCCAGTTTCCAGCATTGGTCACCTGAAGAAGACCATATCACTTCTGTTCCACACCATGTACTGTGGATGGTAGCTGTTTGGACCTCAAGTGCAAGCTTTTATAGGGAAAGGGATGAATCATGTCACTGATTGGATCCTTTTCCTCCCCTTCTACTCCTTGCCACTGAGGATTCCCCCGGCCTGCCCATGGGGTATGATCCCTAATGGCTTACACTCCCATCTTGGAAAATCTTCTCTGAATTCCTGGAGATAGGTCACAGGGGCCAGTTGAGGGCCTGGGCACATAATAAGAGGTGATCAATTTTTGGGACTTTCTAGACATGACGGGAGGCAGATACTATGGGGATTTTTATTCCATTTTTTTTTACAGATGAGGATAGGTGGGTGAAATAATCGCCCAGGAGTGGGAGTCAAATATCCTAACTGTAGGTCTCCTAGTCTATTTATTACGCTAAGTGACTGCAGAGGCCTGGGATTTTGGATAATGGACCTCCCCAGTCAAGAACTCTGTGAGAAGGATATAGTTTACCAGTGGTAGATGCCTAGAGTAATCTAAGGCCATTTAATCTGACTCTGACATAGACTCATTCTTGCAGAGCCAGTTTTATTACTAGTTGGGTTTGATTTTAATCACCTCAAGTAACATTTGGGTTCACTGGCTTCTAATCATTTCCACATCACATAGAGTTCTCTGTTATGGTACGACAGAGACCGGAATACACTGTCCTTAAGGCTATTAAAAAGGGCATCAAATGGAGATACAATAGGTCTCACCTTTCCCCTGGAATCTTTTTATTTCACTCCTTTCCTTTAATTTTGTAGAACTGGGATCAAAAACTCACTTTAAGTCTTACCTATCTTTGCTGAGAGTAGAAAAAGCATCTCCAATTGTGGGACCTAGAGTAGGGTCTGCCAGTTCTTATGCATGGCCTCAGTGTATCCACCATACTCACTACTAGAGAGAGTAACTACATTGAAGGAAATATAGCAGCTAAAGCAGTCAGAAGTTTCTGGATGACAGAGCCTCCCAAAAGAGTTAGTAAGAAAACCCATGGTCTTAAATGTCTCTACACAAATACCACAGTGTATAAGCAAAAGAAGCTAGAGTTCATAAAGCAAGGAAGTAAATCTGACCTCCTATGTATCACTGAAACTTGGTGGTATGAAATGTATTACTTGAATTTGGCTCTGGATGTTGTGAATCTTAGGTAAAAGAAACAGGACAGATAAAAAGGGTGGCTGTAGGGGAGAGCATTTCATATTAAAAAGGTATACTCATGTGAAGAAATTCAAGAACCAGAGGAAAGCAGAATGGTGAAAAAGTATTTAGGGGAAGATGAATGAAGAAAATGATATCAGAGTATACTACAAACCATCTGGCCAGAAAGAAGAAAGAGATGAAGAATTGTGCAATCTTGTACTGCATCAACAGCAACATAGCTTTCAGGAATAAGGATATGGGTGTACAGTGTGGTCATGTTGTACTCTGTCCTGGTCACATTCCATCAAGAGTACTGTGCTCAATTCTGGGCATAAGAGAGACACTGATAGGTTAGAAAACATCCATTAGAAAGCAACCAGAATGGTGAAAGTCTTTGAATCGGTGAAAGAAACTGGGGGTGTTCAGCTTGAAGACAGGAAGATTTAGTAGATATATGATCTCTGGGGAAGCGGGATTAGGCTTATTCTGCTCAGCCCTAGAGAGCAGAACTAGGGAGCAATGAGTGGAAGATGAATTTGGGCTTGATGTCCTAGAGGACCAAAATGGAATGGATTTTCACAGGAGGTGGTTTATTCTTCCTCATTGGAGGTCCTAAGGTTCAGACGAAATGGCCATTGAGGCCCCTTTCAACTTGAAAATTGTTATCCCTGAAAACATCTTTCATTCCTCAAATTGGAGCTTAAATCCTTACATCCTATTAAATGTTATTTGGGTGAGAAATACTGACATTGCTATTGTAGAATCCAAACTGTATTATCTCTCCATCTGTGCTGACTGGAGTGAACCTTCATTCTAGGACTCTCTGCTTCCATATCTTGTAAATTTCTATACTTTTCTACTGATGATTTCCCAGAAACCATAATTCAGGAGCTGAAAAGGACCTCAAAGTTTTAGCTAGTTCCACTCTGACCTGAGGAAGAATCTCATCTGTAGTACTCCTGACAAATGGTCGTGTGGCTTCTCTCTGGAGACCTCTAATGAGGGGGAATCTATTGCCTCCCAAGGCTTTGGGATTGTGGGCAGGTTTGTTTGCTTTATTTGTAACAGATCAGAGAGGATGTGGAGGGTTGCTGGGCTATTGGGGGGGCTCTTCAAATGGGATGACAAGTCTTGAATGAGCTGATCAACTGGATGCCATGTGCTCACTCTTCTATGGGCAGCTGCAATCTCTACCACCTCTAACCTCGAGACTGACTGGTTGGTACTGGGCTCTTTTCAGCTGGAGTGCTACTGTGCTCTTTCATATGGGCAGAAACCCTTGCTCTAGGATTGGCAGAAGACTCTCCTCTTTAATTCCCTCAGGGTCTCAGCTCTGACAGTTATCACTTATTCAGTAGGAGGTGGAAGAGGTATAGCCTCTCATGTTCACCAGTTTTTTGTTTTTTGGTCCAGTGCAATAGTTTCTCAATGAGGGACCCCATCTTTACTTATGGTGACTAGCCAGTTACATTTCCCAGATTTCCGTTGGGGTCTTATGCAAATGAGTGGCTACGAACAAAGGCATTGGAGCAATCTGTGCTCTGGGGCAAGTTCGTTGTTTTTATTGGTCTTTTCATAGAAGCTATTCAAAACCTCAGCCCCTTTCCAAGATATAGAATGTTTCATTTACACATGAAAGGGCCTCTCTATTATATTTCATTGTTTCTGTCTCTGCCCCTTCAACTTTACTGAAGTCTAAACGGGGCACACAAAGAAATTATACAGAACCACCAGTGTTCCATTGAAATGCTACCCTTAACCAGGTGACTACAAATGATTTTTTTCAGTCACAGATATTTGAACATGAAGACTACTCAATTCATTTCAAAGAAATGGACATGGAAGAGTGCAAATAGCCTTGTACTTGGGCCCAGGAGATGCAGGTTCAAATCCCAGCCCTGCCATTTACTAGCCAACCATTGACAAATTCTTTAAATTCTTGGCCTCAATTTCCTCAAATAGGAATATTTGTGCTACCTGCCTCAAAGGGTTATGGGAAAGTACTTTGTAAGCCTTAATGCCCTAGATAGAGGGGCACTGTCACTGAGAGGCAACAAGGTTCAGCAGAACAAGTAATGGTCCTGGAGTTTGAGGATGACACATTTAGAGCTGGGTGGGACCAGAGAGGTCATCTGATTGGACCTACTTATTTCACAGATAAGAAAACTGAACCCAGTGAGATGAGATGACTTGCCTAAAGTCATCAATACAGTAAGTGGCAGCTCAAGGATTTGAACCCAGGTCATGATTCCAAATCCAGAAATCAGGAGATGCAAGTTTAAAATCAGATTCTTACCCTTGCTGGCTGAGCAAATCACTTGGCCTCTCTGGGCCTCAGATACTTTATCTCTAAAATAGAAATGATAATAAAACTTAGATGATATACTCTACAGAGTTGTCATGAGGAAAACCTTTTGTAAACCGTCAAAGTGCTATGGTTATTCTTTTTTAAAAATTTTTTATTTATTTATTTGGTTTTAGTTTTCAACATTAACTTTTATGAGTTTTTGAGTTCTACATTTTCTCCCCCTTCCTCCACTCCCTCCTCCCTGAGGCAGCATGCAATCTGATGTAGATTATTTGTGTACAATCATATTAAAAACTTTTCCATATTATTCATGTTGTAAGGAAGAATTAGAATATGATTACTTTTTAAATAACCCATCAACTTTCCGAACTGTTATCGCCCCTGTTCCTCAGAGAAGGCATCTAAGATGATGCTATTTCTGCTCCTTAATATACCTTATCAATGGGCACACACCCATGACTTTCCCTCTTGACCTCTGCCCTGATGCCTTTGGACTCAAGTAACTGTTCATGACTCTCCCTAGGTCCTCTGATTTTACTCATCACATGAACCCTGGCTTGACTGTTTGCCCTCTTGGACCACAAATGAAATCGTGCCCTTTTGCCCAGGTGCCTTCTCACCTGTAGGCCCAGTAAGCTTCTCCTAATTACTGCAAGTGCAGAAATCAGATGCTAACTCTTTTGTTTCTCCTAGTATCTGGGGAAGCACTTGGGGATCCCCAGCAAGTGAATTTTCTAGATAGCTAAAACTCATCTTCAAGTGCCAAAATGTGAAAATGCATCATTTTTTCTCAAAGCAGGGTTACTGAATATCATATAGCTTTTTGGGGAGATGTTCCAGAGTCATCATGAGTGTCCATCATTGCCCTGGGGTAGAATGAATATTCAGCACTGTTCTGCAGCTGATCTAAACTTTTTTTCTCCATCAGACTATTCCTAGTTGTTTCTTCTTATTGTTCTAGCAGTTGCTTCACTTCTCCCTTCAGCTGTTTCTAACATGCTATGGCCGGAGGAAAACAGAACATTCAGCTTGTTAGAACTCTGTGCTAAATGAGAGTCAAGAAGACTTGGAGTAGCCTAGGGTCCTGGCTTCAGTCCAGGCACTCAAGGGCAGCTCTATCAGCTGCTCAGGGGCCTTTCAGAAGTCTGACTCATATAAATAGATGCTGGAGTTTTCCCCACCAGCCCCATTTCGGTTTTTCCACCCTGATGGATGAGCAGCAGTAGTTAATAGTGGGACAGAAACTGCACCTGCCTATACCAGTCCAGGGGGGGCTTTGTTTGCCTGGGTTTCTGAAAGTATCTCAGGGTTTGGTTTCCTGTCAGGGTGCACTCAGCTCTGCACACCCACTAAATGCTCAGCTGTGTCTGGAAGCTGTGCTCTGGGGGGCAGGAGCTTGCCTCTGGACTGGGTCTGGGATATCAGTAGGCAACCTTCCTTGGATGGCTTTCTAATCACTTTAGGCACTATCCAGGCAAGGCAAACTCGGGGAAGGTCCAGTAGGCCACAGCTCAGGCCCGTATGCCCACCTGAAGCAACAGCCAGAACACTTCTCTCTTGGACTTGGTCTACAAAGTGTCAAACTGTCCAGGGGGACTACAAGCAAAATGTTACGGTGAATGCACGCAAATAATTTCCAGCCTGTCCTTTCAGAAACACTCTGCTTAGGTCCTCAGGGGCTCAGATCGGATTTCTAAGCTTTCTTCTACTCATCTTATTATTGGACTGACAGAGGCCTTAATTAATTCTCTGTTGACTAATGGTTTTCTGGGGCACAGTGCGTGGGGGCTGAAGGAGGAGGTTCCCTCTAAATACAGAGTTTGAGCCAGTGGGTAGAATTTGACTTTTTTGCTTGCTTTGGGTAAAACAGCAGCAACAGCAGCAACAGCAGCAACAGCAGCAGCAGCAGCAGCAGCAGCAGCAGCAGCAGCAGCAGCAGCAGCAGCAGCAGCAACTACCATCAACAAAACCAAACCACAAAATGAAGTCATTTGTTAATGAGGGTATTCCAGACTGCAAACAGTTAGAGGCAGATGAATAAAAACATTTGCTGGAGGTGTTTCTTAGGCACATATTGGAAGTTTTGGAGACCTAAGTTTCAGCATTTTTTTCAATGTCACTGTGAATTTACTGGTAAAAGTGTATGACACCACACAAGGACTCCAACAGCTGAACTCCCACTTAAGGCATCTGTCTGGGTGGGGGAAGGGCAGTATTCTTCCATATCTTCCTTTTCTTGTTTGAATGCAGCCTCTCTTCCTCTCCCTCCCCCTTCCCCCCCCCCTCTCTCTCTCACACACACACACACACACACACACACACTATTATTCTAGAAATGCTGGAATTCTAGGAAGCTATGGAAGTCTGTATTGACTTAAAAACAAGAATTCAAAGCCAGCTTGTCCAAAAATTACAAGGCATTAAATTAATACTAGCTCAGTTTTCTATAGCACTTTACAAACTATTTCCTTGAAGAAACTGTGTTGAAGTAAGTAGGGCAAATATTACTAGCATCATTTTCGAGATAAGGAAACTGAGGCCTGGGGAAGTCCAGTGATTGGCCTGTGGTTACACAGCCAGAACGGCGGAGAGCTGGAGCTGCAGTCCAGGACTTCTGATGCCAAGGCCAGGGCTCTTTGGCTGTTCTATTTTCACTCTCACTGCAGTGACTTCTTGGTAGCCTCAAGCACATCGTTCTCAGAATACTTTGTTTTAGTCTCCTTTCTAAAATCTCTCCTTTATATTATACTTATTTGCTGTCTTGTCTTTTTCTTTTGTTAGACTATAAATTCCTTGAGGGCAGGGACTGTGTCGGCTTCAGGACCTAGAATGTAGTAGGTTTGCTGAATAAATGAGTCTTTATTGGGATCCTACAAAGGCATCTTAAAACAAATAGGAAGCTGGGAAAGAAAAACATGGATGTAGCTAAATTCCTAATGGAAGACCTATAATCACCATAGGTGGCTGTGTGCTTGGAAGGTGAGACATTAACTTTTCCTTTAAGTCATTATACTCAGATCTGTTCTGGGGTAGATAGCCTATGGCACCTGCGGAGGCAGGCACTGAATGTCTTAAGTTCACCGCTGAAGGTAGTAGCTTGCACTCTCTCCACCATATGCACCCCTTCTCTCTCTTCCCCTCGATCAAAATCTCTTCCTTTTCTCTTCCCCCTCTTCTTTCTTTTCCATCTATGCCTCTGGGCTTTTTATGGATATTGCTCACTCCTTGACTCCCCAGGCAGCACACTTGAGGGGGTGAACAAAGTAGCTAGACCCTGGATTAGAATCATAAATTCAACTATGAACTGAGAAATTGAGTTGTCCTCCATGTTCTTTTATTTTGTTTCTAGTTCCCAGATTGGAAAGATTCTTCAAACAAACTCCCCTCTCCAACCCAAAGTGGAATTAGCAAGGCTCACTTCCATTTAACATTGCCAAACGAAATGGGCAAGCAATGACTTCTATCTACTGATTAACAGGGGAATAAAAGTCCAGCAATTTAACAGGTTACTGGGCCATCTAATCAATGAGGAATTGCTTCCATTTAATTGGGATGATGGAAAGAATGCTGGAGTTGTTCAAACTTGGGTTCAAATCTGAGCTGTCAAACAGAGTAATTTGGTTAATCCTTCTAGACCTCCCTTTTCTCACCTATCAAGTGAAGAGCTTGGGCTTGACCTCTGAGGTCCCTTACAGCTTGAAATCTAAGGTCCTATGGCCGATCTTATGGTTTTATAGGGAGAACAGTACTACCGAAGCCAAGGCCCCTAAGCTGAGCTGTGCTGATCAAGGAGTATGGCAAGCCTGAGGTTGGGGTTTGGAATTCTAGAATTGGAGCGGGGAGTGGACTCCTCCAGAGTGAAAGATCTTTACTTTTCAAACATATTGGCCTCTTAATTCAAATCAAGTGAGAATTTCTAACATTCCCTTCTTTACCATACTGTCTATATATTATGATCATAATATAAAGGAGATTTTATAAGTGAGAGGGTCTGGCGATTAATGGTCCAAAATCTAGGTTTTGAAATAAGGTAATATAGAGAACTGCTAAATAAATTTTAAAAGTTGAATCATGTAATAATTTTGGAATTAATATTGAAAGGGTCTCCAAGTCTATATAGTGCAATCTTCTTATTTTAGAGGAAGAAACTGGAGCACAGAGAGGGGAAGGGACTTGACCAAAGTCACAGAGCAAGTATGTTTGAGGTTGGGCATGATCTTCCCAGGATACTGTCTTGCTCCTAGATGCATAAGAGCACTATGTAACATGCTACAAATTTGAGTTAAGTGAGTAAATTTTAAAAGTGGCTCAGTAGGGTAGGAGATAGTTGGGAACATTGCCCCCTTTGGATGAAACTGGGCCCCAGCTGGTATGTCCACTCCCCATGCCCCCAACCCCACACCCATTTGTTTCAGGGTGGTAAAGCGAACAGTAAGCATGAATATTAACATGACTCTTGAGTGGTGAGACCCTGCCTTCTCCCTAATTTGAACAGTGTCACTGGATGACTGAGCCGCCTATCAGTATCAGGTCAATAAGCTTAGCATGACAGCCATTTAAAATCAATGCTGTCTGATTTCGAACTGATGGACAGCTCAGTTAGCCAGTAATATTGGTGGAAGGAGAAGGAGGGGCCCTTTCATATAAATAGCTATCTCCAGGGCTCCATGAACAGACAATTCCTGTAAATGGCCCTATATTTTCCAAATTTCCCCTCTGTCTCCCTTTCACATAAGGGAATATTTCCTCCACAAGCTAAAGCCAATGACAGAACTCTGTCTGCTGGACAAGCTCAAATCTTTCTTCTCAAACCGACAGAATCTAATCTAAAGGGAATCTGTCCTGGGCCTTCTCATCTGCCATAATAAATCCTCATTAGGATTCAGCTCCTATTTATGGCAGTCTAGTCACATGTACTTTCTTAGAGAAGGAGTGAGGCATTATGACTACAGTGTAGGGCCTGGAGTAAGAAATCCTGGGTTTGAATTTCACTTCTGGTACTCAATAGCTGTGCTACCACATATACATCTTTGAGTCAGGAACCAGAGATCTATTATCTATTAAGGACCCCATCTGGTCCAACCTCCCTCATTTTACAGACAAGGAAACTGAGGCCCAAGGAGGTTAAGGAATTTGCCCAAAGTTACCCAGATAGTACATAGCCAATTTAATATAGACCAGGTCCTGATTCTAGAACCTGTATTCTTTCTACTATATCATGTACTTTCCTCAGTTTCCTCATCTGTATAACCAGAATTATAATAGCCACACTATCTAACCCTCAAGGCTGTTGTGAGGCTCAAATGAAATGTCTATAAAAAAAACCCTTTATAAGCCTTAAAGACTCGTATAAATGCCAATCATTATTATTCATTGAGATTTGCAGATAAATACAACCTTGTACTTCTCCTTAACAGGTCACTACAGACCAAACCAATCATTAGCCCTGTTATTTTCTCTCTGTTTCTAGCTTGCTATCCGGCTATGTGGTAAGAAGTCTGCTTTGATCATCACTTCCAAAAATCGTGTCGTTGTCATAACCAAGCCGGTGGTTTCCAATTGTCTCTGGGATTGACTACAGACTCTTCAGCCTGGCATTTAAATTCTTCTACAATCTTACTCTTGCCTAGCTTTCCAGCTTTGTTTCCCATTACCTGCCTCCACCTTCCACATATTCTACATTCCAGCCAAACTGGAAAGCAATGGAGTCAGAAGACCTAGGTTCAGATTCCACTTCTAATGCTCAGCACCTAAGTATCTTTGGGCCCCTCAATTAGCCTAAGTTTCTTCATATGTAGAATGAAGTGGTTAGATGGTTGGCCTCTGAGGTCCCTCCTAGTTCTAGCCCTAGAGTATTATACTAAGCTTTCCCTAAACCTGACCCTCCACCTTGTGCTTCCGTGCATTTGTAGATGGGTGCCCCTCATGCCTAGCACATTTTCCCCATCACCCTTTGTCTATTAAAATCTTTTTCTTCCTTAAGACTCATCTTAAGTACCACCTCCTTCAGGAAGTCTTTGAGCCTCAAATATTCTGAGAACCCTTTGTACAGATGCCTCTTATGTCCCCATGACAGTCTACATTCTATTGTACTTCTCTCTCTGTATCCTTTTTCTTCATGCCCCCCCCCCCCAAAAAGGAAAGCTTCTTGAGGGGAGGGGCTGTCGTTTGTCATCCTTGCCTCCTCAGGGTTCAGGACAGAAGTTTGCTCATGGTAGGGGTTTGAGAAGTGTTTGTTGAATTTATAGCTATGACCTGTGTTCTGATGATAGAGTCAGGCATGTGCATAAAGGAGATCATAGGATTTAGAGCTGGAAGAGGCCTTATGAAAGAATGTATTTGAGTTGGCCCCAAGAGAAGAATTCTGTCCCAACTTGAAGGTATTTTAACATAATATTCCAAATATCTGTCTCAGACTTGGGTTCAGTTTAGAATGCAGATGGTTTTAACTGGTTGACCAAAGAAGAGGAAGTTTGGGGAGGCTGTGGTGGAGACAGAGTGTGTGTGTGTGTGTGTGTGTGTGTGTGTGTGTGTGTGTGTGTGTGTGTGTGTGTTACTTCAAACAACTGGCAGATCTTCTGGGCTGCTGCTGCCTGCTTGGTTTCCTGAGGGGGCAACCCGCCTTTCTGGATTCCTCTGTTGGCCTTTTGGATCTTGCAGCCTCTGCTAAGTCAGTCCCTAGGGTTAGTGCTGGTATTGGGATTCCAAACCACCCCTGACAAAGCCTGGTGCCACTGAAGAGGTCTGGGTGGCCCTCTGCATTCCACAATGATGACATACTGACCCAGAAATACAGTAGAAATTCATTCTAACACTGGGGTCAGGGATAAGAAATGCTTTACAGATCAGCAAGAGAACTATCCTTTGCATCTTTATGCATACAATGGTCATGGGGTAGAGAGGAATGGCAGATTAAAGCAGGATCATGCAACTCAATTCAATTTATAAACATTTATTAAATGCCCATGCAATGGTGAGAGCATTGGTTTTGTAGCTGGAATTTCTGGGTTCAAATCCTAGCTCTACTATTTACCATATGTGTGGCCATGGGCAAATCACATCCTTTGTTCTCTTCTCTGTAAAATCCCTTGTGGGTTGGATAATATGATGTACCTTCCAACTCTAAATCTTATAATAATCTCCCATGTTAAGTCCTGGATCCTCTAGTAAAATACAACAGCAACACAGTGAAATATACACCCCCCCCCCAATTCCATCCTAAACACTCACACCATTCTTGTCTCTCCCTACTTGAGACATATAACATGCTCCCAGGGACTCTCAGGTATAAAAGGGAAAATTCTTTGGTCTGGGAAAGAGTGGAGCCAAGGTTAACTATTTTGGTTCCTCTAATCTTAGGGATTCTAATGTATATAACCAGTATACTTAATGGAAAATCTGTCATTGATGCTGGGATTTGAAATATAACTAAAATCATGGTGTTTGTGATAGTTAAGTACCAGTTGCTTAAGAACAAACTACCCCCAACTCCACTCTCTTACCCCTATCCTTTTCAACCCTATCTCCCCCATATCCCATTCCCACTCTGTCTACCCCTTTCATTGTGCCCTTTGGAATTCTGATCCTCTAACTAACAAACTTCCCTTTATTTTGGACCCCTTCCTCTCAGGTTCTTTCCATCTTCTTACACTAACAGAGACCTGGCTTCCTCCATATGACAGAGCATTCCTGGCCATCCTCTCAGGCCCTGGTTGTATCTTATCTCCTACCTTGTCACATAGGTCCTGAGGTGGGAATAGGAAGACTCCTTCCTCCCTTACTGACACTTTAAGATTCACCTTTTGTTTCCATCACTTAGCAAATTCTCCTCCTTTGAAATTTACTCTCTCAAAGTTGAACACCCAACTGAGATCATGGTGGCTGTTGTTTACTGGTCCCTGAGGCATTTTCTCTCCTTTTATTTCCTCTTCATCTCCTGCTCTTATACTAGGGACTTCAGTATTCAGGTTAATGTTCCCTCAAACACTCTAACCTTAAGTTTCTTAAATATCATGGCTTGCTCCTCCACTCTATCTCAGCCATACACCCAGGGATGGTCACAACCTAGAGCTCACCATCACCGAAAAGTTTTCTTCTTCTGTAATAAAAATGGACATTTCCTCTATATCAGAGGTCTTTAGTGTGTGTGTGTGTGTGTGTGTGTGTGTGTGTGTGTGTGTGTGTGTGTGTTTGTGTTATAAGGACATTCTAGTGAAGTCTATGACCTCCTTATCAAAATAATATTTTTAAATAATTGAAAGAAATTCTCAGTTGCAGGTAGAAGTTAGTGAAAATAAAGATGGATGTATTTTTGGCCATCCTAGTTCATGGATCCTCCGAAATCTATCTACGAGTCCCTAATTCCTGCTCTATTTGATTATAACCTCCTATCGTTCTTTATCCTCAGGATGACCTCTACCCCATCCACACCAAGCTCAACCATTCCCTCTGCTCTGACTTGATTTTCTTCCCTTTCCAATCTCTACCCTAAAGTTAACTAGTTCAATCCCACACTGTTCTCTACTCCCAAATCTCTTGGCCCAGTGTCCTATCACCAGGCAGGCCTTGCCAAATCCCAACCCTGGATTACAACTACCATATTGCTCATTTGCTCCCATAAGAAAGGAACTGGAGAAAGTCGTGCAACTTGAGCTTCCCAGCCAACTATAGATTTCTGTTATCTAATCTCAAATGGTTTATTTTAACTTGCTACAGCCAGACAGTCCTTCTATTCCTCCCTGAGTCCTTCTCCTGCCTTCCACAGCTACTGATTCAAACTTTCCTCCTCAAACCTCATATACTTCTCTTCCCACTATCCTCTGAACAGAAGGCCTCTCCTCATATTTTACTGGGAAAATGGAGACCACTAACCATGAACTGCCTCTTTAAAACCATGAACTTCCTCTTTTTCTTCTCTTTGTTTCAGCCCCTCTGGTTTAGTCTCCATTGTCTTCTAATCCAGGCTCTTAGCCAGAGGTGGCCCCTCTCTTTGCCAAGGCCAACGTTCTTTCACATGCTCTTGATTCCTCTCCTTAATCATCTCCTTTCTTTGTAATCTATCATTTTTCCTTATCCTTCCCTGTGGCCTTCAGACATGTCTAAATCTCTCCCTTCCTTAAAACAAAACAAAACCAACCTTCACTAGACTGTCCAATCCCTCAAGCTGTCATCCTCTATCTCTTGCCCTTCACAGCCAAAGTCCTGGTTAAAAACTGTCAATACTCATTGCTTTCTCTTATTCTCCTCTCACTTCTCGTACCTTTGCAATTTGGCTTCTCACCTCAACTCAATTGAAATGTTACCCTCCAAAATTATCAAAGATCTTTTCATTGCCACAAACATTGGTGTCTTCTCATTCTTCATTCTCCTTGACCTCTCCGCTTGCATTGGCCACTGCTGGCCCCCCTCTCTTCTGGTTTTTGTGACTGCTTTCTCTCGCTTCTCCCCCCAGCTGATTACTTGTTCTCAGTCTCCTTTGCTAGCTTATCATACATATCACTGCAAACTTTTATTGTCCCTCGAGTCTCTGTCCTGGGCCGCCTTCTCTTTTCCTTGTGAACTATCTTGCTTGGTGATCTTGTCACAGGTTCAATGATCTTCTTGATGCAGATGGCTCCCGTATCTGTATATCCAGCTCTAGTCTCTTCCCTGACCTTCATTCCCTTATCACCCATGGCCTCTTTGACATTTTGACTGACCACAATGGCCATCTCAAACTCAACACATCCAAAACAGAACTTGTTACGTTTCCCTCTTATGAGCTTCTCTATTTACATTGAGGAGAACATTATCCTTCAGGCTCCCAGGTTCTCAGTGCCAGCATTTTTCTCAATTGCCCTCACTCTACATAGTCTGTCAGTTGCCACATCTTGCTGCTTTTTCTTCCACAACATCACTCACACCTGTCATATTCTCACTATACATATAGCCACCATTTTAGGGCAGGCCCTTATTCCCTCTAAACCTATGCTACTATGATGACTTTCTAACTGGTCTCCTTTTCTCAAGCTTCTCCCCAATTCACCTTCCACACAGCTGCCAAAGTGATTTTCCTTAAGCACAGCTCTGATCATGTCACTTCCCTACTCAATAAACTCCAGTGGCTCCCTATTGCCTCTAGGATAAAATATAAACTGCTCTGTTTGGCTTTTAATGCCCTTCTTAACCTACTGTTCCAGCCTCATTATATAATAGCTCATTCTCTGGATTGCACACTGTACTTCCTGAACCCACTCCATGGACTAGCCAAACCGGCTTTCTTGTTATTCTTTGTATGGCATCCCATATCCCATCACTGTGCCTTTGCACTGGCTGTCCCCCATGTCTAGAATGTCCTTCCCTTCTCATTGCTGTCTTCTCAAATCTCTCACTTCCTTCAAGACTCAGCTCAAGCACCATTATCTACATGAAGCTCTCCTGATCCTCGCAATTGTGCTTCCATCCAACCATTTCCTAGTTATTTTATATTTATTCTAGAGAAACTTCTAAATGTATGTGTTACCTTCCCTGATAGACTAAAGCCCCAGTGAGAGCAGAGATGGGTTTGTTTTTGTCTTTAATGCATGGTATATAGTAGGCACTTAACAAATGCTTGTCAACTGCTTCACTGTAGGCATGATTTCCTGAAAAAGATCCAGAAATTCTGGCCGACCTCTCTTTGGAAACATGGCCAAATCAATGTTTAGAGTGTTCTCATTGCAGGAAATTGAGGCCAGGATCATTGGCCTCATTGAGAATCTTGGGCAAGCTCTTTTGTGTTTGGAGAGTATCTTCCAAAAAGGCAATATATGAAGATCGAGGGAACAGCTCTGGGCTGTTCTGACATATCCAAGATGGCCTAATAATGACATACCCTCCCCCCCCAACGCACACACACACACCCTGAACCGGAGACAGTGCTTACAGAGCAGCAGGTCTAATCATAGGTGCTTAAGCATTTGGTTCCATTTACAGAGTCATAGAACGGTAGAATTTGGCTGAGCCTAGAGATCAGGTCTAATCCTCTCATTTTATAGGTGAGAAGACTTGAGCAAGGCCACACATCGACTTGAGGGCAGTGGAGAGAGACAGGTCTTGAATCCAAGTCTCCTGAATTAAAATCCAGTGTCTTTCCATGAATGGATTCTATGGGAGAAAAATCTAGTAAATACAATTCTCGTTCAACAAGGCGTCTGCTATCTGGGGCCACAATGGCAAAGCAAAACAATCTCTGCCCCGGAGGAGTTTCTAGTGCTTAATTTTTCTGCTTTATTTCATAGATATGGAAATTGAGGTACCAGAAGGTTCTTTGTCGCCCTTGGTCTTGTAGCAAATTGATGGTGAAATTGAAAGGGTATCTGGAATTCAGGTCTCTAAGGCTGCCTGGTGGTGATACACTCAGGACAAGTTGTTCTATGCCCTAGATTCCTATTTTTCTGAATGAGCTCACTAAAACCCAGAAGTGTTGGCTCTCAAACCACTTAAACACAACTTAATACCATGTTACCAGGGCCTGCTGAAAAAAGGAATACTGTTTTACCTCTGAATACCTGGATCTTTTTCACTGCCCCTAAACTATCTGTCAGTTTAAGAGAATACAGTAGGTGAAAGTGTCTACTTTGGTTGTTGTTATGAACTGAAATCTAACCCCCAAGATCACAGATTGAACCTGAACCCAAATGGCAGGGCAGCCCAAAGGGAGTCCGGGATGCGTGCACGCGCACACATGCACACACAGACACACACATTGGCCTGGTGGGAGGTTTTATTGGTTTTTGCTTTGTGAGGACTGGCTGTGAGCCCACACATTTCTTGAATACACAATAGGGAGCTGGGCAAGACTGCAGAAATAAATTTTATTAACACACAATCACTGCAGCACCAGATAGAATACTCTCCTTTAGTCTGCTCTCTCTGGCAGGCCCCTCTTTGTACCAGGCCAGGTCAATTAGTAGACTAATGTAGACCAGGTCTGATTTTTAAAGGGTTTAATTAAAGTTTTGATACAATGCACATGTAAAACACCAATCTGTCTTTTAAGGATATGTATTAGCTAGAAATTGATTTTAGCTTAGGCCCTAATTTATAGCCTTTCCCCTCTAATAAGTATAATTCCTTAGAAGATATTAAAGGCTCCTATCCCCTTTGCTCCCCCACCATAATTTAACAAGTAAACAGTGCCACAATTGCACACATCATTCAGTTGCTAATGTTGTATAGGTCCCTGTGGTCTGTGGAATCAAGTTCAAATTCCTGAGGCTGACATTCAAGGCCCTCTGGCTCCATTCAACCTTTCCAGTCTCATGTCCCACTATTTTCCTCTATGCATCCTGTGTTCCAGCCATTATGGCCCACTTATGATTTGTCATCCTTGCTGTCTTCACTGCTTGAAATGCTTTTCCACACATATGTGCCATTGAAATACTTCTTATCATTCAAGGTCCAGCTCATAGACTACTTCCTTCATGAGGCCTACCTAAAATGGTTTTCTTCCTCTTCTCCAAACCTCCAAAACTTTGTGTAGTCTGTCTCTCTGATTATATTATGCTATACTTTTTGTCTCTCTTTCTGATTTCTCCATTTGAGTCTATGTTCCTTACAGGCAGAGACCATGTCTTGTTCTCCTTATTCCTCGCAGTAGTTAGCACAGGATCTGGCACATAGTAGGCCCTCAACTTGTTCAAAGGAATCGTATGGAAACTGCAAATGTCAGGAGCAAATGCTGCTTCTGGAAACTGATGAAGACCACTCAATTTGTTTTCCATTTAGAAACAAAATCTTTTCAATCATTGCTGAGAAAATTTTGAGTTTATAACAACAATAAAATGAGATCAGAAAATGTTAATTCTGATATAAAGAATGTTTGGTGTCCCTGGTCTGGGGTTCAAGTATTAACTGTCACAATCAGTGTGACTTTGGGCAAGTTACCTAATCTCTTTGGGACTCAAGATGAAGGGGTTGAATAGAGATGATTTCTGAGGTCCCTTACAAAGGCAAAATCTAGGATTGTGTGATCTCTTGGAAGAGAAATAGTGGGGTGTAGAGGAAACATGTTGCATTTGCAGCTTGGAAGACCTAGATTCAAATCCTAGCTCTATCACTCACTGGAAGGCAAGTAACTTGACCTTTTTTCAGCCTCAGTTTCCCTCTTTGTAAAATGAGGGGTTTGGACTTAATGATTCCTAAGGTTTTGCCTAGCTCTGAATCTGGGATCTCATCATCCTGCAGACAGCAGGCTTAGATTTTCTGCCTCAATATTTCAAAATGTAATCATATTTTGGTTGGATATTTACCCAGCTCCTTCTTCTAAAGGACAATGGATTATTAGCAATGGTGGAGTTCCCCAGAGAACCTAAAACAGTCCAGAGTAGCCATGAAGCCCTCCCTCTTCTTGGCTGCCATTCATTTGTTCATTCAGCAAACACTCATTAAACACCTACTGTTTGTGAGGCCCTGAGTGAGGCATACAGAGTTTACATTTTATTAGGGTGGGTATTGGTGGGGCACAGCATGTAGACTGATAAGTATACTAAAAAGTAGGGATTGATAGAAAGTACTCTAGGCAGATGGAGGAGAGAGAGGGTGAGAGAGAGGGTGAGAGAGAGAGAGAGTACTTTCAGCTGAACTATCTGAGAAGGCTCTTCGGAAGGAGTTTGATACTGGAGCCTTAAAGGAAGAGGGGAATTCTGAAAGCCTGTCACCCATATTAAGTAGGATGCCGAATCCCAGAGCAAAGGGCAGTTAAGATTAGCAGCCAGGTCTGCTGGGCTGTATACATGGCCCTGGTCCTCTCTGCTGAACCCAGGGACCATTGCTCCAAGTCTTCGTACCTTAGAGCAGCAATCCCTGCCCGCAGCCTCTCCGCCCCCAGCCTCCCTGCCCCCCGCCTCCCTGCCCCCCGCCTCCCTGCCCCCCAGCTCTGCCACAGACACATATTAAATATCTAGCATGTGCAAGGCCCTGAGAGTGATACAGAGATGAATAAGGCACAGTCCTTGACTCACAGAACTTACAGTCTTGTAAGGGAGATAATCCAGGGACACAGATAACAATGATACAAAAGAAATGTGATAAATACGAAAGAGCAGTACAAAGCAATGGAAGTTCCTAAGGAAAGAAAGGTCATTTTTTAAACTTGGGAGACCTATTTGTCTTAAAATTCCTACATACTGAAACCCAGTCTGTCTACATGAAAACCTTTCTTCTCATCTCCCCTTTGGTCTGTATGTTTCTTAAAACTCAGTTCTCTTTCCTGGATTGATGGTACTTGATGTGTATTTCTAGAATTTTAGAGCTGAAGGTACCGGAGAGGGATAATTTAAGCTCTCATTTTACAGATGAGGAAACTGAGGCCACGAAACGGGAAATGACTTGTCCTAGGTCACACTGCTAGTGAGTGGCAAAGCCTGGTCTACAGCTGAGGTCTTTGGAATGCCTATCCAGTAGTTTTCCTGTAAAATTGATCTCTTGCCTACAGAGCACCTCTCTCTCTCTATCCAGCATCTTACCACATTCTGTTGCCATCCAAGAGCTCTAATAACATGGTGTAAGCTACGAATGAGGGAGAAATGAATGTCCCGATCTGTCTCATTCGAGAATATGCTAATAAAGGTCGGCATATAAATGGTCCAACAGAATTTAAAGCATTCCAATTTCAGTGCTTTTCTCCGGATGCCCAAAAATCTCATTGAGGGAAAAGGAAAGCAGGACATGAATCAATGTTGATGACCTAAGAATAGTGCAAACAAAACCCATTTTCATTACAATTTTATGATTATAATCTAGATAGCCGCATGGAAAGACCTGCCAGAGCAAAATGCCACTCCATTCATTATGAGACACAATTTTGAGCTGAGGATTTCCACCTTGTCTCACTAAACGTGGAAAGAGAGAAACCCGGCAAGGACATTAAGGTGTCAGGAGCGTCATTCATTCTCCCAGCACTGGTCAGAAAAAGGAGGGTCAATGGAGTTGCTGCAAGTGAAGGTGTTTTCCCAGCCTATGCTATTCTGTCTTTAGTTGAACCTCATTTCCTCCTTTCCATCTCTCCCTCTTTCTACTCCTGAGGAATACCACCCTCAATAATGAATAACATGGAATAAACGAGATTTCACTACAGGTTTCCCCTTGTTTTCTGATTCTAGGACTAAACCAGTGTTCCTGTAGCAACTTTAGCATCAAAGGCAGGAAGGCAGAGCTGACCGCTGAAGATGAACAATATATTTTATATCCAAAGTAAGGAACTATTCTGAACCTACTGAGGACTGGTTCTAACACGGAGCTTTCTTTATACTCAGGGTTAAAAAAAGGGACCAAGAGTTCTTGTCCATGTATGCTGACTTATATCCAGCAATAACTTTATTTCTGCTCTTCCTTAAAGGCTCAGCTTAGGTACCACTCCCCCTTAAATTCTTCCCTGATAACCTCAGCCAGGGCAGCTTGAACCAGTTCACAAGAGCTGATTATTAAATTTTAAGTGCGATCATTTACAGCAAACACTACAAACTGGGCCTTGATTTAGTGTTTTGTGGATTGTCTAGACTTATGCAGATTAAACTGCAAGGAGCTGCTTGTTAAACATTTACCAGTATACTGCTGCCTTTAGTGGAAAATGTTCTCTTCCTCCTATAATTTTCCTAGTTTCTATCTTTTGCTCCTGTCACATTTTGTAAACTATTTATCTGTATATCTATTCTATTTTCTACAGGTCATGGTAGAGTATAACCTCCTTGAGGGTGGAGACTATGTAATTTTTTATCTTTGCATCACTAATACCTAGAACAATATCTGGCATACAGTAAGCACTTAATAAATGTTTGTTGAGTTGAATTGAGAAGGCACCCAGTGGAAGAAAGGGTAAAAGTGTAACATAATTGCCCAGGTCACTGCTGCTGTCCTGTCCCAAAGGACTTTCTTAGTTTTCAGCTACAACTTTATCTCATACTTCTCTTCTAGATCTTTCATTAGAAGTCATACCACTTCCATTATAATATTATCATCAGCCATAAGACTCCTTAGTCTGGTATTTAAGGATGCCAACTTTAGCCAAAAAAAGCTGTTCTAAACTATGAGAGATGGAATATAACTCCTGCCTGGGATGGACAGCCATAGCTGAGGAGGACCTGAGCTAAAGAGGCTGCAGTATGAGCAGAAAGAAGGATATGGATGTGAGAAGCAGAGGAGGAATCTACATTTGGCAATTAGTTGGTTGGGGAGGGATTGGGCCGGGAGAGGGAATAGGAAGAGACCAAAATTGATTGGAAGTCTGGGCCTGGGAGAATAATTATTTCATTAACAGGATTTAGAGGGAAAGGTGTTGAGTTCAGTTTGGGACATGTTGAGCCTGAGATGTCAAGGGAACATCTAGGTGGAGTTAGATGTATAGTAAGCAATTAGAAATATGAGATTGAAGCTCAAGGCAGAGATTAGAACCGGATGTAGCCATTTAGGATCTATTGGCATGGAGATGATAATCCAGTGTGTGGAAGGATGAGATCACTCATTTCATCCAACATAAAGAAAAAAAATGATGAAGGCCCAGGATAGAGCCTTAAGGGCTACCCATGCTTAGTGGGCAGGTGGAGGACAATGAATTAATGAAGAAGGCTGAGAAACAGTGATCATATAGGTAGGAGAACCAGTAGAAGGAAGTGTCATGGAATCCAAGGGAAGATGCTGCAGAAATGCTAAGAAGGATGAAGGTTGAGAAAAGACCATCAGATTCTCTGATCAGAAGGTCACTGGTGACCCTTGAGGGAACAGATTCAGTAGAACCAAGAGGTAGGAAGCCAGACATAAGGGGTTGAGTAGTAAGTCGGTATTGAGGGAATGGATGAAGTGGAGTGCGTGTGTGTGTGTGTGTGTGTGTGTGTGTGTGTGTGTGTGTCTGTGTGTCTGTGAGACACACACACACATATAGCTACAAATTTTATGCATTATATTTGCACATATATACATACTACATATATATGCTTGCATATTATATATGCAGGTCCAGGGAAGGGTGTTTTTTAGGGCAGGGAGACACCTGAACACAAATACTTTGACCACCCTGCTGCTCAGTGTGGATTTTTGGATGCCAAATCCAGACTCTTTTCTTGTACTCCAAACTTTGTTCTGGGTTCTTTAGTTTGGCCTGATGCCACTAACTTGGACCTTCACCCTACCCTTGTTATTCATATTAATGACCTGCATTTATAAAGTTCTTTAAAATTTGCAAAATGCCTTATCTTCATTCTATCATTTGATGCTTACAAGACCTTTGTAAGGTAGACACTACAAGTATTTGATCAAAAGATAGCAAAATGTAAAGAATGATATTTGACTGAAGAAGGAAAGTCATCACTGGGAAAGCTCATTATCGTGGAAGATTGAATTCTCCATGGTAGTCACATCTCACCTCTACCCTCTGCCCTTCTTATCAGACCTTCTGACTCAGGGGCTCCAGGGCCTCCATTTAGGGAAAGGACTCAGCATAGTCTCCTCCCCTTTTCCTACCAGCCACACTGTTTCCGGACTTCTCTGGACTTCTCCGTCAGGGCCCTGCACCTGGTACTTCCTCTCCCTTTTATAACTTCTGTTTATGGATTGCCTTCCCTTAGTAGATTGTAAGCTCCTTGAGGGCAGGAATTGCCTTTATTTAATTTGTATTTTTATCTCAGTACTCGGTATGTAGTAAGTGCTTAGTAAATATTTATTGACTATTATCTGTTATCTGCATCTTAAAGGTGAGGAAAGTGAAGCAATCAGATTATTTGCTTGTGTTCATACACCTACTAAGTACAGAAGCAGGATTTGAAGCCTGGCTTCTCCTCACTCCAACACTCTATCTGCTACATTCAACTAACACCTTGTCCCAAATGTGGTAAGTATACACCCCTTTACACAAACCAGTTCCTTGGTCATGAACTTTAGCCTCTACCCAATCTTCATCACTCAGCCGATTGGCCTGCCTCAGTTCTTCCTTCTGATCCTTCCTGGCTCGCTTAGTTGGGCTGCTCCTGGAGATCCAGTTTACCAGTGTCCTGTGGCCCCAACCATGAGCTCCATGAATTAGGCATACTGTCATGACGTATGTGCTCTCTGACCTTTCTGGGTCTGTTGCATCACTGGCACTCTGGACCATTAGGTACCTGTCTTCCCTCCCCTTCCATACTCATTGTATAGACTGATTAATGAGAGCTTGCCATGGGCTTTGAAAATGAGCACATTTCCTAAATCCTAAATGTCATTCCTTTGGAGCTTGTTGCTACCTTCTCTCACTGTGCCCTTCTCCACTGATTCATATACCTCCTGCTAGGGACACCTAAGGACACTTTCCTAGCAGGCAGAGCTCTTGGAGCTATGGATGTCTGAAGCCCCATCAGCCTGTCTGTGCTCTTCAGCAGTGAGAGTTGCTTCCCACCATAGAATCTGAGGTAGCCTATTATATCAGCAGGAGGACTCAGAGGAAAAGGAGAAACGTCACTCAGATGTCTAAAGGGAGCCCGAGAGGTGAGAAATCCAAAGAGGCAAGTGGAGATTTATGCACCAATGAGGCAGGGGAGGGGGGAAGGGGAATGAGATGGCTCTGTGGCTTCATTACTCCCCGTTCTTTTCCACAACTGTTGCCAGCCACTCCTGAAAGCCCTAGGGACCTGGCATGAAATCAGCAGCACCTTCTAACAAGTGCACAAGGTTACTGGAAATGCAAAACCCACATCACTCACTAGTCACTGCTTTCACAGGCAGAGCCTAGTCAACTGGCTGGAGGAGGCAAAAGAAACCAAGATTTCCACCCCCTCTCAAATGAATGAGATTAATGAGTTCCTTAGCGGGTGAGGAAAGCTGGTGTCAGAGAAGCATTGATTGGGAGCTCAGACCTTGCGCATGGCAATATTTACAATATCAGCCATTGCTTGGTGTTTCCCAGGTGAAGCCCAGTGCCAGCAGCCCTCTGTGCCTTGGTGCTTCCTCAGATCCTGATCGGTGTATTGAGCTTGGCCAGCAAGAATGGTTCGGGCTGTTTTCTCTGCACATCGGCTTGGGGGTTTCCCACCCTGGCTGACGCTTACCCTGAATCCAAATGAGCGATAGCAGAAGGGAAGGAATCGGATCAAAGAAATTCTACAGAATCTCAATGCTGGAAGGTAATCTAGTTCTCAGAGGCAACTGGGGCAATCTACACCCAGACAGGAAACTCCTCTACAAGATCTGCAGTGCACTTGTCAGCCAGTCTTTGCTTGAAGTCTTCTACTGGGGAGGAGTCTCTAGGGTTGCCCCATCCCCCCTGGGACTCACATTGGGGTTACAGGCAATTCAGACCCCTAGAGCTTTCTCAGTCAAACTGCAGTCTAATCAAGCTTTCCCCACTTGAGAAGCTGCTCGTCTGTACCAAAGTAAAAGACTATTTTCATCATTACTGGATTTCATCCTGGGCAGCTAGGTGGATAGAGCACTGGGTTTGGAGTCAGGAAGACCTGAGTTCAAATCCAGCCTCAGATATGTACTAGCTGTGTGACCCTGGGCAAGTCACTTACCCTATGTTTGCATCAGTTTCTTCAACTGCAAAATGGAGATAATAATATAGCACCCACCTCACAGAATTGGTGTGAGAATCAAATGAGATAATATTTAGAAAGTACTTAGCACAGTGCCTGGAACAGAGTAGGTGCTATCTAAATGTTAGCTATTATTATTTCAGGCCAATGCTTTTTGGGGTCTTGACTCTGTTTTCCAGTGTGTTAGCTGTCCTTCCAGCTTCATGTCATCTGATTTGATGAGCACGCTAGCTATGCCTCTAACAGAATCATTGATGTTCAACAACCAAAGCTCAAGCACAGATACCTGGAGTAATCCATTGGAGATGTGCCACATTGACATGGCACTACTAACCACTACTCTTTGCGTCAGTCTATACAGTCAGTTCTGACTCCATCTAACTGTATTAGTGCCCAGTTCTCCGTCTCTCCCCTGACCTTATCAGCTCCTATGGGTTCAATGATCAGCTTTATGCAAATGCTTTACAGATCTATATATCCAGCCCTGGTCTCTCTCCTGAGCTACAGCCTCACCACATTCTCAACTAACTGCCTTTCAGGCATATCCCACAGGTACCTCAAACTCAACATGTTCCAAACAGAACTCACTATCTTTTCCCCCAAACTATTCCCTTTTCCCAACTTCCCTTTAACTGTTGAGGGCACCATCATCCTTCCAGTCACCTAGGCTCACAACCTACATGCTCAATTCCTCTATGTCATTAACCACATATCCAATCTGTTGTCAAGTCTTCTGATCTGAAACCTTACAATATCTCTCATATACAGTAAAGCCTCAATTTTTGCAGTGGTGATGTTCCTAGAAAATGATGTGAAAGTAAAAAATGTGAATGTTGATACATTGAATCCATGGGAAATAGAGAGTTACACTCCTGTGGCAACCAAACACTAATTTTTCACCAGAGATTACTGAAAATATGCTTTTCTGAATACAAATATTTTCTTTCTTTTTTTATTACATACAAACCTTTATAACAAAACATTAATTCTAACAATTTGTGCTTTTCTTAACACAGTAACCTAAAATAACCCACAAAATGCAGTACACAAAATAAAACTGGTAACATTGAAAACATTTTTCTCACTAGTAATTCCCTGGAATTCTATGACCTTTTGTACTAACATTTCAATAAAAAAACGCATTGATTTCGACGATATTTGCTTTTCATAAAAAAAGAAATCTATAGTACCATAACAGCAAATAAAATTCTTAAAACTAAAACATTTTTTAATCTCAATCATACTTTCCACAGCATCAGATAGCAGTGTGACGGTATTATTGTATACTAAACTGCTATTAACCTCTCCACCTTGGCTGTCCTCTGAAAACCAAAGGAGAGATTGCTGGGACTCGGAAGATGCCAAGACTGGCAAGGTCTAGACATCACTCCCGACACTCTGGCCTTCACGGCTGGTGGATGGCATTGGAGATCATGAAGGAGGGACCAGCTCAATCAGATTAGTGGGGGCATATTTGCAACACAAAACTTGAGTTTTAGAGGCAAACAATGAAAATATGCAACGAATACTTGGGGAGCCCTTTACTTTGCAACAGCCTGGTAGGAAACAGCCACTCCACAAACTTGAATGCGTTGCGCCCCTCATTTTTTTCTTTACTGCACGTAGCTGTGAATTTGTGCAGTTGTCAACGTGAAAGTGAAAATGAGCTTACTAATAAAATCATGTGAATGCTTGAATTTGTGAAAGTTAAATGTGTGAATGTTGACGAATGACTGTACATCTCCTTCTCTCCACTTGCACAGGTGCCACACTGGGGCAGGCCATCATTGCCTTATACTTGGACTATTGCCACAGCCTTCCAAGTGGTCTCCCTGCCACAAGTATCCCTCCACTCTAATCTCTTTTCTACTCAGTTGCTAAAGTGATTTTTCTAAGATGAAGGACTCATCATGTCACACTCTTACTCCATAAACTCAAGTGGCTCCCTATTACCCCCCAAATCAAATACAAAATCCTTTGTTTGGCATTGAAAGCCCTTCACAGTCTGGGCCCATTCTTCCAGTCTTACCACTTTACTCCCCTCCCTGTACTTTATGATCCAGTTTACTTGCTTTCATTTGGTTTATTTGTTTTCTTTGTGCAGGACTCTCCACGTCTAACTTCGACTCTCTGCCTTTTCAGTGGCTTTCCCCCATGTCTGCAATGCTCTTCCTTCTCATCTGCCTCCTGGCTTCCTATAGGAAATCTTTCCTGGTCCTTCTCTTCCTGTCTTCCTCTCCACCCCTCCCTTCCACATGTACTTTTTCCTCTGAGATTACCTTCCATTAATATTGATAGTTAGCATTTATATGACACTTCAAGGTTTGCAAATCACTTTAATGCATTGTCCCATTTTATCCTTATGACATCTCTGTGAAATAGAAGCTATTATTATCCCATTTTACAGATTGGAACACTAATTAAGAACAGATAAGAGAAAGATTAAGTGACTTGCCCTAGGTTACACAGCTAGTAAGGGTGTGAGAGGCAGGATTTGAACTCAGGCCTTCCTGACAAAAAAGTCCAGTACCCTATCCACTATACTACTTGATCTATACACAGTTATTTTCATGTTATTTCCCCCATTAGAATGTGAACTCCTTGAGGACTGGGACCATATTTTTACCTTTCATTGTATTTTTGGCACAGCATAACACATAAGATCTTATGTGTTAGATCTTTATGTATAAGATCTTAATGTGTATATGTAAGATCTTAAAAGACCCGGTGGCTAGGTGGCGCAGTGGGTAGAGAGCCAGACCTGGAGTCAGACTCATTTTCCTGAGTTCAAATCCATCCTCAGACACCTACCAGCTATATGACCCTGGGCAAGCCATTTGACCCTGTTTGCCTCAGTTTCCTCATCTGTAAAATGATCCGGACGAGGAAACCCCTTCAATATCTTTGCCAAGAAAATCTCAAATGGCATTCTAAAGAGTCAGACATGACTGAAAAACAACTGAAAACAAAATCTTAATAAATGCCTGTTGATTGACTAACACCAATCTCTCTCCTTCCATGAAAAAGGACTGATATATCCTCTGCTATTTGCAGGGAATCTTGAAGGTGAGAAGCTCATTCAAAAGGCATTACACTCCCATTTTGTGACTGGTAAACTTGCAGTACTAGTGATGGAGAATCTCTGATTGCCGAAGCAAAAAGCATCACCTTCCCCTGTTGCCACACTTAGAATTCTCTCAAACCCACTTATCATCTATTCTTTCTCTAACAAACTGTTCACCCTGTAGAACCCTCATTCTATTAGCAATCTAGTATTGACAAACTTCATCTTACACCTCTCTCTTGTTTTTTCCATCTTCTGATACTCATGGAGACCTGCCTCTCACAAGAAGACCTGGTATCCTTGGTCACCTCTTCTAGTACCAAATATGCTTCCTTTTATGCTCACCTGACATACTGTTCCTAGAGGGAAGTTGGCACACTCCTTGTTCCCCAGTGCCACTTCAGATCCTCCCTCTGCTAGCAGAACTCAAAAATCTCATCTTTTGAGGTTCACCTAATCCAGATCCAGTGGAGATCTTGGCTGTAGTTATAGATTAGCCCTGTAGGCAATTTTCCCCGCTTACTCAAGGAGTTCAGTGACTGGCTCAGTCTTCCTTTTCAATCGTATCCCTGCCTTTATACTAGGGAATATCAATATCCCATGACTTATTCCTTTATACCATGTCTGGCAGATATAGGGATAGTCATACCCTTGATCTCACCATCACCCACAAGGGCTAGACTTCCATGATCAAGAATTCTGAAATTCCTTTATCTGACCATAACCTCCTCTCATTCCATCTCTCCTTTTGCCTTAGCCATCCCAAACCTATTCTTCATCCTTACTATGACTTTAGTGCCCCTACCCCCTCAGTGTTCTTCTGGGCCATCACCACTGTTCTGGTTTCATTTTCCCCCTTCCCCATATTGACTCTATAGTTAAATAGAATAATGTTATATTGTCTTTTCGCTCTCATGCCTTGCCAAACCCCAACCCTGGCCTACTGCCTCCCCCCCCCTTAATGCTGCTGAATGATGCTGGACAAAGTCATTCTACCACATTGAATGAATCTTCTACAAATACGTGTTATTTAATCTCAACTGGGTCCTCACTACAGCAAGGTAATTCCTTTACTCCTTCATAATTGATATTTTATTGCATTCCTCAGAGAATCTATACTTCCTCTTTTCTCCTAAAGCATTCCACACCACACCTCCTCCTATCCTCTTAGCAGAAGACCTTTCCTTATACTTTATTGAAAAAAAGAGAGATCATACACCATGATCTCCCTCTTCTTCCTTACTCTAGATCCTAAAATTCCTCAACATCAGCCCCCATTCTCTCCTTCTTTACTACAGTCTCTGATGAAGAGATGGGCCTTCCCCTGGATGAAGTCGGTCACCCTACTTGTACCCTCTATCCCATTTCCCTCTATATTTTGGAACAACTTGGCCTCCACAATTATCCCCTCTATTTCTCCAATCTTCAATTTTTCTCCTGACTAATTTTCTATGCCAGAATTGCCTGGAGATTTTAACCCTTTCTTCTGAGGAACTTCTTCCCTGTCCCTATCCCACTGCCTTACCTGGTCTACTATTTCAGAAAGGCCCCAGTCATGTTTCACTTCAGAACCTGCTCCTCTGCCATCTTCTTGACACTCTCGCTAACTACCTTGAATGAAGCATGTGTACCTTACTCCCACTCCCAGTTCTGGAACCACTGATTAAACCAACTCTGCCATTGTTCCTGGGATGAGCGTCTACCTACTCCTCCCTCTATAGTGCTACTTACCATCCTTGGACCTTTCCAGACTAAAGTATCCTTCCCTGGCCACTAGTCCCTTATGTGTGTTGTCTTCCATGACTAGATTATAAGCTTCTTGAAGTCCTATCTTTTCTTTTGTATCTGTATGCCCAGTACTTAATACAGTAATCTACACATAGTAGGTGCTTAATAGATGATTTTTTTCTATTCATTTATTCATTCAAGCTTATAATAGCTGCCCCTAACCACCTTTTACTGCCAAACTCCTAGAAAGCGCTAGTTACACTTATTGCTTCCTCTTCCTCTGGTCTTGGTTCTTAACCTGTTATAATCTCTCTTGAACTATTGTCTCCAAAGTTACCATTGGTCCAACTGCCAAATTTGATGGCCTTTTCTTGCTCTTCATCCTTCTGAACCTCTTTGCAGAATTTAATACTATTGACTACTTCCTCCCTTCAGGAATGGGGAACCTGTGGCCTTGAGGCCACATATGGCCTTCTAGGTCCCTGGCTGCGGCCCTCTGACTGAGTCCAAGTTTTACAGAACAAATCCTTTTATTAAGGGGATTTGTTCTGGAAAGTTTGGATTCAGTCAAAGGGCTACAGTTGAGGACCTCGAGAGCCGCAGGTTCCTCACCCCTATTAGATCCTCTTAGCTCACTGGGTTTTTGTGGCATTGCTCCTACTTGGTTCTCCTACCTATGTGACTGCTCCTTCTCAGATTCCATATCCGATCATCTAGATTCTATCCAATAACAATGGCTGTACCCCAAGTTTCATTTTTGGGACCCTTTTTCTTTCCACATCTGACTTCTTATTGAACTCATTGGCTACCATGGGATCAGTAACCATCTCTGTGTAGATGATTTCCAGATTGATATATCCAGTCTGTTTCTCTTCTGACCTCTAGGAAACAGACCAAGAGAGATTAAATGACTTATCTAGGATCATAGGAAATTGAGGTTCTCTTTGCCTCAGCTTCCTTAACTGTAAAATGGAGATAATAATAGTATTGGAAAATTTCAAATGGATTTTCCATAGAGATCTCAAATTCAACTTGTTCAAAACAGAACTCATTATCTTTCCTCTCTAATTCTGGCATTCAAACACACAGCTACCTGGAGCATATGAGAGCTTGCCAGGGGCTTTACTTCTTCTAAACTCGCATGATTTGGTCGATGGTGACACCAGTCACCCAGCTTTGCAACCCCAGAGTCATCCTCAACTCCTCACTCTGCATTGCTTCACATATGTAATCAGTTGCTAAGTCTTGTCAATTTTACCTCCCAAACATCTCTAGCATCTAGCCGCTTCTCTCTATACACACTGCTAGCTTAGATAAAATGTAAATAGCCTGATTAGCAATATTATAAAATTACTTTACGTGCTGATGGGGTTTATATGTCTAATGGGTTTGCCAACGTTGGAATAAAAGAGGTACCTAATGTACAAGCATGAGTTGTGTATGGCACAAGTAATTTATTCTTAAAGAAATGCTACGCAGAAAAGAATCACAGCGCTCATTAACAGGACAATTAGAGAATCCAGTATCATAACTTGGGACTATAGTTACAATCAGTTGGGAGGCTAATATTGAAGTCTCATCAGAACATAAAGCAGTTTTACAATACCGCTAATCAGGAAATTTATATTTCATTTAACTGACCGCTGTCTGATCAAACAGCCAAGCTTGATCATTTTTCCATGGCCAATTTTCTTCTGTCATTAGCCACAGCTGCCATTTCTGAGGCCTCTTAGGATCATCAGACCTTTAAAAACTCATAAGGTCACTATCAGTCCTGGATATATCTACCATGGGATACTAACTTGCCTAAGATCAGAGAAGAATAAACAAAAAAAGGTCAAAGGTAGTCAGGGCCCCTGGTGTAAGCCCACCCAGGTCATTCCACATACCACATAGGGAGTAATAGTGGGGTCACCATGGTACCAGGGTCAAGAAAGAATGTCCTCTGCTATACTTAAATGTGTACATTTTGACTTTCCTGATAGAATATAAATTCTTTGAAGACAGGGACCATTTGATTTTTGTCCCTGTAACCCCAGTACCCTGACACAAGGAGGCACTTAATAAATGCATACTGGTTGATTGATTTAAGCACAATTTCACTATTTTCAATGACTGGGGAGCTTAGAGTTGACATATCTTTATTCTGGTCATATTTTGTTGAGACACAGATCTGTGGTCAGGACCAATCCATTTTATAACACTTAGCTTTATGTTTTTAGGATCATATTAGGGCAAAAAATGGCAGCCACCTGACATTTAAAGGGGAAAACACTCATTTGAACATGGGGATTCTGGCGTATTTGTTCAAAAGCTTACCTTATCAGACTGAGGGAATCAAAATGAAATGAGCATTTTATAATGCCTGCTACATGCCAGGCACCGTACTAGGTACTTTACAAATATCGTTTCATTCAATCCTCACAACAACCCTGGGAGGGAGGTGCTATTATTATCCCCATTTTACAGCTAAGGAAACTGAGGCAAAGAGAGCCTCATCTAAAAAATGAAGAGGTTAGCTCTCTCTTATCTGAATGGTCACAGGAAGGAAGAATACATACAAACACATGGAGAAGGATATTTCTTTCCATAAGGAAATAGGAGGGAAAGGAGAGAAGAGAGAGGGCAGATTATGGGAGGGATTAGTCCTAAGCAAAACAAATTCCAAGTTTGTATAAAAATATTTACTGTTCTTTTTGAGGAGGCAAAGAATGGAGCTCTGTGGGAGTTTTCATAAATTGGTGAATGAATGAATAAATGAGTTATGGTAAAGAAATGGAATAGGAGACTATTGTGCTGCAAGAAATGATCAAGAAAAGGTTTCAGAAAACCTGGGAAGAATTGTATGAACTGACACAGAGTTGAATGAGCAGAACCAGGAGAACAATTTATACAGTGGCAGTAATATGGTAAAGGCAAAGAACTTTGAAAGAATTAGGACCTTTGTTTGGTGTGATGATCAACCACAATTCCAGAGGCCTAATGATGAAACAGTTACCCACCTCCTGAGAGCAAGCCTAAAGACTCAGAGTGCAGAAGTGGACAGTTGGTTTTTGGACTTGGCCAAGGTGGACATTAGTTTTGATCAACTATAAAACTTTGTAGTGGGTTTTGTTTTGCTTTTGTTCTCGATGGGGAAGGACAGCTGGAAAGAGGGGCAGGTAAGAATGTGTTTTTTGGTGCCTGAAAAAAATAAAACATAGATTTTTTTAAAATGAAGAGGTTGGACTCCATAGCCTCTAAAGTCCTTTCCAGCTCCAAATCTATGATCCGATGATCCATCTCTGCTCAATCACTTTCAATGACAAGGGGCTTACTGCTTCATGCGGAAGTTCATTCCACTGTTGGGCAGCTCTGGTTGTTAAGAAGTTCTTTCCTGTACTAAACAAAACTTTGCTTACCCCCAAACTTCTACCCATTTGAGATTGTTTCACCCTATGGAGCAGCCTAGAACAAGTTTGCTCCCTCATCTCTGTATCTCTTGGGCCTCTGAAGTTACTTAGAATCAAGGAGTCCTAGTATATTAGTGCTAGAAGGGACCTTAAGTCTAATCATATCCAACCTCCTTATTTTACAGATGAGGACACTGAGGCCAAGAGAGAGGAAAGACCATGCCCAAGGTCACACAGATCTAGTGGCACAGCTGCCACCAGAACCTAGACTTTCTAAGACAGAAGCCCTTTCGGCTAGTCTTGTTTGGCTCTGCTTTTACCAAAGGAATTTTATTCAATAGCAAGTGTGAATAGCATCCAAATTATGCCACTAAATTGTCAGTCTATAATGGCAAAGTGAATTTATTCATTAGTCTTTGTGAGACATGTTTGAATAAGACCACAAGAAAGTGTTAACATCAATCTAGGCTGACTCACTTCCAAACTACATGGACAGACACTGACAATATTTCCCAGCCTATGAAGATGGGAAGACAGCTGGGAGGCATTCCTGGCTTGGCTTCTCTGACCAGGTCACCACACTTCGTTACATGAGGCTCCCAAAGGGAAAACTGCACTGGGGATGCTCTAGTTTCAGGAAAAAAAATGTGCCTTCCTATCCTCATTGCTCAGTTACTGGATCAATGTTCAGGCAGGGCATGGAAGTGGCATGTCTGCCAACTACCCAACGTGGCTACCATGGCCATACTCCTGGGACGCCCTCAAAGTGCTTCTGTGGCACAGTCTGAAAACCAGTGGCCTCATCTAATTTCTCCTACCTTTCCTTAATTATTAGTTCTAGGCCGTTTTGATGTTTAACATTTCACTTCATGAGCTTCTGCTACAATTCAGTGACATTCTGGAAAGCTTCTGATTTGCCATGGATGTCTTGCTCACTTATATCCTCTGCAGAATTACAGCTATAGGTTATAACGGTTATAAGAAGAAAGTAATAGGACAAGATGCCCAGTCAGCTTCTGGGGGAAGGACAGGTCCAGCATTAACTAAAGCCTTTCTGATCTTGAGGGAAGATCTCATACTACCCAGAGAATATTGGAACTTCATATGACACAGGATTGTGGTGAAGAAAGTGCTTTGGACACCATAAGCACTGTGTAATCATGGGAGAGCGCTTACTGCTGTTGCGTTTGTGGTTACTGCCAGGGCAATAGGATGCTTCTGAACCTATCTGACAAAATCCCCTCTTCCAGGAATTTCTGGGATCTCCAGCACTAAGGTCTGTGCCTATTCCTGACTCCCACAAATCCCAAATCATTGACAAGTTCTAAATCAGATCCGTCTCACAGCTCATACAATAGTGTGAATCCTGGGGCCCCTTTACCATAGAGAGGCATTGTTAATGTCTTTTATTCTGGAACTCATTCACAAATGGTCATGTGAAGCCACAGGTGGAAAGAACTATATTTCTTTTGAAAGACTTTCATAGATATACAGGGGTAGCTGGGTGGTACAATGAATAGAATACCAGATTTGGGGTCAAGAAGAATCATCTTCTTGAGTTCAAATCCTGCCTCATACACTTACTAGCTGGGTGACCCTGGGCAAGTCATTTCACCCTGTTTGCCTCAGTTTCCTTGTCTGCAAAATGAACTAGAGAAGGAAATGGCAAGCCATTCTAGTATCTTTGCCAAGAAAATCCCAAATGTCCTCATTTAGTCATGACTGAAATGACTGAATAACAACAACATAGACATGCAGTTGACATTTACATAGCTTTGAAAGATTCACAAAGCATTTTACATTCATTATACCATTTGAACCCTTAACCAACCCTGTGAGAGAGGTTTTACTGGTGTTATTGGGACAAGAAAGCTGAGGTTCAAACAACTGAGGTGTTGGTGAGTTGTTTTCAGTCATGTTCACTTTGTGACCCCATTTGGAGTTTTCTTGGCAAAGATCCTAGAGTGGTTTGCCATTTCCTTCTCCAGCTCATTTGACAGTCTGAGACCAGATTTGAACTCAGGACGATGAATCTTCCTAACCCTAGGCTGGCTGCCTCATAGGTACCTAGCTGATAAATGGCAAAGGGGAGATTCAAATCCAGGTCTCCTGATCCCAAGTTCAGTACTCTTTACACTAATCCATATTGCCTCTCATTTAAATTTCATTAAACTTCCATGATAACCTGGCTGATCATTATTCACCTTAGTATATGTCATGGTCAACCAAGTGTCCATCCCCCTCTGTATTACTAGTGTATCAACCCCATACCATAAAAGGAAAATCATCGTGCCTAGAGACTATCTATTCTAGCCAACTGATTAAACAGATGAAGAGACTGAAGTCCAAAGAGGACTAGAATCTAGAACTCCTGACTCCATGGATATCCTATGCCAGGCTGCCTTCCATATGAACAATCAGTCAAGAAGCATTTAAGTGCCTACTAAGTACTAGGAATGCAAATACAAAAGTAGCCCCTGCTCTCGAGGATCTTACATTTTAATAGAAGAGACAAGTCCAGAGGTAGGTGTATAATCATGACACTTGACTGGACAAGTTGAAGATATCTCCTCTACGGCTACATTGCTCATGTTCATTTCAAAGTCACTCTGGCCCGATCCTGAGGACAAACAGACAAAGGGTGTGTGGTGGCCTTCACAAAATTTAAGCCACACTTTCAGGAAAGTCGCACTTCAGTTCAGCTTGCTGACCCAAACATGGGCATCAGCTTGAAGAATATCAGGACTCCACCTGACAGGAAAGCAGGCTGGGTGAAAACCAGGAACGTCATGGTGGTTCAATGAGAACATTTTTGCACTTGAGAAATCAAACACCAAAATCAACTAGATCAGCTTCTACTGACAGGAAACTCACTCACTTATTCCTTCATCAATTATTTACTGAGAGTTCAGGGACATAAACACACTAGGACATTTGGGAACCTGACTTTGAATCCCACTTTTGACATTTATCAGCTGTGTGCCCATGGGTAAGTCACTTTAGTCGTCTGAGTCTCCGCTCTCTCATCTCTAAAAAGTACACAGTAATATCAATAGTACCTACCCCATAGGATTGGTGGGAGTTCAAAGTTGACCCCATTGAGACAAGTCTAGAAGCCAGAGAATATCAGAACTAGAAAGGGCCTTAGAGATAATCTCTTGACCAAACTTCTCATCTTATGGAGGAGGATTGACTAGCTGGTACATTTTTATATGGCCTATAACTATTTCTGGGAACTCCATCAGTGCAAACCTTCTGCAAGTAGCCATGGCACATGTTATGAGCAAGACTTTGGATTAGGTGTTGTTGAAGACACGAAGGTGAAGACTTGGTCTTTGCTATTGAGGATCTTATAGTACTATTGGGGGAATAAGACCTAGATACACAGAATATAATACGACACAGTGTGAATTATGATTAGCACAGGTACGAACAGTACTGTGGGAATTCACAGGGGGAGAGATCACTGTCTCAAATCTTTCATCAACCATTGCCATACCTGGTGTGTCACTGAGGATTTGAACAATCTGTGGCCTTTGTAAAAATGACAGGTCCCCATTAAAAAACCTCCAATTTATTCTGTGCTGAGCTCTGTTAGTAATATTTATGTCCCTACATAAACATCCAGTCCTCTTTCTTTCTCTTTTTCCCTAAGTCTATTCTACTGCACGATGGCGTCAGACTCACTTTAGCCTCCAGCCAAGTAAAATAAAGACAAAAGTACATTTCTTGAATGTATTTCCATTTTAACTACAGAGTTCACTATTTCCAGTGGGAGCATCAGAAAAATTTGTCAAAAGAAAAAGAAAGGGAGCTGATTTTGAGTTTGAATGCCTTCATAATGTGGGAGTTCGGTTATGTCTGTTGTTACTGTCCATTACTGGGAATTGGAAAACTACTTTTGCTAAATTTAGAACCTACTCAACATTCAGAGGGCTGGAGTATTCCATTGGCCTCCTAACATCTGGGGTTTGTGCTGGGTGACCCTGTATTGTGAAAGAAAAAAGATTTTTTAACCTACTTTGTAAACTGGCCCGAAATACTTTGGGGACATTAGTTCTGAAGTAACATATTTATGATTTGAATGTAAACAAGCCAAAAGCATGTAGATTAAATTTCCCTCAAAATACACACTGGTTTACAAGCTGAGGGAAAGGGTGCTTGGCAAAAAGAATACTGGGTTTTACTCAACCCTGAACATTTGAAAAATAGCTGGAGACATGTGACAACTCAGAAGGTGACTGGGTCCAACCACTTTGGTTCCCAGTGGTGGAGAGTTGAAGTCAGGTCATTCCCTTAGCCATGCTCTGATTTACAAGTTGTAGGCTCTGTTCCTCCACCATGGTGAGACAAACCAACCTTGGTCTGCCTAGGACTTCCTTTCTCCTGTTTTACAGTGTTTCTGGGCATACATACCACCCTTGAGCCCCCAGGGAATAGCTTCAATGACCTCTCATGGCAGACTTTTGTAAGTCTCAGACGAGGAAGTGGCTCAAAGGGAATCTACTTCCATGCTGTCAGAGAACAGTTAGTTACATTCCCCAGCATGGGCTCTGGTGGCTCTGCCCGTAAGTTCTAGGAGGGTGGTGACTCCTCCAGAAAGCAAATGGTTCTGTTCCTGAAAGCTCATTGGATAACCTGCATTTCTGCTCTGCTCACAGGACAGAATGGAGGCAGAATGGCCTGCTTCCCCAGAAGAGCTAATTAACAGCCAATTGTGCCATTTAAAATCCTTTTTTTTTTTGGGGGGGGGGTCAAAATAGAGAAAGAAGACCTGAGATTTCATCAAAACTCCCATTGTGGAAATTCCATCTGCTGATGAAGACCAGCAAATTGTCTGTAACTTGAATGGAGAGATGAAGTGAAATTCCCATGGTAACAATTAGTCACTTTGTCAATAAGCATTTTTTAAGTACCTACTATGTATTAGGCACCATGAGATACACTGGGGATACAAAAAGAGGCAAAAGACAGTCCCTGCCCTCAAGGAGCTCACAATCTAATGGGGGATTCAACAAGTAAACAAACATATACAAACAAGCTCTATACAGGATAAATAGGAAATATGAAAAGAGGGAAGGTGCTAGAGTTAAAGGGGGGGGTCAGGAAAGGCTCTCTGTAGAAGGTGGGGTTTCAGCTGGGGCTTAAAGGAAGCCAGAGAAGCCAGTAAGTGGAGCTGAGGAGGGAGAGCATTCTAGGCATGGGGGACAGCCAGAGAAAATGCCCAGAGCCAAGAGATGGAATGCCCTGTTTGTGGAAAAGCCAGGACGATGCTGTCGGGAGGAAAGTATAAGAAAACTGAAAAGGTATGTGTGTGGGGTGCTAGGTTTGAAGGACTTTGAAAGTCAAACAGAGGATTTTGTATCTGATCCTAGAGGTGATAAGAAGCCATTGGAGTTTATTGAGTAGGAGCAGTGATGTGGCAGAAGCAGGGGCCTGATTTCAAGGCCAGCCCTCTGTCTGCTGTGTCATGCTGTCGACTCTTCTGTCATCGCTGCAGACATTTGGAACCAAGGGAGCTTGCTATGAGGAGGTTACCCCTTCACCCCTGCCTTCCTCTAGGAATATATGTATCATGATGTCAATAGAATAGGCAAGGGATATCAAATAATTGGAAAGGAAAATACGATTTCCTTGATGGTCAAATGAAGCCACGCTTACTTGCAAGTGGTTTTTGGGAACATTTGGGGCTTATAGCACTGGATTCCTCAAGAGTGCCTTTGGGCTACAGGCTAAGGGGACTGTATAGCACTGCAGGTAGGGAACAGAAAGCTGACTTTAGGTCACAGGGAGAGGCAGGAAATAGAGAATTAAATAATCTCTGAGTCAAATGAGACATTTCGGATCACCTTGTCTAAGCCTCTAATGTTTGCTGAATTGAACTAAATTATAGAGGAGGAAACTGAGCTCTAGAGAGGGAAAAGGCCTTGCCCAAAGCCCCACAGAACATTATTAGGAACACAGTAGGAATTAGAACCTAGGTCTTCTGACTACCAGTCCATTGTTCTACCACACCCAAGTTTGTCTTTAAATATAGAACTTTACCAGAAAGTTCATCCAATGGGGCTATTAGGGCTCCATGTGTCAGTCCTGGTTGGTAGGCATCAAGTAGAGTGAAGGCACAAGGTCACAGAGTCAGATACAGCAGATATAGACCAAAGGCAAATGACAGAACAGAGGAAGGAGGCGCAGAGAGTGGGCATTAGAGACAACTAGGAATTATCAACAGAATGAACAATAGGTCACAAGAGGTCAAGGACCCCGGCAAGGCTCATGGTAATAGGAGTCAAAACCTTGGCAAAGAGACTGGGTAAAAGGTACAAACACTAACAACAACAACTGATTCTGGGTTGAAAGCTTTGTGAGCCCTGAACATTTCCTGTTTGGGGGCAAGAGTGTTTGTGGGCCTGAGCCCACAGCGGGGAGACTTAGCCATTTGGAGAAGGGGTTGAGGGACCATAGAGCCAGGGAGTTCTTGACACAGAGGCCTGAGAATTGGAAGAGATCTTCAAAGACATCTAATGCAACAATCTCATTTTATGGATGAGACTTTAAGGTGGAGTAGAATACTGAGCACGGAGGCAGGAAGACTTTAACTCCTACTTTTGACACAACATTGTGTGACCATAGGCAAGTTATCTTAAACTCTTAGAGTCTCAGTTTCCATCTGTAAAATGGAGATAATAAGACCTGTAGTATGTGTTTTACCAGATGGTTGTGAGGATCACATTCGTTTGTGTATACAAAGTGCCTTGCTAACTTTAAAGTGCTGAATAAATATGTCACTATTTCAGGCAAGGAAACTGAGGCACAGGGAAAGTCACTTGCTTAAGGTCATAGAGGTGGTAAGTAGAGAGGTCTTCTGATTCCAAATTCATTGCTCTTTCTGCTATACCATATTGTCCACACTGAACTTTGTAATCCAACTGGGCACCCCAGATCGGCTTCTCTATGGTGAAGGCCAAGACCCAGCTGAGAACACCCCTGGTGTAGGAGTTAGAGTCTGCCCTCATTGAAGAAAAGAAGGTGTGTGCTATGAAATGACTCTTGGTTGAATATATCAACTGGATCTGGGATGTTCATGATGCCTGATTATTCCTCAGGGTTCTGGCCTGGGTCCTCACTTGGTGATCTTGTCAGCTCCCCTGGATTGAACTGACATCTCCATGCTGATGATTCTCAAATCTGCCTTTTCTGCCTCGATCTCTGTGCTGACTCCCAATCTCGATTCTCCAACTGCCTTTCAGATACCTCAAACAGTAGACATTTTAAATTCAATGTGTCCAAAGCCAAACTCATTATCTTTCCCCCTAAACCCTCCCTATTGCTGTCTGAGGTGACACCATCCTCCCCCAGTTCCCTAGGCTTACAACCTGGAGGTCTAGCTCAACACTTCATTATCTCTTACCTCCCCCCATATCCAATCCATTGCTAAGGCCTGTCAATTTTACCTTTACAACGTCTGTCAAATATACCCTCTTCTCTCTTCTGATATGGCTACCACCTTGGTACAGGCCATCACCTCACACCAAGACTATTGCAATAGCTTGCTGTTGGGTCTGCCTGCCTCAAGTCTCTCCTCACTCCAATCGATCCTCCAATCAACCAATAAAGTGATTTTCCTAAAGCTCCTGTCTGACCATGTCACCCTCCTACTCAATAAACTCTAGGGGCTTCCTATTACCTCTAGGAGCAAACACAAAATGGCATTCAAAGCCCTTCATAGCCTAGCCTCTCCTACTTTTCCAGTCTCCCTATGTCTTATGCCCTGCCAAATGCTCTTCGATCCAGTGACCCTCGCTTCCTTGATGTTCCTCAAACAAGACAGTCCATTTCTTGACTCTGGGCATTTTCTCTGGCTTTCCCCCGCATCTGGAATGCTCTCCCTCCTCCGCTCAGTCTCCTTGGTTTCCTTTAAATTCCAACTGAAATCCCATCTTCTACAAGAAGCCTTTCCTGATGCTTCTTAATTCCAGTGCCTTCTCTCTTTTCATTATTTCCTAATTATCCTGTATATAGCTTGTTTGTTCATATTTGTGTACTTGTTGATTTCTCCATTAAATTAAAAGCTCCTTGAGAGCAGGAACTAATTTTTGCCTCTTTTATAATCTTAGTGCATAGCACTGTACCTGGCCCATAGTTGGCACTGAATAAATGCTTACTGACAGACTCAGGGTCAAGGGCTCCTTTTGTGGATTGGTAGAGCATCTGGTCTCCTTCATAGAATAATGTTGTTAAATAATTGAAGGATATACTCAGTTAGATATTAGTGAAAATGAAGGTGTAATTTTCCCCATCCAGTTTCATGGACTTATTAGAGAGGAATAGAGTTGCTTACAATGTCCTTTCTTTCCAAGCTCCACCATTGGAATATTGCTAATTGGAGGAGCTGCTAATTTTCCCTCAAGGAAGTAGTGATCACCTAAGGGTACATGTATAACTTAGAGGGAACTGAAGAAGATAAAAAGTGTGTTCTGAGACTTATGAGGTATTCTGGTTTCTTTCTGAAGCCCAGACCCAAAATAGAGTGAGTCTTCTTACGTGAATAAGTATGGACAAGCATTAAAAAAAAACTAGAGGCTCTAGAGTCACCCAATTTCTATCACAAACTTCCAACTGAGGTATCATGTAATTGGCACTTAGTCATGTATTAAATACACACATTACAAAGCTGATAAGAAAAGGAGGAGATGGAATTGCCTCAATGTGCTGAATGCCTCACTTTCTAATGCAGCTACCTCTTTCAAGTTTGTAACTAAGCATCTTCTCACAGACCTACTTCTCTGAGCTATTATTAGTTGGAAACTAGGAGAAAAAGAAGTAGCCATGTGCATGAACTCAAGAGATCGTCCTGTTTGTAAAACAGCCAAGTCGAAACTTGCTCCACCACAAGTGGCCCCGACAATGTCAGAAAACAGGAAGCCCTGCCTGGATTTCCAAGATGCAAACGTCATTCAGAAGGCTGGAGCTCTCGGTTGCCAATGAGGCCAGTTTTCCTGGGTATGAAACTTTCACACTGTTAATTTCATAGATAAAAGCCAAACCAGAAGGTACTCAGATGATGGCAGACTGAAAATGTTGGTGAATACCAAGGCAAAAGCCAGATATTAAGTTTCCAGTGCTTATAAGAACTACTTAGCAACTCAAACATTACTCAGTAACAAATCTGATTAAGCATCTAGGTTTGGCAAAGATTGAGAATATGGCTCTTAAGAAAGATTTGGGCATTTCAATTAGCTCTGTCATAAGGGTCGTACAAGTCTACACCTTTTTTGAGTTATATACAGTGATTAAAAAAGCACAGTTGTCTAATGTGGATGCACAGGGAACTCACTGACCAACTTAGATGTTAAAAAGATGGAAGCAAGGGAAGGGAATAGAAGATGACTACAAAGGTGTGCCTTGGTTCTGTGATAATCTTGTCAAGAGTGCTAAAGTTCAGAACTAGCTGAAAACTAGGGAGACGACTCTAGCTATATTGGAGAAAAGTAAAGCATCAAAACAGGAATAAGACTTTTCCAGGAAGTATGGGACAATAATAATGGCTGTTTCTTCTTTCTCTGGCAAGGAAAATGATTTTCTGACTGGAAGGGACAAAATCAGTGGCTAATAGGGAATGGATACCTAAGATATGCAGGCAGATACTTGTTCAGGTTTGAATTGGACTGGTTTGACCTCAGGGGTCCTTTCTAGCCCTGAGTTTCTGGGAATGTGATTTCTGGCCAGCAGGTAAGCAAGAAGTAAGGATTCCTCTCCCATTCCCTTGTAGGTCCCTCCTTCCTGTCATACTTGCCCTTCGTGACTGTTGATGTCAGGGTCAGGTGGGGTCTACTCTACAGGTGGTCACCATACCCCCAGCAATTTTTCTCAACACCGACACCAGCAAAAAGAATTTTTCTATTTTGTTAAAAGATTGCATGGAACCGTAAAGTCCAAGATTCCTTAGGATTCACCAAAGCCAGAGACTTCCTTAATCTCCCCAGATAGCTAATTTATTGGGAATGAGGAGTGCCTGGCCTCTGCAATTTAGTGTGCAAAATTTTACTGACATGCTTGCTTCTAGAAAGCTCTAGCCCACTAGCTGTGAATATCATAGGATTTAGGGCCGGAAGAGAACTTAGGATATTTCTAGTTCAATCCCCTTACATTTTCACATGAAAAAACCATGTCTCAGAGAAGGGAAAGACTTGACAAAAGGTCCCGTAGGCTGTAAGAAGCAAAGGCAAGATTTAAAGCCTGGTTCTCACATCCAATTCTTAGCCAATCTATTGGCAAGGCCTGTCGATTTCACCTATGAAACATCTATTAAATATGCCTCCTTCTCTGTTCTGACACTGTCACCATTTTGGGGCAGGCTCTCATCACCACATGCCCTGACTATAGACTGAACCTCTCTAATCTGAATGTTTCCAGTCTCCTAACGGAGTCAGTTCTTTACCATTTACATGGCTCCTCTGCCCCTGCTAGAAACTTGTATCCTGGAGAAACTGGAACTCAGACCTCTAATCCAGTACTCTTTCCACTGTATCATACAATTTCTTAATCATTTGGTTTTACAGGTCAGAGGATTTGTTTTGAAGCTCAGAACTCTCACTGTCTCTAATACTCTGATGAGTCCTTTTCTCTCTGTATGCTAAAATTAAGAAAAATATTAATAATGATTCCTTATGTTTATATAACACTTTACAGTTTACAAAGCACATTCATGGCCATTACCTACTCAGATTCTCACAATAACCCTATGAGGAAAGCAGGATGGAAATTATTATTTCCATTTTGTTGAGGCAACAATGGAGTCTCCAAAAAGTGAAGCCACCAACCCATGGTCTTACAGCGGGTGAAGAGCCAGGCTTGGACTAAATTCAAGTCATCTGAATCCTTGTCCAAGGTTCATTTTCTAATCCTTTACCTTGTCTCTAAACATATTAAATGTTTAAAGACGTAAACACCTGAGGTATTTAATTCTTCTCTATCTCAATAATTTTTAATCATTTAAGAGTTTTTCATTACTGTAAACCAAGAGAAGATGGTAAGTACACGGTAGTACACAGACTTGAACAGTCACATTCCTGTTTCTTCAAGCTGAGAAAAATCGCCTATTAAAGTCACATGACTATAGACTGAACCTCTCTAATCTATTTCTAGTCCCCTAATGAAGTCAGTTCTTTATCATTTACATAGCTTTTCTGCTCCTTCTAGAAACTTGTATCCTGACAAAACTAGAATTTCATGGAAGAAGCCAGAGACATAACTAACAACTTTCATGTCTAGGGCAAGCAGCATGAAGTGTAGACCACTGTCAGGGGAAAGGATTTCACCTGGGGGAGAGAGATGAAGTTTTGAAGGTTCTTATTTTAACAAATGATCCTTTGCTACCTGGGCGCCATGTTATCTCAGTCTGACTAAAGATTTATTAAGGGCCTACTATGTGCCAAGCACTGTGCTAAGGGTTGGGAATACAAAAAGAGGCAAAACACAGTTCTTGACCTCAAGGAGCTCACAGTCTAATGGGGGAGACAACAAGCAAACATATATGTACCAAAAAGCTACTTAGAGAATAAAGAAGAAACAATTAACAGAGGGAAGGCACTAAAACTAAGAGGGGTTTGGAATGGCTTCTTGTAGAAGATGAGATTTAAGTTGGGACTTAAAGGAAGCCAGGGAAGCCAGTAGATGAGATATGAGGAGGAAGAGCATTCCGGGCACAGGGGACAGGCAGAGAGAATGCCCAGAGCCAAGAGACAGAGTATCTTGTTTGTGGAGCAGCCAGAGGCCAGTGTCACTGGATTGAAGAGCACATGTTGGGGAATGAGGTGTAAGAAGCCTGGAAAGGTAGGAGGGGGCTAGGTTATGAAGGGCTTTGAAGGTCAAACATAGCAATTTGTATTTGTTCCTGGAGGGAATAAGGAGCCCCTGGAGTTTATTGAATGGGGGGGAGGGTGACATGATCAGACCTGAGCTTTAGGAAAATCACTTTGTCGGCTGAATGGAGGATGGACTGGAGTGGGGGAGAGACTTGAGGTAGGCAGACCTACCAGCAGCTATTGCAATAATCAAGGCATGAGGTAATGAGGGCCTGCACCAAGGTGGTGGCCATGTCAGAAGAGAGAAGCAGGTGTATTTCACGGATGTTGTAAAGGTGAAATTGACAGGCCTTGGCAATGGATTGGATATGGGGGAGAAAGGTGAGAGATAGTAAGGAGTTGAGAATGACCTCTAGGTTGTGATTATGGAGGACTGGGAAGATGGTATTATCCTAGATAGTAATAGAAAAGATAGAAGTAGGGGGATAGGACTTAGGGATAAAGATAATGAGTTTGGTTTTAGATGTTGAGTTTAAGACGTCTACTGGACATCCAGTTTGAGATATCTGAAAGACAATTGAAGATGCAAGGTTGGAGGTTGGCAAAGAGGTTGAGGAAGGATAAGTAGAATTAAGAATTATCAGCATGGTGATGGTAGTTAAATTTCTGGGAGCTGAGGAGATCACCAAGTGAAGCAATATAGATGAAGAAGAGAAGAGAGCCCAGGACAGGACCCTGTGGAACACTATGGTTAGAGGGGGTGATCTGGATGAGGATCCAGCAAAGGAGGCTGAGAAGGAGTGGTCAAGATAAGTAGGAGAACCAGGAGAGAGAGTGATCCTGATAAGTGAGAGAGAAAGAGTGACAACATCCGTGAAATACACCTGCTTCTCTCTTCTGACATGGCCACCACCTTGGTGCAGGCCCTCATTACCTCATGCCCCTCTCTCTGAGCAATGGACCTGGGGGTTTTGTTCTGTTTCATTTGTCCTCAGATTCAGGTACTTTCCCCCAAGACTCAGGAGTTGTAGCCATGGGGACCAGAAGCCAAGATAGCAGTCGAGTCACTGCAGCCAACAGGCCCAGCAGGGAAGGCCTGTGAAGTCAGGGGGCCTGGGACTTGAGCCCAAGGTGGGGTTTTGGACTTAGAACTGGGCCAATGCTCTATAATGAAGCAAGCTAAGCTATGAATGGAATCCTCATCTCCTCTCCAGAGACTGAAGCAGTACGGAGAGGAGAGGGAGATTCAACCCCATGGGTTAGGGGAGTACTTTTGTATGTTTATGATGATATCTTTTGAAGTAAATATTCCTTTGTAGAAGCTTGTCTGAGTGTTAAGCAGCTAAATGGAAGTGGGTTGCACTTTAGGAAATATCACTGGTGGGGGCTAGAGGCAATGGTAGAGAACCTTGCCACCTCCCAATCCCTCTGAAAGGTGCCAAAGAACCCTGGGGGAGGGGTGAAATGTAACCTAGCTGACCTTCAGGTAGTGAGAGCAGGGTAGTAAGTGCTACCTAAACAAAGCGCTTTTAAAACCTTATAGCACTAGGGAAATGAGATATGTCACTCCTGTTATTCTTAACAACACGCTGCATTGTAGGTATTTGTGCTTATTGTGTCTTATTTCCCTAGTAGACTGTAAGCTTCATGAGGGCAAGAACAATCCTTTTCCATATTCCCCTATATAAATACACGTCCACATAGCTTGGATAGATTCTGCAGATGGAAAATGAGTTGGGCCCATAACTGAATAGGAGGAAGAAAACAAATTGGACTGAGTTTGAGAAACTCAGGTGATTTCCATGACTCCAAGTTTCTCCATGAAACAAAGCACCTTCTTTTTTTGACACCAATATTTTTGTGTTGGTGCTATATAGCTACAGATCATGGAGTATCATCATCTCAAGGAAATTCAAATTTCAGGTCTCAAAGGGCAACAAAGAGATTCATGGAAGGTATAAATATAGTAGAGTTTCATTACCAGTGCTGAATTGCATACAACAAAGCAGTGTAGACATATCATCAGAGAGATATCTGACTGGGAAAGAATGTGGGATGGTCATTGGCAAGAGTAATGGATACCTGATGATGGCTCATGTGCTCCACTGGCATCCACGTAATGGCGAGAGACCTAGAGAGAAACCTCCAGCATGCTGTCGGGACCCTCTGGGGCACACTGACAGGGGAACATGGACTGGTGTCCCACAGGACAGGTAGTACAGACAGGCTGTGATCGTATGTTGTTCTTATTTATCTAGAGGACCAATGACATCACAGGGGGATGTGTTGGCTTGCCTGTGAGTTGGTTAGGCTGTGATCTGCATTGTTGAAAAGCATACCCATATGGATGACATCACAGATGCATCAAAACATCTAAGTATCTCCTAAACTGTCCTTCCAGGAAAGGGAACAAGTATTAAGTGCTTACTATGTACCAGGCAGTGTGCTACAGGATTTACAAATATCTTATTTGATCAAACTGAACATAGTCAATGTTCAAAAAATATTTGTTGAATAAACAAATGACTGAATAGATTCAGAGGCAGAGGCAGAGGCAGAGATTCTTCTAAGTTGGAGGAGACCCCAGATACCATCTAGTCTAACCCATACTTGAAGGAGATCCCCTCTCCAACATCCTCATCAAGTGTTTAAATGACTGTAGCAAGGGGGAAGCCACTACATTCTGAGGCAGTCCATTGCCATCTCTGAATAACCTTAATTCTTGGGAAGTTTTTACACCAAATGAAAATCTACCATTCTGTAACTACCACCCATCATTCCTTGCCCTGACCTCTAATAGCCCAAATACCATGCCTAATCTTTGTTTGAATCGAAGACCCCAACTGTCGTTCTCCCCTAAATCTTCTCTTTTCCAATGACTCCTTAGTCACCTTGAGCAGTCCTTTTATGATATGATATATCCTGATCACTCTCCTCTTGCTATCCAGCTTATTAACATCTTTCCTACAAAATGTGGTGCCCCAAACCGAACATAGTACTCCTGATGTGTTCTGATCAGAGCACAGGGCAGCCAAGACAATGACTTTGCTCATGCTGGAGACTGTGCCTCTCTTTATGCAGTCTAAGATTTAATTGGCTTTTTTGGCTGCCATATTACATATTGACCTTGCAGTCCACTATAAACCTAAGGCACCTTTTTTTCTCTCATATACATGAACTCATATCTAGTGACACCTTCCTGATTTTGTACTTAAGATGTTGATTTTTTTGGTACCCAAGTATAAGAAATTTATCTTTATCAAATTTTACCTTGGCTAGACAAGGCTCAGCATTCAAGCCTTCAGAATTTGGGGGGAGGGGTGGGTCTGATTCTGTCATCCATGTTACCCATTCCTCTTAACTTTGTGTCAGCTACAAATTTGATGAGAATACCATCTATGCCTTTATCTAAGTCCCTGATCTTTTTTTTTTTTTAAAACAGGACAGGGCCAAGCATAGATCCCTGGAGCACTCTACTAGAAACCTCATTTAAGTCAACAAGTCAACAAGAATTTATTAGCACGTACTAGGAGTCAGGCAATTGTGCTAAGAACTGGAAATACCAATAGAAGCAAGAACTAAAACAATCCCTGCCCTCAAGGAGCTTTCATTGTAATGGTGGAAGACATAAAAGGTATAAAAGGAGGCTGAAAATCTGTGGTTGGGAAGGAGAAAGAACTAAGTCTACAGGGTCAAGAACAGAGCCTGGAGAGGGATGAAGGAATGAACATAGTTGGATTGGGCACTTTCCTTAAAACAGAGATTCTGGAAGGAACTGACCAATCAGTGGGAGGGGCCATAGGGGCAGAGTGATCTTTGAGGGCAAGAAGGCTGCTATGGCATGGTGGGGAAAGTAGTTCTGAAAGTCAGGAATAGAGGCCAGAGAGGGAAGATGGGTATACTCCTTGGGCCTAATTCTGATTCCTCCTAAATGTACTCTCACCTACCCTATATTGGATAAACAACAACTACAACTCGTCTACGAGCTCTAGCATGAGAGATTCTGAAGTATCATGAGATTCTCCTTCATTTGCATTTCCCAGATATCTATTACCTATTTGCTTTTTTGGTGTCTTGTCTTGTTAATTACTTCTTTTCTGGTGTCAAAAGGCCTGGCTTCTAGGCCCAGCTCTGTGACCACCGATGTGTGATCCTTACCACACTGTACCACGGTGACCTTAGGCAAATGATTTCATATCTCTGGGTCTCAGTTTCCTCATATGAAAAATCTGAGGTTTATATGACATGATCTCTAACTTCTTAACTATTATTCTACATTCTATGTGCTGAATAGCCTCATGAATCTCTTTGATTAGAGTGTAAGTTTCTGGAGGGGTGGAATCCTTTCTTTCCATCTTCTCACAGTAGCACACTCCTGTGAATATACTAAGTGCTTAGTAAAAGTTTTTCTTGGGACTGTACATGGAAAAGGTATAGGAAAGTAGGCTGGTCCTAACGCCAGGACATAGGGCAACTAGGTGGTATAGTGTATAGAGTGCCGGCCCTAGAGTTAGGAAAACCTGAGTTTAACTCTGACCTCAGAGACTTACTAGCTGTGTGACCCTGGGCAAGTCACTTAACCCTGTTTCCCTCAGTTTCCTCATCTATAAAATGAGCTGGAGAAGGAGATGGCAAACCAGTCCATGATCTCTTCTGAGAAAACGTCAGGTGGGGTCAGAAGAGTGAGATGCAACAGAAATAATTGAACAATAACGACACCAGCACGTACCCTAGAGTCTAGGGCCTCGGCCTTGGTTTGGGGGTTAAGTCATAGCTCTTGCCTTTTTTCCCATTTACCTGCCTCTTTCTAATTTCTAATCTTGAAATATTCTGATTACTGGAAGGAGGGAGGTAACAAGAATAACTGGAATTTATATAGTTTACACAGATAGCCCTTTAAGGTCTTTCAAGTACTTTACAAGCATAATCTCATTTGAACCTCACAACAACCCTGTGAAGTAGGTACCACAAATATGATCATTCCCATTTTACAGACAAGATCATTGAGGTTCAGAGGGAATAAGTGACTTTTCCAAGGTCACAGGGTAGTAAGTTTCCAGAGGTAGGAGTTAAACCCAGATTTTCCTGACTCCAAATCCAACATGCTTTCCACTAAGTCACACTACCTCTCAATAGTCATTGATTTTTGGTTCGTTGAGAGTTCTCTGTGTAAGCTCCCTGAGGGTTGTGACAATTTCCATTTTGTACACAGTAGTATCACTGTAGCCTGGGCCAAAGCCTGGCCTTGACCATCTACCCAGTAAAGTTTCAACCAATGTATACTTCTTGATGATGCCAACAGGGCTGAAGCGAGCATGTCCTTGTTCTTCTGTTCACAGGTTAGACTCATATTTCAGAAAAGGAAACAAGGCTTCTTTTTAGAGAGATGAAATGAGAAGTTCTGGCCAATGCATTATTCTTACTCCCAAAGTTAATGGCTGTGATTGATTTCTCTTAATGGCAAGCCAGGATAAGTGGACTTATTCTGTGAGTGTGTATGAGTGTGTGTGTGTATGTGTATATGTGTGTGTGTGTGTGTGTGTGTGTGTGTGTGTGCATGTAGCTTTATTTTGGTGTGGAATTTATGGTCTTTTTTAAGAGAAAGGGACTAAGGGAGGAGAGCTGAAAGCTTTCTTTTTATGCACAGTTATAAATTCTCTTTAAAAAGTGAACCTTTACTGATCAATATTTTTAAGGGGCTTTTTCATTTTTTCCAAAAGGAAATGATACACAGCAACTAAGAGGCTCTTTCCTATTTTCACTTCTTTTCACCCTCACTGATTACTGGGTTGCTATGCTGCTTAGATGTGAATTTTTTTTCTCCTTCGTAACCTTATTTCAAATCTCCATATTTACTTAAATATCTGTTTCTTACCTATGATTACAAGAACATTATGCTATGTATGTGAGAAGAAAAAATGTGTTATGTGTATGTGTGTGTGTTTGAACGTGTGCATGACGATGGAGGGGGGAGATCGAGGGAATACTTTGTTTCTCCCTCCCATCTCAGAGGATCATAGCAGCATTCTCAGGAGCAAAGAAAGGGGAGATAAAATTGAAAACCAGAGAGACCTTATTGCACACCATCCCACAGAAGCTCCAAGTTTTGACCACACTGGGCAGGGCTTTCTGTTTGAGGGGCTCTAAGGGCCTAAGTCTTTGAATTTATATTTCTTTCACATCCATCTGCTAACCTGGTGAAAATTAAAAAGACGTTTTGTAAACTTGGACTGTTCTCCTCCAAGACCCGATGGAGTTCCCAGGCCCCCCTCCCCCCCACCTCCCGGATTAAATCCTCCCCTCTTGTTGCACACATGCTCTGATTCAGGCTTTCCTTTGCCAAACTCTCTGGGGCCACTTTCCTGGAGAAAGAGACAGAAAAATTCTCAATGCTGTCATCGTTTCCCAGGTGAAACAGTGGCAGAAACCTTGCTGGGTGGATGGCTATGGCCAGGATTTGGCCCAGGCCACGGTGATACTACTCTGTACCAAATGGGACTTGTCACAGCCTTTAAAGAGTTTACACAGAGAGCCCTCAATGGACCAAAAATCAACGACTATTGGAAGGCAGTGTGACTTAGTGAAGGCAGACTGGATTTGGAGTCAGAGATACCTAGGTAGTGACGAGGTAACCAAGAGAAGAGGTGCCATTTCCCCGAGGGTTCAAGTCTTACTATGCCATTAATCAAATGTGTGTCTTGGGGGAAATGGCACCTCTTCTCTTGGTTACCTTGTCAGTAGGACTCTCTTATGTTCTGTATTGACAGCCCCTAAGAGAAGCTACTCAGCCTGTGATCCTGAAGTCAAAGCCCCTCTAATTTGTACTTTCAAGAGAGGTAACTTTTTTGTTCTCCTTTAGGGCTCACAAATGAAATGGAAGGGAAGAAAAGGTAGACTTCCTCTGGTATGTCTAAGGAAAATGTTTAGAGGGTAGTCTTTAAAAACAGATCTCACCTGATCATCAACTATAGCAGCCAAAAACAGTTTTTGTGATCCTCTAAGAGGATCACATTAGAGCAGAGAGGAATCTGCAAAAACCATTTAGTTTGACACCCTCCTCTTATAGATGGGGAAACCAAGGCCAAGAAAGGGGAAGGGACTTGCCCAAGGTTACCCAGTTGGAGAGTATCAGAGCTAGGACTAGAATGCAGGGCCTCTGAGAATCCAGTACTTTTCCTGTTTTGCCACATTATCTCAAACCCAAAGCCAATACACATATAAGCCATCAGGCCTAGTTTACTGCTGAAAAATAGATCCACTCCCAGCTCAAAGTAGACAAAACAATAACACTTCAGGGGCAATGAATATTAACCTAGAAGAACAAGATTAATTACTTAATTGAATGAATCTTGAATAAATCTCCTATTTCATTCTCCTTAGACCTTTGGCTGCATTAAGCAGCAATTTAGGATGAATGCATGTGACATTAATGTTTACTCACTAGCATATACATCTTATTGCTTAAATTGGTCTGAAGAGATGTGGATTAGAATTGACTTGATTCTATCCATTCTTTGAAGCCCAGCTCATATGCCATCTTCTCCACAAATCCTTCCCTGATCTCCCCAGTTGGAAGTGCTATCTCTTTCCACTAAACTCTCATACCACTTTGTCACTTTGTCTATACCTGGAACACTGAGCTTACAGCAAAAACATCACTGTTTAAATCCTAGCTCTAATGTCTGTCATTTCTACTGTCTGAGTTCCCATCTCCTCATCTGGAAGATGGGGATAGGAACTGGATCTGTGATTTCACTGGTATTAGGGAACTCTCAGACAAGGAAGTTCCTTCTACCAACGCCACCTCAGCGAATTGCTGAGGACCTAGAGAGGTAATGTGACTTGCCCAGGGTTACACAGCCAGTATGTGGAAGAGGGAGGATTAGAACTCAGCTCTTCCCTGCTTGGAGGTCAGCTCTCTATTCACTCTACCAAGTTGCCTCTATTTATAAAAGGGGGGTATAATACTTATACTGCCATTCCATTGTGAAGAAATCACTTTGTAAACCTTACAATGCTAGAGAAATGTAGGCTCTTCTTCTTCATTATCATCATCATCATCCATTGCACTGTAGTTAATGACTAGACTATAAGCTCCATGAGGCTTAAATCATGGCTTCTTCATTAGCCTTGCAATGTAAGACCTTGAATCTAGTAGATGCTCAATAAATGTTTGCTCAATGAACAAATGAATGAATTCTCATGGATCAGGACTGTAGTTATAGATGAATAAGGAGTAAGAGTCTGGGATGGATGTATACTGATTCCAAGATGTACCTTGGAACTTGGTTTGGTAAGAAAATCCCAAATGTCACATTGCAGTCTTGTCATTTGCCTTTTTTTTTCTGGGCTTGATCTCTCTTCTGCCTTCTGCCTCCAACTCTGGATACTAATTTTTGTGTGGTAAATGCCCGTTTTACTGGTTCCGCCCTGGGATGTGGACTGAGCCAGTCTACTACTCCCATCTTGATTGGGCCACTAATCTAAAACCTATCCCTTAGCTACTGACACCAGTGGCTGATTTCTACCCTGGAGGCAGGTTCCAATGTCCATCTCTGTTCCTAGTACTTGACCCCACCAACAGCAGAGAAGCCTCTGCTGGGCAGATGGGAAATGCCCATCATCCCGAGGAATCGGCAGTCCAGTGACTCAAAAGGTTTGAAAGCAGAAGTCATAAAGCTCTTGGAGCCAGAAATCAGGATTGGGAGGAAATGGGGAGGGGGAAGGGAAGCAGCAGCTGTCTATTCTAAACATTGGTCTCTGTTTGAAAGATATGCAAACTGGAAAATCTGGATAATTTTCCAGTGACAAGCCCTGGAGTGACTGAAGTGGGAGCTCAGAAGTGTTAGCATATGCAAAGAAGTATAGTATACAGTGGAAAAAACACTAGATTTGGCATCAAGAAGGACTGGGTTTGAATTATCTCCACTACTCATTAGCTGTGTGACCAGGGTCAACTTGCTTAACCTCTCTCAGGACCTTACTTTCCTCATCTGTAAAATAAAGATCATAATACTTGCCCGACCTACCTAGCAAAGACATAAATGAGATGATCTATTTTACACCCTCTAGCACTCTGTAAACGTCCACTCTTTGACTCTAAAATAGGAAGAAGAGGCCTCTTTCTTCTCCTACTCATTCTTAGCTTCTTTACTCCTTCCACACCTTCCTCTCCTTCAGCACCCAATCCAATGAGCAATTATTAGGTACAAGGCTGTGAGTTGGAATCACCTGCCCCAAAAGACCTTGCAGGCTGGGGGAGCTGTCCTTGAACCCTGCTAACAACAGACAGAAAACTGGGAGCATATAGGTAGCCCCCGGAGTCTCTCCTTTACTCCTCTTCCCATTACTGTTCCCAAGCATATCCACCAACCCTAGTCCTTCCCCTTCAGCATCTAGGACAAACCAGCCTTGTACACCACGGGTGGAAAAAGCTGTCTTTATTAAAGCTACAACTCTCACACAGATTTGAGGATATGTTTCAGTTCCTCCCTGGCCTTGCCTCATTCCCTGCCTACCTATGGGCCCTTCATGAAGGATTCAAGTTCCCTTTGGAACCTCTGCTGTCTAATTAGAGTCAGTCAATAGTGATAGACCTGGAGTCAGGAAGGTCTGAGTTTAAATCAAACCTGAGGTACTTACTAGCTGTGTGGCCCTAAGCAAGTCACTTTAACCTCTGTCTGCCTCAGTTTCCTCAAATGCGAAATGGGGATAATAATAGCGCCCACCTCTCAGGGTTGTTATAAGATAATATTTGTAAAGTGCTTTGCAAATCTCTATGTGCTATATAAACACTAGCTATTAATTATTGCTGTTGTTATTGTTACTACTACTACTTATTAATAATAATCACTGCTTCACCTCGGAGCTCTATGGCAAGGAAAGACCAAACTATATAGGAGGGACAAGGCTTTACTGGTGTCAGTTTCTGAGTAATCTACATGGTTCTTGACTCTTCAATGATACCCAAGGCCATTATGATAAAAATCAGTGCCAACTTGTTTTATAGCTTTTTCTCCTTCAAAGTAAGCCATATGCACTCCCAGGAATTTGTTCCCCTTTGGAACCTAGATATCCAAGCCACTATTGAACTAACATCTGAAGCTGTAAATACATGTTTAGGTTTGAGTTGAGAAGTATGTACATTTTAAAAATCGATCCTCACATTTATGAATAAAATAAACTTCCCTCTTCATTTGGAAAGTGTTTTCATGCTCCACAGAGAACAGCCAGACTCCTGATTTACCTCCAAGTTTTTATGCAGATCCCAGGAAGCTATGTAAGAATAAATAGCTCATGGGAATACTCTTATTTTCCCAGGAAGCCCCAGAGACTTTTCTAAGGTCTTTTTCACTAACTTTAAAAAAAGTTATATTGATGCCTTTTGTTTTTTTATCAGTCATTTCCATATATATTGTCCCCCTACACCAGTGATTCTCAACCTTCTTAATGCTGTGGCCCTTTAAAACTCATATGTGGGCATATCTGCATGTGGGCGGACCCGCCTGGAGATGGATAGAGGAGTGGTGTCTCGGTTCCTAAGACCATCGGAAATATGTGTGTTTCAATGGTCTTAGGCGAACCCTGTGACCCCTATGAAAGGGTTGTTTGACTCCCAAAGGGGTCGCGACCCACAGGTTGAGAACCACTACCCTACACAATGAGCCTTTCCTTCTAACAAAGAAAAAAAGCCCAGTTAAGCCAAAGTGGTCAATCCATTAACTACAATCAGCAGTGTATGCGACATTCTACACACACAGTCCTCCCCCACCTTGCCAATGAAAAGAGGGAGATTTGTTTCCTCATCTCTCCTCTGTAGCCAATTACAGTGTTTAGTTTTGTTTTACTGTCATCTTTGTTTACATTGTCATGATCATTATACATGTTGTTTTCCTGGTTCTGCTCACTTCACTCCGCATCACTTCTTTTTTCATTAATTTTTCTTCAGCAGAAGCTATGTTTATTTGTGCTAGTTGTTGATGCTGGTAATTTCAGGTCTACTACTGTGGATGTGACATGTTCAGCAGTTTCAGTCATATCTAACTCTCTGCAACCCCATTTGGGGTTTTCTTGGCAAAAATGCTGGAATGGTTTGCCATTTCTTTCTCCAGCTCATTTTACAGAGGAGGAAACTGAGGCAAGCAGGGTTAAGTGACTTGCCTAGGATCACACAGCTAATTAAGTGTCTGAGGCTGGATTTGAACTCAGGTCTTCCTGACTCTAGTCCTGGTACTCTTTCCACTGCACCACCTAGCTGCCCAAAATGGAGAATGACTAGCCTTGCAATGATCTTGGTACCTACCTTCCTTGTTATTTAGTCATGTCTCATTCTTTGTGACCCCATTTGGGATTTTATTGGCAAAGATACTGGAGTGGTTTGCCATTTCCTTCTCCAGCTCATTTTACAGATGAGGAAACTGAGGCAAACAGAGTGAAGTGATTTGCCCAGGGTCACACAGCTTACTGTGTCTGAGGCCAGATTTGAATTCTGGCCAATGAGTCTTCCTGACTCCAGGCCTGGTGTTATCTGCTACCTAGTTGCCCAAACAAATCTTTATCCTGGTCAGTTTTCCCAACTTCGAAATCAAAATGGACTCAATAATACTTTTGTCATTCCTTTACTTGATCCCATTTAAATCTCTCCACAGTCTAGATCCCAGAAAGTCTGTCCTTTCCATACAAGGCCACCTTTCTCCTTTACCTACTGAATGTTACTAATTTGTTATGCTTGTTGATGATTGTGATTCTATGTGGAAGGCCTTCTGAAGCTGGACACAATGAAGTCTGTTCAATTTTCATTGTTACTACTTTAAGGAAATACATCCAATATACTCAGCAAGGCTTCCTCTTTGTCGCTACATTCTCTCTTGGATGAATCTGTGGCCACTGATACCTAGATTAATTCTCACTTTTGTTGTTCTAAATAAATATTGACCAAAGAGGTAGCATGATATAGCAGATAGAGAGCTGGCCTAGAGTCAGAAAGACCTGGGTTCAAATCCAGCCCTTGGCCGATGATGGCTGTGATCCTGGGCAAGTCATTCAACCTCTTTGTGCCCTAAGACTATGTGTTGCAGAAATGGTGCCAGTCTGAATTGGTAGAAGATATTGCCTCACCCAAGAAGTTCTTACACCAATGAAATCACAGATCAGGTAAAAACATTTTACTATGTTATTTTTTTCCAAGAAAGTTACAGTCAAATGGATTCCTGATTCTTTTTTTTTTTTTGGAGGGGTAAAAGCAGGGCAATTGGGGTTAAGTGACTTGCCCAAGGTCACACAGCTAGTAAGTATCAGGTGTCTGAAGTCACATTTGAACTTAGGTCCTCCTGACTCCAGGGCCAGTGTTCTATTCACTGTGCCACCTAGCTGCCCCAGGATTCCTGATTCTTTTCAGCTTCCTTTTGTGTCTTGTTTTCCCGCATTCTATTGTAAGCTCCTTGAGGGCAGAGACAGCCTTAGCACAGTGCCTGGCAGACAGTAGGTGCTTAGCAAATGTTTATTGACTATTTTCTTTTTTTTTTTCCAAACTTAGGAGTCATCCTGAACTTAGGAGTTCAGCCTGAAGACCTGTGATACTTTATTGGAATGCATGTTGTTCTTATGGTTGACCATATCCTAGTCACTATATGGATTCCTCTCACCATCTCTTTTGAAATCTGAGTTCAGTACCCACAATGTCCTGGGACCAAATCTCTTTCTCAGATGACTCATTCTTCATGCCTATTTCCATGTTTGGGTCTTCCCTTTCTTTCGCCCCCTGACCCTGTGACCCACAGCTCTCCCCTCACAGTCTGATCTAAGGACGTAATATTACTTTTTCATTTTTGAAACGAAAGAAAAAACTTCTCACTCTATTTCTGTGTTCTAAGAATTCAGGGTTGTTGGTTGATACTGATTCTTCAACCATGTGTTTTCATAATCCATTGTAGTTTTCTTCTAAATTCTATTAGACCCACTAGGGCAATTTTTGCTTTGGTCCAATGGATGACTTTGAATTATGGATCATGTTTCTGAGAATAACACCCTTTGTAATCATATGCCTAAGCCTCTATAAACGCTCTATAAACACAAATTGGTTTAAAACACATACACACACCACGTTAAAATGGTATTAGACTGAATTCAAAGAGTTAATTTCTAAAACATCTAGGTGAGTTTAGGTAAACAACTAGTAATGCACATACCTATAACACAAAGCAGTGCTATCTTGACTGTACCACTTATTAGCTATGTGACCTTGGACAAATCCCTTCCCCCTCTGGACCAGAGCTTTGTTTTATACATTTTGAGTTTGAGGCTCATGTTATCCAAATTTATCATCCAATCCATATCCTGGTGGCTCTTATCTAAGATTCCCAGGACATTGTCTTCCTTCCTCAATGAGTTCAGTGCCCGGCTCACAGTCTTTCTCTCTTCCCCATCCCCTGCCCTCATAACAGGGGATTTCAACATACTGATACTAATTCAAGTACCCTGACTTCCAAGTTCTTCAATTTACTCCATTCTCATGAACCTATTCGTCCACTCCAATTTAGCTATTTGCAGAGACAGTCACACTCTTGACCTTGCCATTGTCCACAAGTGTACACTTCCATGTTCAAGAACTTTGAAATTCCTTTATCTGATCAGAGTATTTTACCATCCATCCATCCTTCCTTAGAGCTTATAGCTCCTAACTGTGCTCCATTTTCTTTACTTTTCAGCTCTTTCCAGGCTTTCTCCCTGTCACTGGCTATATACTCCTTCCTCCCATATTTGGACCCTTTGGTGAATCAACTCAACTCTATACTATGTTTCCCCCTTGGTTCCACTGACCCCTTGTCCCATGATCAAAGGATCATGCCTTGCTGCATAATTGCTACCACCCACCCTTATCCTTTACTTCTATTCACATAATGCTGAGTGGAACTGAAGGAAATCATGAAATGTGCTGATAGAGTTTACTATAAATTTATGTTACCTAATCTCAACTAGACCCTCACTGCAGCAAGGCAAACTTTCACTATCCTGCTGTCCACAGCAGCCATTCTAAACCTTTGTGTCTCTCCTAAGCCTCTCCTAACACTTCCTCCTTTGACCCTTTCAGCTGAAGACATTGACCCATGCTTCACTGAAAGGATTGAGACCATTATCTGAGACCTTTTCCTTCTAGCCTCCTCCTTTCTCATATTAAACTATCCAGACATCTTCCAGATGAAGAGGCAGCCCATTGCCTTACAAAGACAGACGCTTCTACATGTGCTCTTGATTCTTTCCCCTCCTTTCTTTTTCAGCAAACTGCCCTATCATCCCCATTCTCTCTCTTTTCTTTAATCTCTCCCTATCCTTCTTTGCTTCCTACAAACACAACTTTAAATCTCTCCCAACTTTAAAGTTCCTCATTTGATCTGACCACTCCTTTTTTTGCACTTAATTGTATTTATTTTTTCTAATTATATGAAAAGATAGTTTTCAACATCCATTTTTGTAAGATTTTGGGTTCCAAATTTTTGTCCCTTCCTTCCCTTTCCTCCCCTCTCCCCAAGATAGCAAGCAGTCTGATACAGGTTATACATGTACAGTCATGTTAAACATATTTCCACATTAGTCATGTTATGAAAGAAGAATCGGAACAAAAGGGAAAAATCACGAGAAAGAAAAAAAGTGAAAATGATCTGTAAGCTATCTTCTTCTATCTTCTCTCCCCTCCATGGTGAGTCTCTTTGAGAAAGCAGTTCGACACCCAGTGCCTCCACTTCCTCTCCTCTCACTCTTCTGAACATCTGCAATCTAACTTCTGACTCATTGATCAACTGAAAATGCCCTCTCCAAAGTTAGCAGTGATCTTTTACTTGCCAGATTTGAGTGGATTTTTCTCAATCCTGATTCTTCTTGACCTCTTTATCGCATTTGACACTGTTGATTTCTTCTTGGATACTCTCTCCTCTCTAGGTTTTCATAACACTACTCTTTCCTGATTCTCCTTCCTTCTGACCTTTCACAGTCCCCTCTGTTGTTTCTTCATGCATGATACTCCCACTAGCCATAGGTATCCCCCAAGGCTCTGTCCTGGGCCCTCTGCTCTTTTTCCTTTATACCATTTCATTTGGTAATTTTTTTCAATTCCCCTGAGTTCAGTTATCATCGCTATGCAAATAATTCCAAGATCTATATATCTAGCCTTAGTCTTTCTTTTAAGCTGCAGTCATACTCTCTGACTGCTTTTTGGACATCTCAAAGTGGAGATTTCATAGGCATTTCAAACTTAACATCTGTCTAAAACAGAACTCATAATCTTTTCCTCTAAACCTACCCTTCTTCTGACCTTGACAATACACTATCCTCTCAGTCACCTAGGCCTGTAATTTGGATGTCATCCTTAACTTGTCCCTCACACACCACCTAGACAAACCATTGTCAAGTCTTGTCATTCTAACTTCATGTGTGTCCCCTTACCTCCACTCACATAGCCTTTCTTTTTGTATCCCCAATGCTCAGTACAGTGCCTGGTATGCAGTAGGTGCTTAAAAATGCTTAACAATAAATGCTTAATAAATAAATAAAATCCCCCCTAGCTTAGGCTCCCATGATCTCTCACCTGAATCTGGAATAGCCTTCTAGTTAGTCTGTATGCCTCAAATCTTTCCCCACTAAAATCCATTCTTCACCCATCTGCCAAGGTAAGCTCAAGAGCAGCCTGGAATTTACATGATTAATAATGATAATAGCGAATATTTCTATAACACTTCTGATGTGCTAAGCGTTTTATAAATATTCTATCATTTGATCCTTACAACAACCCTATGAGGTGGGTGCTATTATTATTTCCATTTTATAGGTGAGGAAGCTGAGACAAAGAGAGAGACAAAGAGAGCTTAAGTGACTTGTCCTGGGTCTCACAGCTAGTCGGTGTCTGAGGCTGGATTTGAACTTAGGTCTTCCTGATTCTAGGCCCAGTGCTCCAACCAGTGAGCCATCTAGCTGCCCCGGGCAGGGAGACAGCAAAGGAGAATTTCTTTAGTCCTCTACCATCACTAGATTTGGAGATAGAGTAGCCAGGTCAGTCAGGCAGTGAACATTTATTAAGAACCTACTTTATACCAGGCACTGTGCTGAGCATTGGGGATACAAAAAGAAGCAAAAGACAGTCCTTGCCCTCAAGGAGTTCCCCATCTAATGGAGAAGACAACAAGCAAGCAAAAGCCAGGTAGTTAGAAGAATGGTGAGTGGAAGCACTCCTATTTACCCATTACCCATTAGAATCTCCCCTGACTTAAATAAAGGCCAGGTATAAACTTCTGCTGGAGATCATTAGTTTTGCAGTTTCCCATTAAGTGAGTCATAGTATATGTTTTTCTATATTTGTCCTTTCACACACCTGTTTTTTCTTATAACTTATTGTGCAAATACTTCTACCAGATGTGCTTTTGCAGGTTCCCCTAAAGAAGGGGAGAGGGCTAACTGCACGACTCTAGGGAATCTCCTGCTTTTTGAAAGATCTTGCTATTGCCAAAGTCTTAAGGATTTCCAGACACTGAGTGTGGTAGTGGAGGTGGTCAGAGCCCAGTGAAATCACTTCCTCAGTCCCCCCCTCTTAGCACAGATGGGCAATTCATGCTCTGCTTCCCCCCATCATTGGATCATCCCTGATCCATGTCTGGAGAAGAGAGGGCCTCAGAAGTTACCTTTGTATAGGCCCCTCCAAGTCACCCATCTGACCTTAGGAGCCCTGAGAGGCCATGTACTCACCTTGGTAAGTGACCCTCAACTTTCATTGTCACGTTAATTCAGCTCTAGCCAACCTTAGTTAATATTGGTCTATTTTATATAACGGGGAGGAGAGAATATGCCCCCCACAGCATGGTGTGCTCAAAGACAGATGGTTCTGAAGCTCCTTGCTCTTGAAATGCTAAATTCTCACATTAACCTCATATGTCCTGCTCATGCCCTTCAAGTCAAGTTAATCTAAGATGGGAAGATATCTGCAGCTGACATTTTTGTTGGGTCACATTGAGGACACTATAAATTTCATCTCCAAGCCAATTGCTCTGCTCTGTACATGGAGAAAAGCAACCTAGATTGCTGAGATCTAGGATATTTTCCTCCAGCAATTTTTGTCATGCTCATTACTGCTGTTATAATTCCCACTGTCTTCATCATTATTAATCTGGTATGTTTATTACCTTGTAGGGAGTTCTCTATTGTAGTATTGCTGTCCGAGTTTTGAAATGTGAAATTGCATTATTTTAACTTCAAAACGATATAGTTTTGGAGCTTTCTGATTTGGAAATGGATGAGGACTTCTGAAACTCAGGATAATTGGATCTCACATTCAGAGTCTTTATGATTTTCAAAGACCTCTCCATGGCTCATCCTAAATCATCTGGTTAACATTAGAGAAAGTTATATAAATAAAGCTTAGATAAATGAGTGACGCTTGGATGCAGTGTCTGTGACAGGTTACAGAAGAGAATTTGCTAGATTATAAGTGGATGTTACATTCTACTTGTTGACACCTGGATTGGTCCAGTGAGGGACTGCTGATTCCTTCATATGCCAGGACATAACAAAGTGCTACATACTGATGAGTCACTGGTATTTTCCACTGCCTCTTGACCACTGGGACCACTTGAAACCTATGAGGAAATATGAGATGAGCTAGGAAGCCTTCAGGAATAAATGAGAAAGACCTGAATTTTGGATTAATGTGAGCGATGTTTATGGAAAAAAGGCAAACCCCCCCCCCCCGAAAACTCTACCAAAAAATCTGAAAGAATCATCTACCAACTTATTTTACAGGAGAAATCCTCCTGGGTTGAACCATAATCTCTATGAAAATGACTCACAGATCTATATACCCAGCTCCAGTGTCTCCCCTGAGCTTCAATAACACATTACCATTTGCTTACTGGACATTTCAAATTGGATGTTCTGGAGACACCTCACACTAAATAAGTCTAAAAGAGAGCTTGCTATCTTTATTCACCAATTCGTCCCTCTTTCAAACTTCCTATTTCTTTTGAAGGCACCACTGTTCTTCAGGTCTCCTATGTTTGTAACCTCAACATTATTCTAAATTCCTCATTTTCCACCTCACATTATCTAATCAGTTGCTAAATCCTGTCTTTTCTCCATTCACAACATCTCTCACATCCCTTCTTTCTCTTCATTTAGTCATCACTTTAGTTCAGGACATCATCAACTCTGGCCCTGAGGATTCCAACAGTTTCCTAATTGGTTTCCCTGTTTCATGTGTCCCCTGAGGCTGGCCAAATTCAACCTCCACCCAGTTGCCAAGGTGATTTGTCTTAAGATTTGACCATATCACTCTCCTACTCCATAAACTCTAGTAGTATCTTGCCTCAGTGATAAAAAATGAACTCTTCTACTCAGCTTTTAAAGCCCTTTACAAAGTGACCCCAATGTATATTTCCTGACTCCTGGTATATTATTTTCCCTTCCAATGTACTCCGTAATCTAGCCAAATTGGTCTTCTTTCTGTTCCTCATGTACAAAATTCCATCTCCCATCTCTGTGCCTTTCTATAGGCTATCTTCCATGCCTGGAACGCATTCCCTTCTCACCTCATAGAATCCCTTCCTCCCTTACTTCAAGACACAGCTCAAGTATTGCTTTCTGTACGAAGCCTTTCCTGATCCCCAATTGCTATTGCCCTAATACAGTCTCTGTTTGGGCCCAAAACCTTGGACTCTGCCTCTTGACCACTGGGGTCACTTGAAACCTAAGAAGAAATATGAGATGAGCTAGGAAGCCTTCAGGAATAAATGAGAAAGACCTGAATTTTGGATTAATGTAAGTGATGTTTATGGAAAAAAGGCAACCCCTCAAAAAAAAAACAACTCTACCATAAAATCTGAAAGAATCATTTACCAACTTATTTTACAGGAGAAATCCTCCTGGGTTGAGCCATAATCTCTATGAAAATGACTCACAGATCTATACATCCAGCTCCAGTGTCTCCCCGGAGCTTCAACAACACATTACCATCCTAGGTTCTGATAGGCCAGCATTGGTTTACCTTACCCAGACCCAGGCCTTTGCTGAACTTCCAAGACATTTGCACGCCATGCCACAACAAATACCTTCCTCCCTCTACCTTCCCCAGGTCCCCTTCATTTAGTGTTTCCCACTGTTAGAATGTAAAGTCCTTCATGGCAAGGACCGTCACGCTTGCCTTTCTTTGTACCCTGAGAGCTTAGTGTAGGGTCTGACACACAGGAAGCACTTAAGAATCTATCTATCTATCTATCTGTCTTTCTGTTTGTCCATCTATCTATTGATCCTGAGTCTTTGTCTGTCCACCTATCTTTCCATCTCCCTCTCTCTCTCTGTCTTTCTCTCTTCTGCCTTTCCGTACTACTCTGTAGTTTATTTGCATTTACTCTCTTCATATTTACTTTGTATATACTTACATATGCACTTATTGTCCCCTGTCCCCCTTAGAATTTAAGCTCCCTGAGTGTGGCTGCTGTTTCATTCTTTGTATGCTCATCCCTAGTAACTAGCATAATGTCTAGAACTTAGACAGTGCTTAAGAAACACATGTTGACTTACTGAACAGGAAACTGAGGCCCAGAAAAGTTACGGAACTCACCCAAGGTCACTCACTGAGTCCATGGCAAAGACAAGGCTGGAGCCCCAGGCTCCTGAATCCTTTGTCTTGTGCTTTTTCCACTGCAGCACATGGCTTCCCTAGCAATCCTTGGGACCATTTGGAGAGCCTAACAAGTGTTAGTCACAGTAACATGAAGTGATTCCTATTCTCACTGCCTTCCTCTTCTGTACAATGATGCCTCTTTGTAAGCACTCCACATCATTCTTTCTCTCTTGCTGCTGTATCACATTGCAAGTCCATGGCTAAGTTTCTCTTTCAGGGCACGAATTGTCCATTAATAAACTCATGTTGCTTTTGGAGCTTGAGTCCAATGTCATTTAAGAACAGACATATGTCTTCTTATTGTTCCAGGCGCCTGAGAGCCTTTGCTCCTGCTGGCCCTCCCCCTCCTTCCTCCCTATGCAAATCCAACCCAGATTCTCTCTGCCCAGGCTTGAGTTCTAACTCATCTGGGAAGTCTTCCCTGACCACTCTTGAGGTTGCTATGTCTACAGAACAGAGCTTTTCCTTCTTGGAATTAGTATGAAGCTTAGACCAATAGGACCATTTGCTCACAGAACTGTGGAGCTAGAAAGGCCTTTGGAGATCAGCCCCCTCATTCGACAGTGGACAAAACAGAAGCCCAAGGGGCAGCTAGGTGGCACAGTGAATAGAGCACCCACCCTGGAGTCAGGAGGACCTGAGTTCAAATCCGGCCTCAGACACTTAACACTTAGTAGCCGTGTGACCTTGGGTAAGTCACTTAAGCCCAATTGTCCAGCCTTTCCCTCTCCAAAAAAGAAAAAAAAAAAAGAAAAAAGAAAACAGAAGCCCAGATGAATGAAATGACTTGCACAGGCCCAGTCTGGCCTTGAACCCAGGTGTTCTGAATCCATTGTCTCTGCCCTACCCCCTCTCTGAACCCCCTGGGGTGTTCCTAACCCTTAAGCTAGAATTTCTGTTTGGTGATATTTGGGTGTTTGAGTAATCCAATGAAAGGAAACTAAGGTTCCGAAAGTTAAGTGTCTAGCTAGTTAAGTGGCACTGCAATGAGTAAATGTTAGAGATCAGATTTACAGCCAGTTACACTGATAATACTTGACGGTCTTACTGGCTCTGGGGCCAGGTTCAGTTCTCTATTCACCATGACCTTGGGTTATCTCTCTTGGAAGTTCTAGAGTTCTTCTGTCCTTTGACAAATGCCCCACAGATGAATTTCTAGGACTCTTTAAGAAGAGTTTCTTGGGCTCTTGGTGTAGGCTACCATTCCTTTCATGTGTGGGATTACTTTAGGTACTGCCAGTGCAATTCGGCAGTTGGCATGCTAGAGGAAGCTGTGGAGTCAGAAGGCCTGGGTTCTAGTCTAGGCTTTGCCCCTGGAGCTCTGTAATCTGCAGTAGGCTTACATTGGCTCATCTGTGAAATGAAGGTCAATTGGATCTTCTAGCTCTAATGGCCTGAGTCTAAGTAGTCTAAGACTAGAAGATCTCTCTAAAGTTCCCTGCAGCTTCACCATTCAATGACCCAGTACTTTCTACTTAGGTTTGCTCACTATTGCTCCCTGTGTGTTATTATTGTCTGTCCAACTGAGGGTAGAGCCCATGCCTGCCTTTGCTGTGCCTCCCAGAGCACCTACTGGGCATACGGCAGACAGTGAATATTTGCTGCTCGACTGATTTGTCATTGGTGCCCTCTGTCCTGGATCCTCAGGGCTCCCCACTATGCTGTCTTGAAGCCTGTCCTCTAGACCTGTCCCTCTACTCTCCTTTCCCCATCATATGTGGACCCTCTTCTATGCACATAGTGCCCTCTGAGGTATTAGAAGCTCATCTGACAAATTCACTGTTAAGGCTATTAATGGCTCAATGTCGACCTCCAACCTCAATCACATTTACATTTTAACAGGGACCTTTAACATCATAAACCACAGTAGTGATTTTAATGGTGGATATTTCAGGCTCTGTATAGCATAGGTGTATAGACCAAAGGAACTTTTGGTACATAGATAGGTGACTGTTTACTCTGATACAGAGCTGTTACTAGGGCAGGGCTTTGCCTCAAGGCACTAAATTTAACTGGCATAAAATTAAAATTATTTTAAAAGACTACATAATTTCAAAATGTACTATATTTACATTTCAACAGGAATTAAAGTATAGAAACAACTGAGTTTCGTAGCTAATATTTTGTCCTGGAATGCCAGAGAGGGCCCAGTAGATGCAATGCTCCGAATCTCCAAGACCAAGAGAGGCCAGATCTCAGGACACAAAGGTCAGTGCAAAAACCCAGGGGACCCTGGGCTAAGCACTCTTCCCCAAAGTTCAGCAGTGGGGCATGGCCTGACAATGGTACAAATGTTCCATAAAAGTACCTAGTTAGAAAGAATAGTCAAAACAAGAAGCTAGCAGATAATCACTCTCTCCCTTCATGACCTCACCTCAGATAACTTCTTCTTGGCCCTGTCCCTGAACATCTGTCTCCCCGGCAGCATCCTCACAGTATCCCTGGGACTCTGTCTCCTCTCCAAAAGGGGGTATCTCAGGGTTCTTTCGATTGGCGGGGGGACAAGGCCTCCCCTCTAACTTAATTGAATTTGTCTTAATTATTATACTATTTTCACATTACAAATTACAAAGTTGACTTAGGGACATGCTTCATCTCACTGAAATGGGAGTTATGTGACATGGGTTAAAGCCTAGTACAACAGAAAGATCACTGGATTTAAATCTAATATTTAGTAACTGAGTGACAATGAAAACGTTCTTTTACCACTCTAAGTTTTGGTTTCCTCATTTATAAAACTGTAATAATGCAAATTAAGACAGTGCTTAGAAAAGGCCATTTTCTTCTTGTTCTTTGGATCCAAAGCAGTCATTTCAAAACGTGTCAATCAACAAGCATTTATTAATGTAATAAACAAGTAATAAAGGTGCCCTATTTGTTTGCGTCTCTCTCTGAATTTCTTTTTCCACGAATTTCTGGATTGCAGCAATCTCATTCAGTCAGTTAGCCAGATAGCAAGCTTTTATTAAGTGCCTACCATGTGACAGGCACTGTATGAAGGGCTAGGGATATGAAGAAAAGCACAAACAGGCCTCATCCTCAAAGAACTCACATTATAATAGGGGAGACAACATGTAAATAACTAGATATGTACAGAAGAGGTGGAAAGTAATCTGAGAAGCTCAAGGGACTGGGAAAGACCTCCTACAGAAGGTGGGCCTTGAAGGAATCCAGGGAAGCTAAGAGGTGGAGGTGAGGGGCCAGAGCATTCCAGGCATTGTACACAGCCAGTATAAAGCCACAGAGATAGAAGATGGAGGGTCATGCTCAAGGAACTGCCAGTAGGACAATGTAGCTGGATTGTAGAATGCGTGAAGGCATAAGGTATAAGAAGTCTGAAAGGCAGGAAGTGGCCAGCTTGGGAAGATCTTAAAATACTAAGCAGAGGACTTTATTTTTGATCCTAGAGGTACTTGAGAGCTATCTCCCCTGAACATGGAGCTGACATAGTCAGACTTACTTCTTAGGAAAAGCACTTGGGCACCTGAGAGAAGGACAGATTGCAGTGGGGATTGACTTGAGGCAGGAAGAACAGTTAGAAAGCTATTGAAGACTTCCAGCCAAGATGGCCACTTGAATAGGAGTTGAACTACCCAGCTCCGCCATAGCTACTCTACCAAAACCCTGAAGTTTGCATCATACTGAATCATGATCAAGAAATCCAGTAAGAAACTAGAGACTTCTTCTGCTCCATAAAAGAAACCTGAGGTCAGCAGAAAAGGGGTCCTCAAGTAGAGCAAGTGCTGGCACAAACAGAAACAGAACATGTGCAGTTTTGTGGTAGCAAGAGGTAGCAAGAGCAGAGACGAGGCATCTGAGAATGCCCCACGTGGTCAGAAAACCTTGAGGTGGGCACCTTGGATCCCTAGGGGAGTAACCCCAACAAGCAGCAACCAGCATGGTGCCGACCAGAGTGGTACCACAATATTCTGAGGTACTTGATATTCTGTCCTAGAATGCCAGAGAGGGCCCAGTAGATCCAATGCTCTGAATCTCTAAGACCAAGAGAGGCCAGAACCCAGGAGGCAAAGATCAGTGCAAAAACCCAGGGGACCCTGGGCTAAGCACTCTTCCCCAAAGTTTGGCAGTGAGGCATAGCCTGACAATGGTACAAAGTCTCAATTCAGGAACTAAAGCTGGAGAATAAAATACCAATCAATATCCAAAATTTTGTAATTCCATATAACTCCATCATGTAGATGCAACTCCATAAAAATTATAAGCCGAGACTCAAAGGAAAAATGGATTTTCCACAAGGACTAAATGAATGCCTAGAGGAAATGAAACAAGAAATAAAAACTCCTGAAGCTAGAATTTGAAGGAGAATAAGTAGCTTAGAAGAGACAATAATAACCCTTAGCTAAGAAATAGATTATCTGAAAACAAGAATAGGCCATACAGAAATCGATGACTCCATGAGATAGCAAGAAATATTAGAACAAAATAAAAAGACAGAAAAACAGAATGAAATATAAGATATATCAAAAACAATTGACCTGGAAAACAGGTTGAGAAAATTTTTTTTTTAAGAAATCACTGGCCCTTGATAAACCCATAGAGTCCAGCTATTGGGGAAAGAACTCACTATTCAACACAAACAATTGGGAAAACTGGAAAGCAGTCTGGCAGAAACAAGGTATAGACCAACATCTCATACCAAAATTAACTCAAAATGGGTTCATGATTTAAACATAAAGAGTGACATCATAAGCAAATTAACAGAGTACAGAAGAAATTACCTGTCAACTCTAAGAATAGGGGACAAGTTCATGACCAAACAGGAGATAGAGATATTCATATAAGATAAAATGGATAATTTTGATTACATTAAATTAAAAGGGTTTTGCACAAACAAAACCAATGCAGCTAAAATTAGAAGAGAAGCAGGACACTTTGAGAAAAATCTTTGCAGAAAGTTTTTCTGATAAAGTCCATTCTAAGATTTAGAAAGAACTGAGTAAAATTTACAAAAACAAGAATCATTCTCCAACTGATAAGTGATCAAAGGATATAAATAGGCAGTTTTGAGAGGAAAAAATTCAAGTTATCAAGAGGTATATGAAAACATGCTCAAAATCATTAATAATTAGAGAAATGCTACTTCAAACAATTCTGAGGTACTACCACACCCCTTAGATTGGTTGAGATGATAAATGAGGAAAATAACTGTTAGTGAAGCTATGAAGTATTCCGACCATCCTGGAAGGAAGCACAGAGAAGCAGGATAACTTTGAAGGTAAAGTGGAGAATTTATCATGTACTTAAAAAAAAAAGAGTGTTAAATGGAGATTCAAAGTTTCATTCAGAATCTTCTTTTTTATTCTGCTGTCTGTATGAAAAGGCTTATTTTGGGTTTTTAAAATTCTGAATAAAAAAATAAAATAAGGCAATAGTCAAGGTGAGTAACTAATCTAGGGTGGCGGCAATGTGAGAGGAAAGAAAGGAACTATGGGTATACCTTGGAGATATTGTGGGATTGGTTCTGGACTACTGCAATAAAACAAATATTTCAATAAAGTAAGCCACATGAATTTTTTGTTTTCCCAGTACATATAAAAGTTATGTTTACACTACAGTGTACTCTATTAAGTGTGCAAGAGTATTACATTTTTAAAAACAATGTATCTATCTTAATTAAAAATACTTTATTGCTAAAAAAAAATCTGAACCCTCAACAAGTCATAATCTTTTTGCTGGTGGAGGATCTTGCCTGCATGTTGATGGCTGCTGACTGATCAGGGTGGTGGTTGCTGAAGGTTGGGATAGCTACAGCAATTTCATAACATAAGACAACAGTGAAGTTTGCCACAGAGATTGACACTTTCTTTCATGAAAGATTTCTTTGTAGCATGCAACGTCATTTGATTGCATTTTACCCACAGTAGAACTTCTTTCAAAATTGGAGTCAGTCCTCTCAAACCCTGCTGCTGCTTTATCAACTAAGTTTACATAATATTCTTTGATATTGTTGTGTTTCAGGGAATAGGGAAGCCCGAAGAGAGGGAGAGAGATGGGGGAATGACTGGTTGGTGGAGCAGTCAGAACACACACAACATTTATCGATTAAGTTCTCAGTCTCATATGGGTGTGATTTGTGGCACCCCAAAACAATTACAATATTAACATCCAAGATCACAGATCACCATAAAAATATAATAGTAATGATAAATGTTTGAGATAGTGAAAGAATTATCAAAATGTGACACAGAGACGTGTGATGTTGGGAAAATGGTGTCAATATGCTTGCTCGATGCTGGGTTACCACAAACCTTCAATTTGTGAAAAAACAAAAACAAAACCCCACAGTATCTGTGTGAGGCAATATAGTGGAACACAATAAAACAAAGCATGTCTGTATAAGACATTTAGACAAGGTAGAAATGACAAGGTTTGAAAATGAATTGAATAGATAGCAAGTGAGATTTAGGTTGCTGAGCAGGGTACCTGAGGGTTAGTGCCCTCAATAATAATAGAGGTTTGGAATAAAGGTAGGTTTAGAGAGAAAGAGGAGTTCTTTTTTAGACAGATGTTGAGCTTGAGATTCCCATGGGACATACAGTTGGAGATATCCAAGATGGAGGCGATGAAGAAAACTCAGGTGAAAACTAGGGTTGGATATATGGTTTTGGGGATCATCTCCATAGAAATAATTACTGAACCAATAGGAACTAGTGAGACTATGAAGTGAGATGGTGTAGAAGGAAGAGAGGCCTAGGACTGAGCCTTGGGGTATACCTATGGTTAGTGGATATGACATGGATGAAGATCTAGCAAAGGAATCATCCTCTATTCCTCATTCTCTGTCACACAGACCCCTCCATATCCAATCACCAAGTCTTGTTAAGTCTACCTTCCTAACATTTCTTGAATATGTCTCCCTCTCCTCTGACACTGCCACCAACCTGGTATAGGCCCTCATCACTTCATGCCTGGACTACTACAATAGTCTGCTGGTGGGTCTCCTTGCCCCAAGTCTCTCCCCATTCCAGTCTATCCTCTACTCAGTTGCCAAAGTGATCTCGCTAAAGCAAAGACCTGACCCTATCATCCTGTACCTCTCATTCAATAAACTCCCATGGCTCCCTGTTTCCTCCAGGACCAAATATAAAATCCCATGATGGGCTTTTAAAGCCCTTCACAACCTGGTCCTTTCTGGACTTTCCAGTCTTCCTATATTTTACTCCTCTCCAGGCATTCTATAATCCAGGGACCTGGCTTCTTCACTGTTCCTCACGTTTGACACTCCATCTTCAACTACAGGCATTTTAAATGTCTGTTCTCCATGCCTAGCACTCTCTCCCACCTCATTGTACCATCTTAGCTTCCTTCAGTTCTCAACTAGAGAAATCTTTCACAGTCTTCCTCAATCTTAGTGTTTCTCAGTTGAGATTATTTCCAATTTATCATACATGTACACATATCTATGTCTATAGAATACTCCAGGGTTGAGGTTTGGTGAGGTGTGATCAAAAATAGGGCAAGGGGGCAAGGGATTCCAGAGTAGAGGACAAAGTGGAATCAAATTGGTTGAAGGGGAACCAATAGGAAAGAAGATGAGGAAATAGGCAAAGGATAACCAGGGCATGGATGAAAGCCTGGGAAAAAACTGAGAGGCAAAGGAATGGAGGGCATGGTGAGAACAAAGCATATCTTGTTCATATAGAGCTGTTCACATGTTGTCTTCCCCATGAGGCTGTTAGCTCTGTGAGAGCATGGATTGTTTGCCTTTTGTTGTGTCCCCAAGTCTTAGCACATCCCCAGTGGCTGGCACATAGTAGGTGCTTAATAAATATCTATTAACTTGTTGAATTGAGTTGACTAGGAGAAGAAAAAAGACATGAAACCTAGAGTGGAGAAAGTGTCCAGTAGGATAAGATCATTAATAGTGTCAAATGCTCCCAAGGGATCAAGGTAAATAAGGATTGAAAAAACCTACTTGATTTAGCAACTAACAGATCACTATTAACTTAGGAGAGGGCAGCTTCAGTTGAATAACAAGGTAAGATGCCAGATTTCACAGAATTCCAAAGACTGAGAAGAGATAAAATGGAGGCATTGAGTAAAGATGTCTTTCTTAATTTTAGTCATGAAGAAGAGGAGAGATACAGAATGATGTCTGGATTGGGTGCAGGGATCAAAGGTTTTTAAGGATGGGGAAAACATAGGCATGTTTGTGGGCAGCAAAGGAGTCATTATACAGCAAGAGACTGAAATGAAATGAGAGTGCAGACAGAATGGGCACTATGCTTGAGAACACAGGAGAAACGGGATCAAGGAAGGTAGAGGGGTTGACTTTGGCAAAGAGAAGGGCCACCTCTTCATTTGAGACCAGAGTGAAGAAGGAGATAGTGAGGAATGATGTAAGAAGAGGTACAGGAGCTGCCAGGAAATGGCCTCAATTTTGGGGAGAGTGTGGAGAGAGTGGGTACTGTGGGAGGCTTGAGGAAGGAAGAAGTTTGGAGCAGATGCTGTGGATGGTGGACAGTGAATTGATTAGGGAGGAATATAAAGATTGCCTTGCTCTAGTGAAGGCCTGCCTGAGATTAGATAACATAAATTAGTAGTATGGACCCAATCAGCGTGTTTTAATGATTTTTCCTTGCTCTATTCAGCAGCACACCAATAAGAATGAAGGAAGAGGATAGTTGAAATGCTCCAGGGTTGGGGATTGGCAAGGTATGATCAGAAATAAGACAAGGGGGCAAGGGATTCTAGAGTAGAGGATAATGTAGAATTCAATTGGTTCTAGGGGAACCAAAAGTAAAGGAGATGGGGAAATAGGCAGAGGATAACCAGAGCAGGGGTGATAGCCTAGGAAAGGACTGAGAAGCAAAGGGAAGGGAGGGCATGGTGAGGACAAAGAATATATGCTCCATACCTCTTGACTTAGACAGAAGGAAATGAGTGCTATGCCACCCCAACAAAAAAACTGAGCTGACTGTGAACTACTTCATATCAGGTAGCTCTTACTAGACTCTTTTTTGACCTATCATTTGAAATTGTCCACAAACTCTAGTTGATGTTAGAAAGAATGGAAGACCTTTCCTGTGGCCACCACATCACCCTGACTAACTCAGACCTTGGCATAGATTCCGAATTATTCTACTCAGAGTCAAAGGAGGAAGACAGAGCCAAAGACCAATTGGCTGAGGTTTCTCCTGTCCCTCCCTTGGGGGCAGAAAAGGAGAGTTTTCATGGGCAGAAGTGGCTCATTTTTCTAGCTTTCCAATACTTGCAGAATTTCTTTGTGGTTTCTAGCATCAGTGCTTTGTCAAGGAAAATAATGTTTCAATTTTGCCTGATTCCTGGCTCATTCTCATGTTTCAATATTATGCTTCCATCTTCACTGAGTCAGAGAATGTTAGAGCTGAGAAAGACCTTGTGGATCATCTAGTTCACTCCCTTCATTGTATGGGAGAGGATACTAAGGCTCAGGGTAGTAACTCAGCCAAGGTCACACAGGGAGTTATCTGAGATTAGGCAGCAGGCTTCTAATTATAAATTCAATGCTCCTTTCACTGGAACATGATGCCATTTTCCTTTTCTTGCTTAAAACTGTTTTCTTCAACTGCTCCATTCCTGAACAGCACAATCATTCCTCTGATCAACCTTCCAGTTGAGAAGCCATGGAGTCATAGAATCATAGTGGTAGATCTGGAAGGGACCTCAGAGATCAGATAATCTGATCGACATCAATTTGAATAAGAATCCTTATCCAAAATGCATGACAGGATGTCATTCATCTTTTCCTTAAAGAGCCCAGCGAGGGCTACCCCACTACTTTCCAAGGTAATCCATTCCTTTCGGATAGCCCCTTCCTTACATAGAATTGAAATCAACCTTTCTATGACTTCTATCCACTGCTCCTAGTTCTGTCCTCAAGACCCAAGTAGAACCAAGCTCTCTTCCATAAGACAGAGCTCCAAATACTTGAAGATAGCAAAAATGCTCCCCCCACCCCCATCAAATCATCTTTTCTTTGGGCTAAATACATCTTAATTCCTTCAACTAATCTTTATGTGGCATGATTTTAAGGCCTCTTAACCATCACAATCCTCCTTTGGGCAACCTCCAGCTTATCAGTGTCCTAAATGATAGTGTCTAGAACTCAACGCAGTCCTCTGGATGTAGTCACATCAGAACATAGAACAGAATAGTATAAGTATTACTTCCCTAGTACAACCTGAGATTGCATTTATTTTTTTTGGCTGTCATATCACACTATTGACTCATACTGAATTTACAGTAAACTAAAACCTCCAAATCTTTTTTAGATGAACTGCTATCTAGTCACATTTCCTCAATCTTGAACTTGCAAAGTTTATTTTTGAACATAAGTGCAAGACTTTCAATTTGCCACCATTACATTTTATCTTGTTAGATTTGATCCATTGGGATCCTGACTCTGTCCCTTATGACTCAGCATCATCTGCAAATACGGATGGACATGCCAACTATGTCTTTACTGAAATCACTGATAAAAATGTAAAATAGTAGAGGCATCCTACTAGATACCCTGACACTCGTTCCTCCAATATACATCTTAGATTCTCCCCTAAACTCTCCTACGTGCTAGGACCAATCTGGTTAGCTTTCTTCACTTTCTATAGCATTGACAAGTATTTATTAGGTGCCCATTATGTGCAAAGTGCATATTAGGAGCCTACTATGTACAAGGCATTATACTAGGTGCTGGGAATACAAAAACAAAAATGAAACGATCCCCAACCTCAAAGAACTTATATTTCACTCGAAGAAAACTATAAATATAACTATAAGTATAAGCATAACTATAAGTATAACTATACACACACACAGATATGAGTTGGTGAGTAGTAGAGTTGGCCTCTGCCGAATTCTCTCTTGAAGCCTGAAGCGACTGCAGAATGTGAAGCAACTTAAAGAAAAACTGATGAACTCTCTCTTCTTTGCTACTCTCATGAACTCAGCCCTCCTCCTTACATAGGGGCTGGGAATTGCTCTCCACCAATGAGGAGAGTCCCTTCCAATGGGCTTTGGGACTAGGGTTACATGAAATTATTTCATTGGGGGACAGGGAGGAAGAAGGTCAGGAAAGGCCTCTTTTAAGAGGGGGCATTTTAAATGAGACTTGAAGGAAGCTAGAAATTCTAAGTGGTGGAAATGAGGAGGGTGTGCATTTCAGGCACTGGAGTCAGTCTTGGCAAAAACAAGGAGGTCGGAAATAAAATTTCATATATGGGGGGATGTAGAAGCTCATAGTGAGTAGCATCTATTTTCTCAGAATATCCTTCAGATACTCCTATTTTCTTTCATGCGTTCTCCCATCCATTCATTCAACAAATATTTTATTAGTACTTCCAGGTATAGTAAGTGTTTTTTTAGGATGGAATTACAATTACTATTATTATTATTTTGTGGGAGGGAAGGGCCCAGTAGTAACTATGGCATCCAGAAGAAGAAATCCAGTTAATATCTTCCTACCCCTAAAATTCTTATCCCCTCTAAAATCTTGACATTTTAAAAAAAATAATAACTCATTTAAATAGCATGTTAAGGCTTACAGAGCACCTTCCTCACACCTACCCTGTGAGGTAGGGTAGTTTTGATATTTTCATTTTACAGTGTGGGAAACCGAGGCCCAGAGAAGTGAAATGCCTTTCTGCGGTCCCCTAAGTACTAAATGTAAGAACCAGGTTTCAAACTCAGGTCTCCCAATACCAGCCAAATCCAGGGCTCTTCCCACTAAACCTCATTGCCTTTTGTTGGGGTTCGGAGTCATTTCTTCCACAGAGCAGTTTTATTGTAAGCTAAGGCATCGCTGTTGCCAAACTGACCAGCTGGCATTGCTTTCCCATGAAAGACCTCCTTTTAGAGAGCTTATGCCCAGTGATATTTCAGTGACTCCATTCACACAACTCTAGTGAAGTCTGCAGTGGATCAGAGACCCTGCTTCTTGGGGCTTTATCACTTTATAAATGAAGCATAATTAGTAAGGACTTAACTTCTCCCCATTCTGCTTGGCTGTGAGCAGTTTTTTCAAACCCATTCTATAAAATCGGTTTTAAATTATACGCGGTGATCAGGGGAGTTTGCATAAAAGAGGATCTTGAACTTAAACGGAAAAAAAGAGCAAGCTTTGATTTTCAGAAAGGAAATCTGGCAAGCGACTCGTGCATAATGTGGTCTTGTTTCCTTTGATAGTTTAAAAAATCCCAGGCCAAAAATTACACTTCAGCATTACACTTCTGACTCAATTCAAACATCACAAAGAGAACAAGTGCCTGCTCAGCGGGGCGGGTGTGGAGCACTCTGGGTAGAGCCCAGAGGAGGGCCAGGCCCACCTCCCCATTTCCTGCTGGTTACTTGGAATGCAGTTTCCCTGGGAAACTGGCTTGGTGCAACAGTGGAAACCTTTATAAATGTCCCCCCCAAATCTTCAGTGGCTCCCTATTGCCACTAGGAAAAAACACAAAATCCTCCCCTTGGCATTCCTTCTACAGGCGCATTCCCACCCACTCTTCTATTTTTATTTCGTATTATTTTCCTTCTCATGATCTCCAGTCTAGTTAAACTGAGCAACCAGCTGTTTCCCATACACAACATTCCAGCCCCATTCTCCCTGACTTTGTAAAGGTGGTCTGTTCTTTGGACAATGGACTCTTTCCTCAGTCAGTCATCTCTTAGATCAATGCTTCTTAAACCATGGGGTAGTGCTGAAGGGGTCACGATCGGAAAAAGTTTAAGGAGCCCTGTCTTCAAGGATTCCTTTCCTGATCTCAACTCCTCGTTCTCTTCCGTATAACTTTGTATTAATTTATATGAGGGTACTCCAACTATCTCAAAATATAAGCTGCTTACGGGCAAGGATGGTTTCATTTTTAACATTGTATCCCCAGCACCTAGGACAATGCTTTGCACATAGCAGAAGAAGGACAAATAGTTGTCGATGTGAAATTCTACTGGGGGATAGGACTGCCACTGACCTTTTATGTAAACTGTAAAACTTGCATATAAAGAAAGAAAAATCATTGTTCCTCCTTGCCTCTCATTAGAGAGTCCTCTGGGTTAGAAAGTGCCATGGATTTGAAGTCCAAAAACCTGGGTTCAATTCCAGGTCTCTCATTTACTAGTGGCCTGGGGCTAGTTACTTCACCTCTGTGGAGAAGTCATGTTTCCTCATTTTTCAAATGAGAGAAGTGGACTAGGTGCCAGTCTTCTCACACCTTACTTCCCTACCTCACAGTCAGTAAATATACATTTGTTAAGCCCCTACTATGTGCCAAGCACTGGGCTAAGGGCTGGGGATACAAAAAAAAAAAGACCAAGGACAGTCCCTGCCCTTAAGGAGCTCACAATCTAAGGGGTTGAGGGTGGTGGGGGCGGAATTCAACAAGCAAATTAATATGTACAAACAGGATAGATAGGATATAAACAAATAAGAAAGAGAAGGGACTAGAATGAAGCTGGACTTAGAAAAGCCTCCTGTAGAAGATGGGATTTAAAGGAATTCAAGGAAGGCAGTAGTCAGAGATGAGGAGGGAGAGCATTCCAGGCACAGAGGAAATGCCCAGAGTTGAGAGATGGAGGGTCTTATTCATTGAACAGCCAGGAGGCCAGGGTCCCTGGACTGAATAGTATGTGGCAAAGAGGAAGGTGGAAGAAAGCTGGAAAGGCACGGGGGAGCTAGGTTATGAAGGGCTTTGAACCCAAGACAGAGGATTTAGTAATTGATCCTGGAGGTAATAGGGAGCCGCTGGCATTTAGGGAGAGGAACACTGACATGATGGAACCTACATTCTGGGAAAATCACTTGGGTGGCTGGATGGTGGATGGACTGAAGTGGGGAGAGATTTGAGCAGCTATTGTTATAGTCCAGGCCTGAGGAGATGAATGGTGGCAGTGTCAGAAGAGAGAAGGGGGCATATTCAAAGGTGAAACTGACAGGCCTTGGCAGTACTTTGGATATGGGGGTGAGAGAGGGAAAGACTGAGGAATCCAGGATGACCCCTAGCTTGTGAGCTTGACGAGCTGGGAGGGTAGTATTGCCATCTCCAATAAAAGAGAAGGTGGGGAGGGTTTAGGGGGAAAGAGAATGAATTTTCTTTTGGACACGTGGAGTTTAAGATGTGTATTTGACATCTAGTTTGAGATGTCTGAAAAGTAGTTGGACATGTGGGATTGGAGGTTAGCAATGAGGTCAGAGCAGGGTAAGGAGATTTGAGATGGCAATCAGACCCATGGGAGCTAATAAGATCACCAAATGAAATAATACAGATGAAGAAGAGGGCCCAGGACAGAACTCTATGGGACACCTATGGTTAGAGGGCATGTTCTGGATGAGGATCCGGTAAAGGAGACTGGGAAGCAATGATCAGAAAAGGCAGGAAGAGAACTAGGAAAGAGTTGTGTCCTGAAAACCTAGAGAGAAGAGAGTGTTGAGGGGGAGAGAGTGATCAACAGCATCAAAGACTGCAGAGAGGTCAAGGAGAATGAGGATTGGGAAAAAGCTATTGGCATTTAAGAGATCATTGGTAACTTTGGGGATGAAATAATAAGCTGGAATGTAAAGGGTTAAGAAGGAGTTTAGCCACAAAGGGCAGAAGAGATAGAGGATGAGAGTTAGGAGGATAGAAGGATTGAGTAAGGGTTTTTTTGAAGCAGGGGGAGACTCTTCAATCTAGGGATATTAATCTCCTTCAATCTCCTTACATCACATATTTTTTTTTCTTTTTCTTTTTCTTTTGGATGGTGAGGCAATTGGGTTTAAGTGACTTGGCCAGGGCCACAGTAAATGTCAAGTATCTGAGGCCAAATTTGAACTCAGGTCCTCCTGACTCCAGGGCCAATGCTCTCATCATGTATTTTCTCTGGCTGTCCCCAGTGCCTGGAATACTCTCTCTCTCTCTCTCATCATCTCCACCTTCTGGCTTCCTTCAAGGCTCAGCTTAAATCTCACCTTCTACAGGAAGCCTTTCCCAATCCCTCTTAATTCTAGTGCCTTTCCTCTATTACTTATTCTCTGTTTCCCCAGTATACAGCTTGTTTGTACATGTTTGGTTACCTGTGAGCTCCCTGAGGGCAGAGACTGTCTTTTGTCTTTCTTTGTATCCTTAGCACTTGACACAGTACATGGCACATAGGAGATGCCTTCCTTCCATCTTGGGGGTGAACCTTGAATTTTTATTAGCCAGTCACATCTCAGTCAGATTTTGTTGGCCAGACTGCTTCCTTTAACCCAGCCAGGCAAGGAGGGAATGAAGCAGGGGACTGCAGAGTTGCAATGGGAGAAAGGGAAAAGGCCTTGAGCTGGGGCATTGCAGTAGGAGACAGAGGAGAGCATCATGCTCTGGGCCCCTGACCCAGAAGAAGACTCCAAAATGAAAGAGGTAGGCATGGTGAGAGTCCAAAGAAACAGGGCTTAGTTTAGAATTGTGCTGGGAGTGGCCAGCCCCATTCACTGTGTCACATGGGATCAGATTTGCCTGGGCGGAGTCCTAGGTTTGTTTGGGTTTTTTTGGGGGGGAGGAGGCAGCATACAGAGTCCATTAATGCTGAGCTTTGCTATAGCAGGGTCCATTCATTTAACAAATATTTCCATACCATATGAGGTAGCTTAATGAAGAAAAACAATCATTAGATGGAAAAGATCAGGATTTGAGTCCTGACAAGTGGCTTTACTTTACTAAGCCTTGATTTTCTCATCTGAAAATGGGGATAGTAATTATCTGCTTCTGGCAGCATGGTCCAAAGGACAAAGTACTGGCCTTAGGACCAGGAATGCCTTTAACTCTTAGTAACTGTGTGACCTTGGGCAAGTCAGTTAACCTCTCTGAGCTTCAGATTCCTCATTTATCAAATGGGGATAATAATGATAACTCCCTCATACGTTTGGGTTTGTGTTTTTGAAACTGGCTCTCCCTATCTCAACCAGGCCAGAATTGCAATACCTTCTCTATTGGCCTAGTTTACCATTCCATAGGGCAGTCTGGTGGCCCCCCTCCCCGCTTCTGAGGACACATCCCACTGGAATGGGATTTCCTATGGAGCACTGATGAGCTTTATCCCGCTGCAGCTCTGGACTCTCAAACTCCAATGATCCAGCAGAAGAGGCACCCCCACACCCAGCCCTCTCAAGGCTGTTGGGAGGGGCAAGTGAGATCATGGATGTGAAGGGCCATTTAGATATCAGTTTTTATTGCTTCACAGTGTTCTGACAAAAATTCTTTCCATGCCCCCCAACAGAAGTTATTATTATGTTCGAGGCACTGCGGGGAGTCAAAGATGAATGAGCCCAGGGCTCAGCTCTCTGGGAGCTTATAGTCTAGTAGGGAGATAAGACCAGGCCAAAGATAAGCGCAGCATAATGCGGGCCAGGATGTGATAAGTGCAGAGAGGAGAGCCGTGCAAAGGGTTCTGAGAATGCAGAGAAGGGCAAGATAACATCCTTGTAGGAGCAATCTGAAAAGGAGGCAGTGGCATCAGCGCACGCCTTGAAGCATAGGGAGGAGTTCAGGCAGCCCGGGGAGGGGGGCACACTATTCTGCTTCCCATTTATTAGCTCGAGCCCCTTTTTCCTGGGACTTTTCTCAATTTTCTGATTGTTTCATGATCACTTTATTTTCAGCCATTAGCAGGAGAAGCAGCAGTAGCTCCCATGTCTACTACAGCTTTAGGGTTTACTTTATAGAATGAGAGGTTGAGCAAAGCTAGCCTTCCTGATTCTGGTCAACCAAATGTGCCAGCTCAGTACCTGGGCTGTGCTTTGGGAATGACAAAACCATTCCCTGACTGGCCATTGAGCAGGAAGAGCTGATGACTCAGTGGGTCTTTAAAAGGCCAGTGACTCTGCCCCTGGCTATCTTCTTCCTTGGACTTTTCCATGTGGCTTTCCTGTGAGTGGGGGAGTGGGAAGAAGAGCCGCTCTTCCTCCTCTCCCCACCCTCCAACCCCCAGCAGAAATGTCAAACTTCTGAGCACGTGGACAGGCCCGGCTAAGGGAGCCCAAGCATGAATTTGGGGTTGTTTCTTCTGTGTTTGTGTTTCTTTTCCTGGTCCCTAGGTGAACAAACATTTACCTAAAGATCAGCATATCCAGATGCGGAGGCCACTTTCTGAGTGGGAGAGAATCAGTACTCCTGAGTTCTTTGGTTGGGGCTGACTAGTAGCCTGGATAGGTAACTATTCCATTGGTCTTAAAGCAGATTCACCAAAAAGAAGATAAGCCCAAACCCCAATCTAGCTTGCCAGAGACCTCTATCAGGAAAGGGACAATGCAGAGCCAAGGACAAATGCAAAATGTGAAAACTACTTAGCAGTTCTACAAAATGCTTTATGTTTAGATAAGGCTTAAGTATCAACTTACAAGGAGAGTACAAAACATGTTATTACTGCCCCTTATTTAAGGTTTTCTGTCAATGTGTTCTTGTGAGTACTTTGTGTTTAGCATTTTTTCTACGTAAAGAATAAATACCTGTCCCATAACTGATTCATATTGTACATTCAGTACCTCTTGCCTTTTTCCCTTTTCCCCTGGTTTGAGGAAACCCCCGACATAAACCAAAATATAAACTTTAAGAAGCTATCTCCAGGGTGCTGGAGTAAAGGAGTGGAACAAGCATGTGAGAAAAAGAAGCCCATTCCCTCTTATTAGAGGCCAGGATCCCCCCAGGACTAAACTCAGCACAGACCACAAGTATGGGGACAGAGCAGAGAGGCCCTGTAGTGAAAAGGGAGAGTGGGAGAGAACTCCAGTCCTTTGGCCCAGAAGCAGTCATTATTATTAGAGAATCATGTTTTGCAGTCTAGGAAACTGAGGCCCAGAAGTTAAGAGACTTACCCAGTTAGATAGTAAGTATCAGAAGCAGTTAGGTGGCGATGCAGCAGATAGAGTGTTTTGGAGTCAGGAAGACCTGACTTCAAATCCAGACTCAGACATTTAGCTGTGTGACCCTGGGCATGTCACTTAACTTCTGTCTGGCTCAGTTTTCTCAACTGAAAAGTGAGGCTAATAAGAGCATCTACCTCACAGAGTTGTCGTGAGCATCAAATGAGACGTTTATAAAGCCTGGCATATAGTAGGTACATAATAAATGCTTTAAAAAAGTATTGAAGCTGGAATCTGAGCCCAGGTTTTAACTACTACTCAGGTTATTTTTTGGTTAATCGATATTCTATATTTTTAGGGGTTTTAAAAATTACAATACTTAAAGTCACCAACCTGTCTTTTCTCAGTGTTCTCAACAATATTGCTATGTATTTTTGATAAACCAAAAAGGTCTGAAATCTTAAATAATAGTCCCAATTTTTAATCACAAAGTCTATTCAGATAATCTTTTATGGTCCCCAAAGAGGTTTTTGCCTGTTCCCACAGAATAGTATGAAACAAGTCTATGTAATTGCTTTCAATATGTGAAAACCAATTTGTCCAGGGAAACTAGGATGCTTGATGTCATCAATTAAAGCACTCAGAAGAAACACAGAAAACACAGGAAATGGAAAAGAAAGTACCATTGCCTGTTTCTCTCTCTTTCTCTCTCTCTCTCTCTCTCTCTCTCTCTCTCTCTCTCTCTCTCTCTCTCTCTCCTCTTTCTCTCTCTCTGTGTGTTTCTCTCTTTATCTCCCCTCCCTCCTCTCTCTTTTTCTTCCCCCTCCCTCCTCTCTTTCTTTCTCTCTCTCCCCTTCACTCCCTTCCTTCATCTCTCTCTCTCCCTCCTTTCTCTCTCTCCAGCCATGACGATTTTTTGGTCTCCAATAAACAGTGGTTGGAGAGACTATGAATACCAGACACAGGTTAACCCTGGCCTCATCGTTAATACAGACTAAGCTCCTGTTATATGATACACACCACTAAGTGCCTTCTTTTTGCCTTGGTTTCCATACGGCCAGCTCTCCCTTGACTCTATCTTATAGATGCTAGCTCCATTTTGTTTGGAGTGTGATAAAACCAACTTGGGTCATGGTTTACACGAGACTGCTAAGAACCTAGAGACAAAACAGCAGACTAAATTAATAGATCTGTCTCAAGAGTCTTTGAGAAAAAGTGTTTCCTCCTCACAGTGGGCATCTCTCTCAGGAATGGAAGTTGAAAAAGGGTCACTGAAATAAGCCAACAAAGTGGGTTTGTCACTATAGCCAACAAGCCCAAACAGAAGGAAATGGGCATGGAAATAGAATGAACTTAGAGGCAAGGATCATACTTTTGGGATCACAGAGTATCAACTTCATCTTGGGTAGGGAAGCAAAAGGCAGTAACAGTAGAGAGTAAAGAATGCTTGACCTGGAGTCAAAGAGACTTAGCACTAATTATTTGTGTGGCCGTGGGTGAGTCACTTAAATTCTCTGAGTCTGTTTCCTCTTCTCTAAAAGGACGGTAATAATACTTGTAGTCCATATGTCACAGGGTTGTGACGAGGTTAAAATGAGATAACACAATCTATGCCCTTTAAAGTACTATATGAACGTTAGTTATATTCAATAATAAAGCTGCTAATCTAGAAAACGAGCTGGGACTCACTCCAGTTTTAGCAAAATGTTGGTGTCTCAGTGGCCTCACACTACAAACTTTACCATACAGTTAATCTGGGATTCTCTCAAACCTTTTTGGGTTTTCTGGAAGAACGAGATAAAAAGAATGAGGGAGCAAGATCAGTGAGGCAGAAGATACCAAAAGACCAGCAAAGCTCCATCTGTCACTTTTCTTTCCTTCCCTAGTGAGGAAACCCAGTTCCTATTCAATTGCAGCCTAGCTTTCCAATGCCTGTAAAGGAGCCTAAACTTTTAGAGGCAAAAAGCCATGCAGAAGTTCCTTCTCAGGTCTTGGTAATTTGATGATCTTTTAGGGCAGCAGCTTACTGCTGCAAGAAAGAGGCAAGGGTTCTCTCTGAAATACAAACACATTTAAGAGAAATCTTGGCCAAACCACGTAAGATATTTTAAAAGTCTATTCCCGTGATCTTCTAGTGCCGGGGCCCAAACAATGAAAACACTGTCTGAGAATCAGATTTTAACTAAATACTATTTGGTGGCTTGGATGCCACCTACCAATTTGGCCTTGTATTCTTTTCATATAATTACCCAATGTCTTTCAATATCCGAAAGGGTCAATATCAGAGCCATAACTATGGTGGGGTGAACAGGGCTTTGTCCCAAGAGAGTAACATTTGCATGACATTTTTTTGCCTAGAAACAACTGAGGTTAGTATCTACTCAGCAAGAATAATTACTACCACAGTTGTAACTCAGGTGAGCTACTCCATGGGCTGCCCCACTCTGCTCTTCCCCCTTGGTGTGGTCTCTCCAGGAACACTTTCCTTCATCAAGTGAAGTGCCTTGGGTGTAAAAATCGTTAGGTACAGTTTGGTTAATCTAGTGGACTTCAACTTGTCCTAACCTTAGCCATCCAGTTTGCTCCTGTGAATTTTATATCCTGCCCCATTTCTATGATTTTCTCTATCAGAACCAGGAAGCTATCATTCAACATGAAGATCACTGTATAACATCACCTGACAACCTAATGATGTGTATGGAAGTCATGTACATCCATTCAGTACTTTATAGAAAACTACTCAGCCTACCACATTTTGTCTGCTTCCAGACTGTATTCAATCAAATCAAATCAATCAAAAAGCATGTATTAAACACTTATGCTCCAGGAACTATGTTAAATGCTAGGGACACAAAGAAAAAGCAAAAATAGTCCCTGCCCTTTGGGAACTTATATTTCTCAAGGGGAAAACAGCACATATATAAACAGGTAATACAATATAAATAGAGAAGAAATGGAAGCGAGATTAACAGTTGAGAAGACTGGGAAAGGCCTCATGCAGAAGGTAGTGTTTGAGGAGAGCCTTGAAGGAAGTGGTGAAGGAGAGGAGGGAGAACATCCTTGGAATGGGTGATGGCCAATGCAGAGGCATGGATAGCACAGATGTATGTGTTTGAGGAACAACAGGGAGATGAGGCTGGCTGGACTATAATGTTCATGGAGAAAGTAATGTGTAAGAAGAAGGGAAAGATGGGAAGGGTTGAGGTTGTGAAGAATTTTTAATGTCAAACATAGGTGTTTATACAGCTCTTGGACTTGCATGGAAGTATACTGAAATGAACAAGGCCTCAAATTGTTGGAACTCTTTGCCTGTCCTGCACTGCAAAGTCTTAAAATCATACATAGATGAAGAGAGACGGTAAGTATTTGGTCCCAATGCATTTCCCCTCTTAGTGTTTGATAAATGTTTATTTCCATGTTACACCAGCAGGATTAGCTTGCTGCGTCCTAATTGTTTACCACACTAACACCAGACAAGGAAGGTGACTGAGCTCTGATTATCAGGTATCTTTGACTGAGTGCTATCAGTGGCCTCTATATCACTTGGTGAATAAAGTCAAGATGCTTTCTTGGAATATAAAGTGGATCGATGGTGCTCAAAAACACAGTTGTTTTTCTTGATAGAAAACACATCGGTGTTGCTGGTTGCTAGTGGTACATCACAGGTACACTTAACTGAGTCACTGAATCAGATGGCAGCTGATGAGGTAAATCTCAGTATAGGAAAGTCACCTTCTATATCCCTTGGGCCACATTGTGTAAGAGGGTGTCTATTTGTTGCCTCCGGCCTCCAAAAGGGAACTAAAGTGGTCTCTGGGAAAGCACATGGACTTTCCATTAAGATGGCTGCATGAAAAGTCATAGAGTAGCTCAGTTCTCCCACATGCACTCCAGCAAAGATATAAAAATAGTTCCAGACTAAATAATGTTCAAGAAAACCCAAATGCAACTATGACAAACACCTTCATCCAGCCCAGGACTGAGTAAAAAGAGAGTCAGAAGTCTGCAGTACATTATTCATCAGGGACAACCAGAGTGGGCTCAGATGAACAAATGGGAAGCCTACCAACATTTAGACCAGAGACACTTCAGGGGCATGTGTGGGAGGTGAGGGGAGAGAGGAGAACAGAATAGAAGAGCAGGCAACACTCCAACCTTGATACCCCAAGGGGGCTGAAAGTCTAGCACTTTGCCTGGGAGCATTCAAGAGGGCACTGAAGTCTGTAGCTCTCAGTACCAAGATGTAGGGAAGTCTTGAGGCTTTGATAGAAAATCCCTAGGTTAGTTGGAAAATCACAGTACTCTGACCATTCTGATAGGGACTTGGGAGTCAGAGCAGATAGCATTTTGACTGCAATGCTCTGGGGTAGGGGAAGTGTCAGAATTCTACAGTGACCATATCTGACATGCTCCAAAGGACCCCCAAGAATGCAATTCTCTGAACCCAGATGATCCAGAAGGTACCAGAAACTTGCCAGTACTGTGAACACAGCAGAGGTAAAAATCAGTGGCAGGACCCAAGTGATTGAAGTCAGGACCAAACAGGACCTAACTATTCCATCCAAGAGTACAGGAGGTATCAGAGCCCGACCCTGGCACAAAGTTCCAAATCATGAACTGAAGCTAGAGATTTGAGTAAACATAAGACAATACTGAATGTTATGGAGAAATATTATAGGACAAGGAAACCCAAGAAGTATATCCAGAAGAAATGAAATTAAGTCAACAAGCATTTGTTAAGCACCTACTAAAAACAAGGCATTGTGCTAATGTTGGGGATATGAAGAAAGGCAAAAAAAATAGTCTCTGCTTTCAAGGAGTTCATACTCCAATGGAGGAGGAAAAGAGAGTAACTCCATGGTAAATATAAGTAGAGATCTGGAGAAAAAAATGGCTGGGCCACAAGGACTACAAGAGTACCTGGGAGAAATGAAGCAAGGGATAAAAATGAAATCATATATGAAATAAGAGCTGTGGAAGAAAAAATTGGAAGGAGAATGAATAGCTTAGAATAGAAAGTGGAAAACCTCCCCAGGTTAACAAACTCCCTGAAAATTAGAATTAATCCAACAGTACTCTATGACTCCATAAAACAACAAGAATGCATCAAAACTAACAGACCTAAAAAATGGGTCAAGGAGAGACAATTTAAGAATTTGATTCCTTGAAAGCCATGAACAAACAAAAAATCTGGATCCTATGTTTCAAGAAATCATCAAAGAAAATGGCTCAGTTTTATGAGAACCAGAGGGGAAAGTAGAAAAAGAAAGACTGGTAACTTCCTGAAAGTCCTAAAACGTAAACTTCCAAGAAAATCATAGCCAAAATCTGGAATTTCCAGGTGAAAGGAAATACATTCAGAAAGAATGAGTTCAAGTAACAAGGAGCCACAATCAAGATCACATGTGACTCGGCAGCTATTACAGTAAAAAAGAGGAGTACAATATTTGAAGCAGGCAAAAGATAACGGTTTGTAACCAATAATTAATAATAATATAACCTGCAAGAATAAGTATAATAGTATTGGGGAGAAATGGACCTTTAATGGAACAGAAGATTTTCACACAGTGCCAACAAAAAGACCAGAATTGAGTAGAAACTTTGAAATGCAAACACAGGAGTCAAGAGAAACCTAGAAAGGTAAACACATTTGACTAATTCAAAGTGCAAAATAAACAATGATGAATTGCTTACATACTAATTGGGGGAGAAGGAACAAATGTCTCTTTACAATTCTAACTTCTTCAAATGAAAAAGGAATTGAATATGAGAGAAGGTGTAGTGGTAGTGGTAGTTTATTGTTTTAATGGTCATAAGAGGGGAAAGAAAAGGGAGGAGAAAAGGAATATGCTAAAGTAGGAAGAAGATGGTAAAAATAATTTTTACTCATAATTGTGGCATATGAGAAGGTACAAACATAAAGGGAGAAATAGGGGAACAAGTCATCACATGAACCTCACATACACATAAAGAGTTTGGTGTAGAAATACATTAAGTTCAACAGAGAAACAAGCATGGACAGGGAGAAAGGAGAGGAAGAGGTGAGCTTAAAAGGGAGGGTGGATTTTGGAAGGGAAAGCAAATAAACTTCCATTTCAGGATGTGGATGATAAAAGTGAGGGTATTAAAAGGAAAAGAAAAAGGGGTAAAAATGAGGGATTGAAGTCTGTTCAAGAGCAAGAAAGGCAGTGCAGTGGTATGAAAGCAGACCATTTCAACTGTATAGAATTAATGTTGATCACATCATACTCTTTTATTACTTTCTTTGTAAAGAGAGGAGAAGGAGGCAGAGAAAAGAAAAAATATAAGAGGCTATGATAGAGGGAAATACACACCTAACAATCATAACTGTGAACGTGAATGGGATGAAATCACCTACAAAATAAAAATGAATAGAAGAGTAGATTAAAAGTACAAACCACCAATATAGTGTTTAAAAGGAGCACATTTGAAATGTCAAGATTCACATGTTGTTAAAATGAGGGATTGGAGCAGAATTTATTATGACTTAGGTGAACTCTAAATATCACGGGTAGCAAACATAATCTCAGGAAATATAACAGTAAAAGCAGTCATGGTTTAAAGTGATAAATGGGGAAACTACATTGTGCTTAAAGGCATCACAGATAATGAAATAATATCAGTACTTAATATATGTGTACTGAATGGTGTACATATCTAAGTGTTTAAGGAATATCTAAGTGTTTAAAGAAATATCTAACTGCTTAAAGAAAAAGTTCATCAAATTACATGGAGAAATAGAAAGCTATAATAGTGGGAAACCTCAATATGTCCCTTTCAGACCTAGGCACGTTTAACAAAAAGATAAACAATGAAGAAATTAAGATTTTAAACAGAATATTAGAAAAGTTAGTTATGCCAGATCTCTAGTGATTACTGAATGGGAATAGAAAAGAGTATAAATATTTCTCAACTGTGTGTGGTACCTTTACAAAAACTGTGCAAGAGCATTAAAAATCATAAACAAATACAGAAAAACAGAAATATTAAATATATTATTTATAAACCACAACCAAATAAAATTGTAATCAATAAAGGGCACCTGAAGAAAGGATACAAAGTTAAATGGAGACTAAATTAAATTAGTTGAACCTGAAAGATTGGGTAAATCAAAGAACAAATCATAGAAACAACAGGTAATTTCATCAGTGAAAATGATATTAATGATACAACATAGTAAGGCTTTTGGGATGCATCCAAAGGAGTCCTTAGGGGAACATTCATGTCTCTAAATACTTTCATCAACAAAATAGAGGGGGAAAACAGATAAATGAATTGGGCATGCAATTAAAAAAAAACTAGAAAAGCAACTAATAAAAAATCCAACTACATATCAATAGAAATATTCTGAAAATAACAAAATAACAAAATAGAAACAAAAAGAGTCTATGCTGAACTGACAAATAAGGCCAGAAACTGATTGTTTTTGGGGAAACTCTAATAATACAGTGTTAGATAATCTGATTTTTAGAGAGAGGGAAATAAAAACTACCAATATCAAAAATGAAAACAGAGCATTCATGACAAATGAAGAAAAAATAAAGGAAATTATTAGTGAGTAATTTTCTAAATTACATGCCAAAAACTGATAATCTAAATGAAATGGATGGATATTTATAAAATGCAAAAAACCCTGGTTAACAGAACAAGAAAGAGAATTTAAATAACCCAATATTAGATGAATAAATTCAACAATCCAGAAATGAACTCTCCAAGAGGAAAAAAAAACCCCAGAACTGGATGGATTTACAAGTGAATTCTGTCAAACATCCAAAGAATGATTAATCTCATTATTATATAAACAGTTTGTGGGGAGAAAAAAGAAAACAGGAAAAATGAAGGGATCATTTCCAATTCTTTCTATGATACAAATATAGTTTTGATACCTAAACCAGGGAGAGACAAAACAGATGAAGAAAACTATAGACTAATAATCCTAATGAATATTGATTCCAAAAACTCCTGCAAAAAATACTAGCAAAGAAATCATAGAAACACACAAAAAATTACATAATATGACCAAGTTGGATTTTTTGGTAAGAATACAGGCTTGGCTCAACATTAATAAAACTATTAATATAATAGATCATATTAATAACAAAATCAATAAAAATTACATTGAATCAATAGATGTACAAAAAGTTTTTGACAAAATATAACACCCATTCCTATTTTAAAACCACTAAAAGGCATAGGAATAAATGAACCTTTTCTTAATATGGCAAATGTTTTCTATCTAAAACCTTGGGCTAACATTATATACAATGGAGAAATGTTAAAGGTCTTTCTAATGAGAATAAGGATAAAACAAGAATGTTCATTATCACCACTATTATCTGACACAGTGCTGAAAATGGTAGCTATAGAGATAAGAAAAGGAAAAGAAATTGAGGGAATAGGCATGAAGAAATAAGAAACAAAACCATCACTTTTTACAAATAATATGATGATTTATTTAGAGAACCCTAAAGATTCAACCAAAATTAATTCAAACTTCAAAAAGTAATAAAATGCACAATAAACTCACATAAATCATCAGTTTTTCTATATTCTAGCAGCAAAATCTAGCTCCTAGAGCTAGAAAGAGAAATTCCATTCAAAATAACTACAGAACACATGGAATATTTAGGATTCTACTGCTGGGACTGAAACTATATTAATGTAGTTAGAAAGCATTCTTTATAGAAGAGAGACCTAAATAACTGTAGAGATATTAATTGCTTACAGTTGAACTATGCCGATATAATAAAACTAACAATACTACCTAAATTAATTTACATATTCAGTGCCATGCAGATCAAACTACTAAAGGGTTATTTTATAGTTAGAAAAAATAATGAAAAAAATTATCTTGAGGAACGAAAGGCCAAGAATCTCAAAGGAAATAATGAAATAAGAGTGGTAAGGAAAGGGATTTAGCAGTACCAGATTTCAAACTATATTGGAAAGAGGTAATCATTACAACTATTTTGGTACTAATTAATAAATAGAAAAGTTGATCTCCAACCCCTCTTAATTTCTTTGCCTTTCCTCTGTCAATTGTCTTCTATTTATCCTATATATAGCTTGCTTTGTATATATTTGTTAGCTTGTTGTATCCCCCTTTAGATCGTAAGCTCCATCAGAGCAGGGAGGATCTTTTTTCTCTCTTTGTATTCCCAGCACTTAGCACAGTGCCTGGCACATAGTAGTCACTAAAATGTGTATTTGATTGATTGATCAATAGAACAGACTAGGCACAGAATCAAACAAACATAGTAGAAGTATTTGATAAATTCAAAGACAACAACTTCCTGGATAAAAACTAGTCATTCAACAAAAACTGTTGGGAAAATTGTGAAGCAGTCTGGAAGAAAATAGGGTTAGAATAACATTTTACTTCACATACCAAAATAAGCTCCATATGGAAACAGGACCTAGCTATAAAAGGTCACATAAACAATTGAGAGGCACTAAGAGACACCTTCCATAAGTACAAATAGGGGAAGAGTTCTTAAATAAGGGAATAGAAAAGATCACAGGAGATAAAAGCAAAAATTTTGATTACATAAAATTGAAAAAGCTTTTCCCCCAAAATTGATGTGGTTCGATTTATAACATTTAACTGAGGGAAAAAAATCTTTGCAGCAAATTTCTCTGATATATATCTGATATTCAAACTATGTTAGAAACTGATTAAAAAATATAAGGACAAGAGCCATTCCCCAATAGAAAAATGGTCAAAAGATATGATAGGTAGTTCTTAATGGAAGAAGTCCAAGCTATCAACTACTATACTACAAGACATTCCAAATCACTAATAATTAGAAACATATAAATCAAAACTACTTTGAAGGTCCATCTTACACCTATCAAATTAGCAAAGATGATACAAAAAAGAAAATGACAATTATTGTAGAGACACTTAGAGGACAGGCACATCATTGCAGTATTTATTGGTAGAGCTCTGAATTGGTCTTGCCATTTAGAAAGAAATTTGGGACCATACCCCAAAAGTCACTAAGCTACATATCCTCTGACACATCAATATTACTACTAGGCATATAATAGTACTACTTATATAACCCATTAAGGTGTGTAAAACCCTTTACATAGCTCATAGCAAAAAGATAAAAGAACAAGGGAGAAGAATCATGTATAAAAATATTTATAGCAGCACTCTATGTTGTAGCAAAGGGAGTATCCATGAATTGAGAAATGGATGAATAAATTATGACATGAATGTAATGAAATACTATTATACCACAAGAAGCCATAAGAAATGACAAAAGTGATGGAAGCAGAGAAGACTTGTACAAACTGATACATAGTGAAGGGAGCAGAACAATTTTTTTCATGACTACAACATTGTAAAGAAAAACAATTTGGAAAGACTTGATAACTAAGACCAATGCAATGACCAACTGCAAATCTAGATGACTGGTGATACATGCTACCCACATACTGACAGGCAGTGGCCTAGAGGTGCAGAGTAAGATATTCATTTTCAGACATGGCCAATGTGTGGATTTCTTCTGCTTGATTATACTTTCTTATTAAAAGAAGGACTTTTTTAATTTTGGGAGGAATATGAAGAAAAGTGAAGAGACTAATGACAGTGATGTCAAAGAAAGAAGCAAAGAAAGGAAATAGTGTCACTGAAGTATTTTAAAAATTCCCAGGAGATAAGAAGAATAAAGAAGGAAGTTCAGAAGGAGACACAGACAAGAAGGATAGCTTTGAAATTAATGAATTGAATTTATTATATATTTTTAAACAAATTATACATGATAGAGATTTATATTTTCATATATGATCCTATTTTTTCTGTTATTTGTATATGGAAATGTTTATGCTTGTTTGTGTTTGTCAAGTTTATAATAACAAAAAATAATTTTTTAAAAGAAAGAAAATGTAACTCCATCCCCCTCTCCACCCTCCCCTGCTCCTCCCCCTCCCCAATTGATTCAAATCTCTGGATCAAGAGACTCAACTCAAAAGAAGCATTTTAACTGTTCCAAATCACCAGTCATTAAGAAATTCATGGAAGCCAATAAGCTGTTCAGGTTCGAACACAGTACAGAAAACCCCATTCATTTCCTCTCTATTCACTGGGAATTTGTGATCATTCAGATGGGGCTGGGCTGAAATTTGCCTTTTGCCCTATGAAAAAGCATTTGTTAAGAAAATGAATAGAAGACAAGATGTTAAGGCTTACTTGGGAAAACCCACTGTTTTCAAGTACTTAAAATCCCCTTTAAGTGGTACCACATTTGCATAACAACAAGCACATTATAAATTATTCTTAGCTATGTGTTAAAGCCAGTTGGGCAGTGGAACAACTAGTTGGCAGTGCTATATTATCTATGCTACTGTGTGTATTTCAAGTGATAAAATCCGCATTTCTTAAACATATATATATTTATATATGTGTATATGTACATACATACATAGACATATACACATCAGATTTTTCACTAGTTCACACTGGACTTTTTATTAATAATAGCTCCTATTTCTAGAGTATTTTGAAGTTCCTTCTTCCCCACAACCCTGTGAGTCAGGCAGAGCAGGTGCTATTATCTCTTGTTTTACAGGGAAGAAAACCTAGGCTCAGAAAGGTTAAATAATTTGTCCAAGATCATAAAGCTAGCAGCACAATGGGAATTGAAACTCAGGATTCCTGACTTTAAGTCCAGTATTCTTTCCATTACACCCACAACAATCTTCTCCTTCCTCTCTGCCCCTCCCCTCCTACCCCCACTCCACCATTCTGATTCAATGACATTTGATTGTATTAGTAGTAGTATTTTAAACTGTTCTGGGATGTTAGAGAAAGACAGGCACACAGATGCATTGTTGGTAGAGATGTGAATTAGTCCAACCATTTTTGAAAGCAGTTTGGAAATATGCTAAGAAAGTGGGTAAAACGTCCATACCCTTTGATCTAGAAATCCCACTACTAGGCATATATCCCAAGGTGGTTAAGGACAAAATGACAGACCTCATATACGCAAAAATATTTATAGCAGCGCTTTTTTTGTATTCGCAAGGAACTGGAAACAAAGTAGATGCCCACAACTGGGGAATGGCTAAACAAACTGTGGTTATGTGATTGTAATGGAATATTATTGCTCTGTTAGACATGCTGAATGCAGAGAAGTATGGGAACACTTATATAAACTCATGCAAAGTGAAGTAAGCAGAACCAGGAAATAGTATACATGACTACAAAAATGTAAACAGAAAGGACAACAAAACAATGAAACTGAAAGCTGTGAAATTATAATGGCCAAGCTTGACCTCGAACGAGAGATATGAAAAGTTACTTCCTCCCTCTGCCCCCTGCTTCTGTGCAGAGACAGAGAGGACTATGGGTATGTAATATTACATATATGATACTTTTCTGATATGGTGGTTAGCTTTTCTGAACTATATTTTTCTTCTTTATTTTAAAGGATGCTGTCAGGAGGAATACATTGGAAAATGCAGGTAATATAAAAATAAAAGATATTAATAAAATGGATTTAAATTTATTCTTGGGGTACAGCCAATGAGAATATTCATAGAAAACAGTATATAAATGTGAGGGCTTTTTAGTAGGCAGTTAACAGTCCAAATCTTAAAGCTGCTGGTCTCATATATTTTGGATTTACTTTGAGTCTTCATTTTTCTAGTATAAAGGACTTAGCTTCCACTGATATCCTTCTCAGATGCCTCAATGTGGCATGGAGATGGTCCTGGGTCCTTAAAGACCAAGCCATCAAATTGCAAGATCTTCCAGGTGCTACCAAATTATAAAGGCTTTGGATTTTAGCCTAGGGATAGACAACTCTTGTCTGAGAACCAGATTTAAGTTTGGAGAGCTTACCACCAGGTTGGCCTTCAGAGGTTAAATTTGGGGGTCCCAACAGTTCTTGAAGATATCTGTCAAATCATAGAAGGCTTGTGATCTATATCAGTGGAAGGAACAGCCACAGTGATGAAATCACAGGTTCTTGATGTAAATGTTAAAGTCACTACTCGACTAGGCCACTCTGGTCCATCAATCTAGGGGAGCTCTTGCTTGTGTCAAAGCTCTCTTTTGTGCTTTTCCAGTTCCTTATATGATAGAATACTCTCGTGGTGCCCACATCTGGAGCAAGAGCTAACAGCTATGTTCTAGGCCAACTACACTGAATGGTCTTACTACATGGAGCTGTTCTGCTTCTTTTTTGTGGGGGAGTATGATTTGACCCATCAATTATCCACATCTTTATCATAATGAGCTCTGAGTTCTAAAAAGATTCTGCCATGTTTAGGAATTGACTCCAAATATCCCAATCCTTCTTAGGAAGTGATTTATTACTCTGTATTTGGGACACTCAGGCTTTTATCTGATCATCCAATGGATATGGTTATTTATTTATCCATCCATTCAAGAATATTTATTGGGTACCTACCATGTGCTGGGCCATGCTATCCGCAGGGAACAACCACTTTTAGGCATGAAAAGTGGCTGAATTCATAAGCTATGTTGGCTTTCTTGGTCCAAATTACTTCATGTAGTGCTAATGAAAATTCTCAGGGATTGTAGGGTTGTTTTTTTTTTTTTAACAAGGTCAACTTAATTCACTAAGAGAAGATGCAAGACTAGTTATTGATTTAGTCACATTGTTATTCAGCTGGACTCTCCAGCCTGCAGAATGGAAGCTATGATGGCTTATAGTGGAATTCTGGGCACTGTCTGCACCCTGGAGCAGTTTAAGTCTTGGAAAACGGGGGTAGAGGTGGTAGACAGACAAATACTGGAACAGTGTAAGGAAGGAGAGGGAAAGAGAGAATAGGATGAGAGCATTGTGATCATGATGCTCCCATTGTGATACTGATCCAGGGCTATTGCTACATCTTCAACTCTCCACAATATCATTCAATGTAGAAATGCAAGTAGTCCAATGTAGCAATCCCTGTTGCTCCCCTCCACTAAGATGTTCCTTTGTTCCTCCTGACAATTACACTATGAGTGGCCATTTCCTTTCTTCTCATTCTTTTCCTAACTCTCTACAATCTGTCTTATGGCCTCCTCATTCAAATGAAACTGTTCTATCTGAAGTTCCTAATGTGCTCTTAATTGCCAAATCCGATGACCTTTTCTCAGTCATCATCCTTCTTGACCTTTCAGCACTATTTGATACTACTGATTACCTTCTTCCCCTTGATACTCTCTTCTCTCTAGGTTTTTGTGACACTGCTCTACTCTGGTTCTCCTCCTGCCTGTTGACTGTTCCTTTCCCACCTTCTTTGCTAGATCTTCATCCAAATCATGTCTGCTAACCATGGGTAGCTCACAGGACTGTGTTCTTAGCCCTCTTCTCTTCTCCCCAGAAGTAGAGAACCTGTGGCCAGATATGGCCCTCTAGGTTCTTAAGTGTGGCCCTTTGACTAAGCCCAAGTTTTACAGAACAAATCCTTTTATTAAGGGGATTTGTTCTGTAAAACTTGGACTCAGTCAAGGAGCCTCACTTGAGGACCTAGAGGGCCACATGTGGCCACAAGGCCACAGGTTCCCCACCCCTGCTCTATTTCACTTGGTGATCTCATCAATTCTATTGTATTCCATTATCATCTTTCTGCTGATGATTCTCAGATCTATTTGTCCAGCCCTAACCTCTCTCCTGACTTCCAGTCTCTCATCTCCAATTGCCTATTGGACATCTTGAACTACATGTCACATAGATATCTTAAAATTCAACATGACTAAAATTCTCACCTTCTCCAATAAGCCTTTCCTAATTCTACTTAATGTTAGTACCTTCCCTCCATTAATTATCTTCAATTTGCCCTGTAAGTATCTTGTTTGTAAACAGTTACTTACATGTTGCCTCTCCCACTATGCTGTCAACTTTATCTGACTTGATTATATATGTATAAAGGGAAGTCCTCTGTCTTTTTACATGAGGTTGTAAGATTTAGGCTCATCTTATAAGTCAAATAGCCAAGGGAGGATTTTCTTCATAATATAGCCTTGGAATACAAAAGGGTAATAAAAAATGCATGATGCCTGTACATAGGTTGTAGCATACTATAAAAGAACAACTTGCATGTGAGAATTGGCATAAAAGATATCTTAAAAGATAAATTTGACCAGAAAAGGAGGTAGGCCAGTCAGATAGTCAGAATAGATAATAGATGGATGATACACTACACCACTATTCACATAATTTTAAAAGAACTAAGGAAAGACAATCTTCTCTCCCACCTACAACACATTGGGTAGATTGGTCATGGAAGATTTATGAGAGGTGTTTCTTTCAAACTTTTGATTTTATTGAGAATTTGGTGGTAAATAATGAAAAATTGTATAAAGAAGGCTTTTATGATTCTTTGATCTCATTAGTGTGCACACTCTCTCCAACAGTACAGATTACATCCATATCTTCTCATTCTATGTGACTCTTGCTCAGGTCCTCCTATAAATTCCCTAGGATGGAGCTGACCCAATATGTTGGTTCTTTTCTCTAGGCCTCTTAACATTGTGTGGATACCAACGAAGCCCTGGGCTGTCCATCAGATATTCCTTGCTCTTGCTGTCTGTCTTACCTTTTTTCAGTCATATGTCTTTCTGACAATGCCACTTCTGGTGCATACTAGCTCATTGGTAATATGCTGCAGCTTGCTTGTACCCATCATGCACCTTTCCATTGTCCTTTGAGTAACCTATAGTTTTAATTCCTTGCAGTGTGTGGTGTTCATAACTTCCATTCATGTAGCGTCACTGAAGAATACTGATGTTGAAAAGAAGTTTTTCTTTCAGAGAGAAGCTTGAGGTCATTAAAAGCACTGCACAGCATCCCAAAAGCAATCCAGCCCACTCTCCTCCTCCTATTCCATTTTGGGTCCAGCTCACTCCACATTTGTTATGTACTGAAGGAGTAGCTCTATGAGCTGTCCGCCCAACCACGCCACATGGTCTGGACGAAAGACTTTCTTCCTACTTAATTTTTTCTCTGAAAATCAATAAGACAAATTCTTTGGAATGATTATGGATCTAATTTAAGAGGCTCTGAAATGTTCTAGGGTGTGATTCGATAAATCCAACATCTGCATACAGGTGCACTTTGAGTGCCTCCTCATCTGTACGGAAGCCCTCTTCCATTTATACTCTGCACTAGAGATCTTTCAGAAGAGTGGCAAACACCTTTAGCAAATATACATCTCTGTGTTAGGCCTTAATAATCAAAAGGCTGAACAAAATTCTCTCTGTTCTTACATCTTTCAAGGAATCATGTATAATTTTAACATATGCAGGAGAGACACTTGATTGGAAGATGACATTTAAGAAGGCATTTTCTTCTACCAAATCAAAAACTTTTTTTATAGTTGTATCCTCTGTACTTCTTAGTCATTTGTTGTAAAGATGTGTGTGGGCTGCTCCAGAATATCGTTTTTGAAGGCCTGCTGGTTCCTTTCTCATATCTTTATTAAGGATGCCCTTGATGTGTGTTCATATTATTTTTGTAAAGATATTATAGCTATGAGAAACTAAACACACAGATTGGTAGTTATCAATATTTTGTTTGTGGCCTCTTTTGGGCTAATAGTGGCCTCCCTGACCTCTTCTGGGGCAAGGGGTGTGAAAAGCAAGCATTTGCTATTTTCCCCTGTCTCATATATCTTGAGAACTAATCGCTCAATAGTATCACAGTGGTGTAATCTCTAGCTTGGACTTTGTGTGTAGTTGGCCAATCCAGCTTCCTCATGACTGGAAAAAGAAGTGAGGAAATTAGGAGCTGGACAATAGAATCCAAAAGAGTGCTTCTACTGCTATTGCTAGACATGAATTTGTTATAGAAACCTTGACAGATCTTTTTTATTTTTTTGTCTCCTAGAATTTCTTTCTTGAATATAAAATGGCCTTTGATATTTTTCTTTTTCTTTTGTGCTCTTCTAGCAGAGGGAACCCAGGATCACCTTCATATTGCATTGGGGCATTGGAGAAGGATTTTGTGGAAATAGGATTTTGTGGAAAGTTACTAAATATTGAGGTTAAAATGAGAAATAGAATGTCAATGTCAAATTACAACTATTATGATCAAGCTAAGTCAGTCAGTAATGCATTTACTAAACTCCTACTATGAGCCAGGAACTGTCCTAAGGACTAGGTATACAATAAAAGGCAAGAGATAGTCCCTGCCTTCAAGTAACTCACACTCTAATGCTAAATGAAACAGATCATGGATTCACAGTAATGTCAGACCTGGAGGGGGGCCCTACAAGTCATCTAGCCCAACCCTGGCACTTTATGGAGAAGGAAACTGAGGCCCAGAGCTAGTAAGTAGTACAGCTGGGATTAAAACCTAGTTCTTCTGACTCAAAATCCAATATGCTTTCTACTATACCACAGTGCCTCAAAGTAAAGATCCAAATGGGGATGTCATGAAGATGGAATACTACTGACCACAAAAACTTGAGTAGTCATCTCAATTTAGTTATTCAAAGGTCAAAGCAGAGTTAGAGCTGTTTCTGTCTGTTTAACAAGATGTTATGTGAATGCTAAGGGGAATGGATGATGCTGAGATCCTTCAGTCTAATGCCTTCTCTCATAGCCAATAGTTAGATCATGCCAGACTGAGACTGGGCACCAACATTTGGATCTGGTATAATATCTACAATGAGAGAGTCTTTCAGGGGACAAAGAGGCTTATTGTAAATGAAGATTGGTTAGGATAATAAGAAAATTAATCTCTTCTCTAGGAAACAGAAGCATGTGGTTCTATCTTTCGTCCTTTTGATCATCAAAGTACAACTCCCACAGTGTCATCTGTGATGGGCTTCATTTGGGAGCTCAAGGGCAACTAAGAAGGGAGCAAAAATTTTGCCTGCTTAAATATAGTCTACCAGGATGGTAAATAAACAAAGAGAGGGATGGCATTATTTCTGCTCAGTTGGATCTGGATTTGTCATCACTAAATCATATTTTTGCATGTATTAGATTCTCCCCCCCAGGTGGGGTCAGCGTGGTGCAGTAGAGAGAACACTGGATTTGAGGTCACAGGACCTGCATGACAATTGAGGCTCTGACAATCGCCACCTGTAACCTTGGTCAAGTTATTTTACTTCTCTAGGTCTCAAGCTCATCTGTAAATTAAGGAGGCTGGACTGGATGACCTCCAAATTCCTTTCCATCTCTAAATCTACAAGCCTATTCATAAAATGAATAAACTCTCTTCTATTGATAGTTGGCTCCATTTTGGAACCATGGAGGTAAGGAGAACAAAGTCATGAATTTGCTCCCTGAATGAGTCAATTAGCTTTGCTCTATGCCAGAGCCATAGGCTATACTTCTGAGCCTGGGCAGCCACCTCTCAGGAGGGTGCCACTTGTAAAAGAGAAGTCTCTTTATTTGGTTGGATGGGCACAACTCATCCTCACTATTGGAAAATCAATTCAAAAATTGAAAACCCAACTTATGATGCATTAGTAACCTCACCTTCATCTGTGTACAACAGGACTTTTCAACTCTTTCAGACTACTAGGCAGTAGAACATTCCATGTTACTGCTTTTATGTAGAAAGTAACTCAGGATAAGGCCTCAATGGCTTTCCAAAAATGTGATTGCTGCCTGCCATAGATAGCAAACTTACAGCTATAGAAGACTTCTCATGCAATTCAAACTAAGTGTGCTAGGCTTCTAAACATTGTTTCCTAGATTTATTGTATGCAATGCTTTGTCATAAAGGTGGATCTTTGGAAATCAAGGCAGGACTCAGGGAATTGGTACAGATATTTATTTTATTGGCCATCACACAAACAAGGTAAATTGTGTTTTATCTTTGAAATCTAGAAGATTTTAAGAATGTTTTTAGATGAATGGCATGTTTACTATCAGAAAATAAAATTGAAAGTAGTTTGTAAAGAGTCATTCTTACCATGGGGATTGTTTGTTTTAATTTTAACATAACTCAGAAACATTAGTTACCAGATCCTTCTCTCCTTGCTAGCTATATATTTACCATCCATCTTTGTACATATTTATGAATAAAGGCACCAGATTTATGAGCCTCTGGTAATTTGCCCAAATTCAAAGCCTTGATCAAAACAGGGATGGAAGAGATAATCTCTACTGGTATCCATCTATTGCTAAAGCCTCAAAGTTGAATAATATTTGCCATGAAGAAAGGGAAAGTAAAACCACTTCCCAAACTATATTTTTGTTTAGTTCTCTACTATCACAGGACAGATAGGTGGCACAGTGGAGACAATGCCAGGCCAGGAGTCAGGAAGAACTGAATTCAAATTTGACCTTGGATATTTATTAGCTGTGTGATCCTGGGCAAGTCTCTTCACCCTGTTTGCCTCAGTTTCCTCATCTGTAAAATGAGTTAGAAAAGGAAATGGCAAACCACTCCAGTATCTTTGCAAGAATACCCCCAATGGGGTCATGGAGAGACGGACACGACTGAACAACAACAACCAAAGGCAAATGACTAGACCACAGGATCTAGAGCTAGAAGAGACCTTTGAGGTCATCTGGTCCAATTCCCCTTGTTATAGATGAGGAAACTGAGGCCCAAAGGGGTTAAGTGACGTACCAAGTGTCATAGGTAGTCAATAGCAGAGGCCAAATTAGAATGCCTCTTCTGGCTCTAAACAGGAGGCTCTTTTTGCAATAAGATTTTGCCTTGATCACTGCTATTAGAATATGAAAATGTTGACTGAGGCTGGCTCTCTGGTGTGAAATGCAAGACATGAAAATTTAAACCTTTGTAAAATTTAAGCACAATTAAATTTATTAAAGTTATAATCACTAGGACCATACTACAAACCAGGGAAATTGCGAATAGACAGGGGAGTTCTAGAACTATGTGCTTTAAGCAATATTATCCTTAGATCTTAGTCTTCCTGTTAAGGAAGAGGGATAGGGAATATGGAAGGAGGATGCTGCACAGCAAGATGGTTAGTTTTTTAGGTTTTACTAGTCACATTGGCAACTTCCCATTGACTGGGGAATTATGACTGAATTAACTGCAAGTATAGGGAGAGCAGAAAAAATGGAGAGTGAACATAGGCAAAAAAAGAAGTTTGTAGTGCAAATTATATTTCTCTGCTAATTGTAATCTGTTAATTAAAGCTAGAAAATAGGAATAAAAAGGTGAAGCCCCCCCCCCCTACTTGGGCGTGCACACACACACATCTCACTGTGTCATGTCTGGGTGCTGCCTTAGTGATGGGTACACAGTTTCAAGACAAGAAGGCACAAATTGAAACACTGTCACTATATTTAGAGAGAATGCAGCTTTTCTTTCTTAAGGCTTGATATAAACTTTGATTACATAGCATTTCTTTAATTTGCTGCTATTCAAGAAAACCCTTAGAGCACCGTTGGTGAGCAATGCCTCTCTTTTTCATTTGCATTTTTTAATTTGCATATTTTAATTTCCCTGACTACAGCTCCACACCTACACGGGCATCCCCTGTGGGAGGGAAGAGAATATTTCTCAGTTTAAATGATACTGTGCCTTTTCTGCACCAGCTGAAGGTTATTAACTCTAGGGATCTGAGAAAATCACTTTGGCTCTCAATCACTTAAGGGTGGTTTCTCCCTTTGCCAGGCTGTTCCTCAGATCGTGCCTGTTTAAGCATGGCATCCAAAAAGGGAATCAAGCCTGATCAGATCACTTGCCATATTATCAGGAAATCCTGTGACCCTCCCTATGCTTGTAATGTTTCCAGTGGGTTAACAAGTAGGAACAGCATAGGAAAGATGCTACCCTCTCCTCTAAACCTGTTCCTTCTCCAGACTTCCCAATTTCCAATCACTTAGGTTTGTAATTTCAACGTCTCCCCTAACTTTTCCCTCTCCCTCACCCTTCACCTATACGCAATTGATTGCCAAATCCTCTTGACCCAATCTCCAGAACATTCCCCATGTGTGTCCCTTTCTCTTCATACACATAATCGCCTCCCCTTCCTCCCCAAGGTCAGGCTCTACTCATCTTTTTCCTGGATTATTTTAACAACCTCCTGATTGGTCTCCCTGCCTCCAGCCTCTCCCATCTCTGATCCCTCCTTAAAATATAGGGATGCCCACACCACCCTCGTTCAAGAATTTTAAATGGCTCCATATCTTCTCATAGTATAAAGTACAAGCTCTTTTGTTTGGCATTTAAAGTCCTTTATAATCTATCTCCAGCCAACTTCTCCAGACTTCTTTCACATTCTTCTCCTTACTAGACTCTATGTTCCAGTTTAACTGGCCTACTTGTTTACCTCAACCTTGTCTTTTCTTCTGCTTCCTCCAGCCTGACTTTGCTCAGGCTGCTCCTCAGCTGATCTTTAGAATTCTTGGCTTCCTTTAAGGCTCAGCCCAGGTGCCACCTCCTACTGGAATCCTTTCCTGGCACCCTTAGCAGCCAGGGATCTCTCCACCCTCCTACTGTCTTTTTATTTATCTGTGTACATGTTGTATACCCCAATAGAATGGAAGTACCTTAAGAGAAAGGCCTGTTTTTCATCTTTGTCTTTAAATCCCTAACACTTACAACAGTGCCTTGCAGTGCCTAATAAATGTTTCTTGTTATTACTGATGGCAGGCAAGGTGGTAGAATAAATAGACTGTAAGCTCCATGAGGGAAAACACTTTTTCTCTGTATTTCCTTCCAGCACCTAGCACCCTGTTCACACTAGGCACTTATAAATGAATGAACATTATAAAAAATACTCTGGGAGCTCTTCCAAAAGGATTCAGAGGAGATACGACCAAGTGAGGATGAAGAATAGGTTTAGGAAAAGTGGGGCATAGGGAGAGGTGGAAGCAAAAGAGATAATGGTCAGAGGGAATTTTAGAGATCTTGATCATGGAAGATTACATGCAAGTGACAATAAGATCAAGGGTATAATCATCCTAATGTGTGGCCAAGGAGGAGCAAAGGTGTATGTCAAAGGATCATAGATTTAGATTTGGAAGGAACCTAGAAACCATCAAATTCAATCCCAACATTTTACAGATGAGGAGACTGAAGCCCAGAGATATGAGGGGACTTATCCAAGGTCAGGCCGCTTGGGATTTGAAGAGGTTGATGGACCAGAAGCCAGGATGTCCGAGGGACCATCGACATGAATATTGACATCTCCAAGTAGAAGGGCAGGGATTAGGGTGGTGAGGAAGACTGTGAAGTCAGGAAGTCAGATGCTAAACTCCTCAAGAAAGGAGGATGAACGACCAGGGGTGTCAGGAAAAAACTTCCCCCAGAATCCGCATAGGCTGATATATCTGAATAGAGTGAACCTCAGCAGAGATTTACCAAGTAATGGCAGCAGGGAATATCCATGGGGAGTGGCAGCAGGGGAGCAATGGCAGTAGAGAGCAGTGGTGGTAGGGAGCGTCTCACTTTAGACATTTTCCATTTGTTCAAAGAATAGATGGGTATATACTCTCAATTTATTAAGTCAGTGACAACTCTGTCTGTTGCTATTTGAGTTTTGTTGCCATTTAAAGTTGTCTTCATTTACACAGATGTGGTTAATGTGTATATGGTTCCTCTGAATCTGCTTTCTTTATTTTATATTAATATACCTGGGGCTCAGTTTCTTAATCTGTAAAATGGAGACAATAAGAGTGAGTACCTCACAGGATCAAATGAAATGACTTATGTAAAGTCTCTGCAAACCTTAAAGTGCTATGCAAATGCTAACTACAATTATTCATGCAAGTTTTCTACATTCCTTAAATTAACCTTTTCTGTAATTCTGTATACCCGTCTTGATTTTTTTTTTAAGGATAGTAATAATTGCATTTATAGATGCAATGTTGACCTGGGTAACGCGTGGAAAGTGATTTTTGCTCATTTACACACTCCAGGTAGCAAGTCACAGAGCAGGGATCTCACTTCAGGTAACTCTGACTTCAGAATGCTCATTCTCTTCCAAGGCACCACAGTCCCCTCATTTAGTCACAGGATGGTGAGAGAACTAGAAACCACACCTTTGTTACCCATTATTTCCTTTGCCAAACTCTACAATCCCCCAAACTGGCTTTCTTCCTATTCCTCATCTATGACACTCCATCTCCTGTTTACGTGCTTTTTTCTGTCCATCTCTTGGTAGCTTTAGAATGCTCTCCCTCCTCCACTGCACCTCTTTGAATCCCCATACTCCTTCCCTAAACTTTGCCTATACTTCTTCAGTTGAAAGCAGTAGAGACGTTTAGCCTGGAGGAAAAGAAGGCTTTGATGGGGCATGTGTATTCAAATACCGTATCCAGCTACTGTATATTCAAATATTTGAATAGTTGTTATGTGGCAGGGGGATTAAAGTAGTTCTGTTTGGTCCCAGAGGGCTGAGGGAGAACCCACAGTGTCCGGAGGCTGTTCATTCCTCATTTGGATGACTCTATTTGTTAGGCAGTCCCGCCCCTCTTCCCCATTTGCCTCTATGCAACTTCAACCAACCCATGGATTGTAGTCCTGTGCTCTTGGGCCAAACAAAACAAGTCTCATCCTTCCACATGACATTCCTTCTAGGGCTTAAAGTACTTAAAGACAGCTACAATGTCTCTCTCCAGGGTAAACACCCCCAGTTCCTTCCTCTCATAGTCATATGGCATGAGCTCAAGACCTTTCACCATTTGGGTTGACCTCCTCTGGACATTCTCTAGCTTATAATTGTCCTCCTTAAAATGTGGTGCCTAGAACTGAATATGGTATTGTGGAAGCCATCTGACCAGTGCAGAATCCAGTGGGATGATGCCTCCTTCTATCTGTAAGTTAGCCCTCTTTTTCTAAAAATAAGTTTTGATTGATTATCTTTTGGTTTTTTTACATCACCATAATCTATCCCCTAGCCCTCCCCTCCCAGAGAGCCATCCTATATAACATCCCATATAGAGAGGAAATTAGTACAATTGACCAATATTTTGAAAAATTCTGAATATATGTTCAACATACTATGTTTATGGCGCTCCCTCCTCTGCAAAGGAATGGGCTAGAGTTGTCTTCTCTGATCTCTTCCTTTGAGTGACACTTGGTTGTTGTTTTTTTAAATCACTTTGCAATATTGAGCTTTAATCCATTTCCTCTGTTGTAGTCATGGTGTATGATGTTTCCCTGGCTCTGTTGACTTCATTCTGCATCAGTTCATGCAGATGCCACCTTCTATGGGAAGCCTTTCCTCTGCTGACTATTGTATATATCTCGTTTGTACCTGGTTGTTAGCATGTTGTCTCCCCATTCGAATGTGAGCTACTCCAGGGCAAGGACTGTCTTCTGCCTTTCTGTGTATCTCCAGAGCCTGGAACAGTGCCTGTGACATGCTTAATAAATGTTTATTGACAGATCTTCCCATACTTTTCTGTATTCATCACATTCGTCATTTTAATATTCCTTACCACAATTTGTTTTTAGCCATTCCCCAATTGATGGGCATCTACTTTGTTGCTAATTCTTGGCTGTGCCATGGCTCATTTAATAAAGCCAAAAACCATGTTAGCATTTTTGGCTGCCATATCATACTTTTGAATTATATTGAACCTGCAGTCCACTAAAGCCTGCAGATCTTTTTCAAACAAACTACCATCTCACCATATCTACCCCATCTTTAACCTGTGAAGGTAATTTTTGAACCCAAGTGTAAGATTTTAAATTTACCCTTAGTTTAATCTTATTAGAATCAGCCTAGTGTTCTATCTTGTCAAGACATTTTCGTATCCCAACTCAGTCATCCAGTGTGTTAGGTATCCTTCCCAGCTTTATGTCATCTGTAAATCTGCCTTTATCCGTGTCACTGATAAAAATGGTAGACATAACAGGGCCCAGCTCAGATCCCAGGGGCACTTCACTGGAGACATTCCAAATTTACATGGGACCATTAATGACAACTCTTTAAGTTTGGCTATTCAATCAGTTATGAATTTATCTAATTGGAATAAAAGTCAATCTCACTGGTATAGAGTTTGCATATTCCATTCTCTATCCATTTTTTAAAATGACAACATTTGCTTTTAGCTGTAGAGGCACCTCTCATTGAGGTATAGATCAGAACTAGATAGGCTTACACTTCCTCCTGAATACCAGTCTAGCGTCACTGGGCATTTTGAACAAGATGTCCTATAGGCATCTAAAACTCAACATGCCCAAAACAGAACTCATGACTTTTGCCCCCAAACTAAGTCCCCTTCCAACCTTCCCTATTCTGTTACCCTGGTTCACAATCTTGGTGCCATCCTCAGCTGCTCACTTCCCCTCATCCCATCTAGCTTCACACCTCTGGACTTGATCCTCCTTCCTCTCCTTACATGCCCACCACCCTAGTCTAGACCCTCATCAGTATAATGGTATAGCCAGTGTTCCATACCTACAGTCCTCCACCTTTGCAAAGAAAAGATACATTGTCCCCCTTCTTCTTTGAGCTCAACCTGGAGCATTATAATTGCATCATATTTAGTTTCAGGTTTTGTTGTTACTGTTATTTCCCTTTTACATTGTTATAAGGGTGTCCCAAAAGTCTTAGGGCAGTTTTAAGCTATTAAAGATTACTAGAACCTGTCATTATTATGTACATTATTTTCACTTTACTTTGCAACAGTTCACATTAGTCTTCCCACACTTCATATTCACAGTTTCTTATAGCACAGTCATACTCCATTATGTTCATGTACCATAGTTTGTTTAGTCATTCTCCAGTCAATGGGCATCTATTCTGTTTCCAATTCTTTGCTACTACAAAAAACGTTGCCCCAAATATTTTGGTATATCAAAGAGCTTTCTCTCTTTGACCTCCTTAGGGTATGCCTAGGACTAATGAGATCTCTGGGTCAAAGAGTATGGACATTTTAGACACTTTTTTTTTCAGCGCAATTTCAAACTGCTCTCTAGAATGGTTGGACCAGTTCACAGATCCACCAACTGTATATGCCTGTCTTCCCACAATCCCTCCAACATCAGCTATTCCCATCTTTTGCCATCTCTGCCAATTTGTTTTCAGTGGGAGGTGAAACTTCAGAGTTGTTGTATTCACTGCATTTTTGTAAATGAAAACGATGCTCCTTCCTCAGTAGTTGTAGTACATGTGTCTGGAGTCATTATTTCCCGAAGGATGTGGGTACGGCACTGAGTCATCCTTACTTTCTCCTTTAGTTTTCCCTGTTGTGATCAACAGAGCACCTGTGAGATGGTTGGTTAGAATTAGGGGTATGGTTTGTGGCTGCTATAAATAACGCCGAGCAAGCAATGTGTGCCACCTAGGACAACAGATGTCTTTGCCATTATCCTCAGACGGACCAGGGCTGCTGATCCCAATCTCCTTTACAAGGCTCGTGTGAGGAAGCTCTGTGAACACAAGAAAGCAAGGGCAGGAGCCTCCTGGCATCAGAACAGCCAGGATGGGACCAAGTGAGGAGCTGCACCCATGCTGCTTGCTCTGGGTTCTCTCGAACTCTGCTTTGCCCGTGAAGGATCAGAACTCACAGGAGGGAGCTTGCTACTGGCTCTGGGCTTTCGAGGTGGCCTCTCTCCACTCACCACAGCATCATCACAACCTGTCTTTAGCATCATCCTCTGTATCCCGTCTATTTTTCATGGGAGTACCATCGTAAACCATCATAATGTTTGCCAAAGCAAGTAAACAGTGTGGGTCCCTGAAATAATAATCAAACAAAGCAATCTCGAGCTGGAGAACAGAACTTAGGAGTCTAGATTTAAGGCAGGTGTGAGGATCCCAGGTAGCCCCTGTTAGAAGCCCCTCATTACACTATGGCTGAAGTAATCCTGTTGGTCATTTCACGCCCTGTGTACACACTGCTTCACCAACCGGCCCCAACTCACAGAGGGGCTGGGTTCCAAAGGTTTGTTTGTAAGTCACTCGCTTAGAACTCAAATGCATTTCCCCATAGAAACAGTTATACATAGTGGTTGCGTTCACAGGTCAGTCAACATGGGCTTTTTTAACCCATAAAGTACCTAATAACAACCATGATAGCCAGCATTTCTATAGCACTTTACAATTTGCAAAGGGCTTTTAGATATTATCTCATTCGATTCTCACAACAACCCTGAGAGGTGGGTGCTGTTATTTTCCCTATTTTTACAGATGAGGAAACTGAGGCAAACAGGTTAAATGATTTACCCAACATTACACAGCTAATAAATGTCTGAGGAAGGATTTGAACTCAGGTTTTCCTGCCTCCAAGTTCAAAGCCTTATCCATTGATAGCTAGCTGATTTGGTTGAAAAAGTACTGGATTTAGAACTGGAAGACCTGAGTTCAAAGGTAGACTCTGCCATTTAGTGACTGTGTGACCTTGGGCAAGTCGTTGAACCTCTGGGCTTCAGCTTTCGACATTGCAAGAGGAAGGAATCGAACTAGATGACCTCTAAGTTTCAAGCAGAGACAATAGGTTCCCACCTTCCCCTCTGCAGTATTGGGAGAATGGTCAGGGATAAACTTTGGTCAGTGAACACAAGGATTCTTTCTCCCCCCACCCCACACATCAATCTCTCCCTCCCCCACTACTTCCAGGCCCCAAGGTGGCTCCCTGAGACTGGGGCTTAGGGTCCAGAATGGTGGGAGAGGCTGAGGAGCTGCAATGAGGACTCTGAGGAATAAGGCCCTGGGGGAGGATGCTGAGGCTTTCTGTTGGGATAAAATATCTGAAGATATTCCTTAGGCACAGGCTAGCTTCCCTATTTCCCCTTTTATTTTCTTCTGTGGGATTGTACTAGCAAGCTTCCCTTTCTGATGCCATCACTATGTGTAAGGAACAAATCTTTCTGTTTCTAGGCTCACTGTGGAGCACCATAGAGTACCAGCTTCTACACCATCCTGAAGCAAGCACGCAATGCTTTAGAAGACCTCTAAAGATCTGCCTGCTCTGCAGTTGTTTTACTCACCTCTCCCATCGATCCAGGAAATAGCTTTGGGGTGGGGGTAGAGGCTAAAATGAACATAAAAGGGGTAAGCTACCAAGCTTTATGACTACCTTGGGCCCTCTCTTAAAGGGGCTAGGGCAGGGGCTCTGGGGTTTGGACTGGGGACAGGATGAGGCCAGGGCAGCTGTGGTGGGGGAAGGAGGAGTGGCCCCTGACAGGTAGTGGTGAGAGGCCCTCTCTCCCTGTCCTTGGTTGGGAAGGATGGGGTGTCTCAGGATGGTGTAGGATGTCCAGGAATGAGGAGAAAGGGAAGCAAGGAAGGGAAGAAAATCCCAAGGTGGGGCAGCAAGCAGGGGTGATGAGTTTCTCTGGTCACCATGCAATTATGTGTAAGAAGGGACATACCTAAACATTTGTAGGACATTCCCTATCAGCTTATAAAACAGTAGCACCCTTGTCAAAGTTATACTGGAGTCTCTCTGTCTTTTCTGTTCTTCCCACGATGCCTCCATGCAGAAGGCAAAATATCGGGAGCTTCTCAAATGAAGAAGCGCTGAAGCCTTGGCAAATTAGGGTTTTGGATGGGAAAGAAAAGGCCTTTAGGGAGAAGTCTCAGGGATAGTACTGGAATGATCTCAAACTAATCCAAACTGTCTTCATTTCTCAACTCTGGCCTTTGCTCTCACTGCTTGATAAGAACACGGATTGAAATTTGAACATATATACTTGGAAGGTCCCCGACACATAACCTGATTGTTGATGTAAACGGGGAAGTGGTTCCTAGTGAAGACTGAGAAATGGACACGGATGATGGGTAAGATGAAAACAAGGCTGGCAAAGTCACAACCAGAAGTCACGTGGTAAAGTAGCCCAAGTCGGCAAGATGAGTGGAGAGCTCCGAGGTTTGCTCTTTTGAGGCAGAGAGCCGGGTTTGATCAAGGGATTAGAGAGCGCTGCGTCTCCCTTTTATCTCCTCCATTTCTCCTAAATTAGTGTGACTAGAAGACTGTTGAAAATAATCAGGCATCCAGTGAAAACAGTACACAAAGCACAGCTCCAGATAAAGATTTCAAGTGCCCAGAGTTAGGGGAGCTATTGAATATCACCGAACTCCCCTTCAATGCAAACACTGGGGCTTAGAGATCACCCAGACAGGGAGGGGCCCGGTTTTCTGACCTTGAAATCTCTGAGTTAGTATGTGTATTTGGGGGGAGGGGGTGGGGCTCCATAGGCTGCGTTCCCCTCCTCAAAGAAAATCCCAGCTAAGCATGGCCTGCGGATGTGGCAACCTGCTTGGAGATCTATCAGGTGAGGCTTTGAGGTCTCCCCATAGATCCTAATCTAGGGCCTGGAGACCCGGGAGTGGTCTCTAAACAGACACTATCTGCAGGAACCAGCCTTTTCCTTAAGGAAAAATATATCATTGTATATCATTGTAAAGAAACAGCAAGGATTGCCTCCGAGGAGCAGAAATCCAATCTGAAAGGGAAGAGATTTCAGCAGATCTGTTCTGGGCTTTGTAATCTGCCAGCTGATCTCCCTAAACTAATTTCCAAACAAAGGGAACAAAGAGGCAGCTGTTTCTCTGGAGACATTAGGATTTCCTAACTTGAGTACATCAGGTTGAATGAGAATGAAGAGCTTGGCCAGAGTCGAGGGAATAATGAAAGGGAGTTGCTGAATGGGATAGAATACTAGCCAGGGTGGTTTATGCAATCTACAGGACTTTTCCAGGCCATTCTTAGTTGTTTCTTCTCGAGGTACTCCTATGCTAGTTGGTGGCATGTATTCCCCAGACCCGTCCAAAGAAGGTCCTGGGACTGAAATCATCTGAGATCCCACAAGAACCTCCGTTCTTCTCTAAACACAAACAAACAAAACAGACTACCATATTTTCCTATGTAAAATGATTTTTATTCTTGCCAAGGATAAGTAGCTCTGAAATAACAGGTGATGGGGGTAGGGGGTAGGAGAAGGAGGGAGAAATGCTTGAATTGCATGGAAGTCCCCACTGGATTTCCAGTGAGAGTCTCTGTAGGAACCGTAATTATCTAGGAAGCCGAGTCCAGAGTTTGGTTAGCATTTTGCTAGCTGAAGCTGCCAGGTTTCTTAAGCTACCTCTCCATGGATGCACAAACTCTAGTTTGAAAAGGAAGTGAAAATTCCAGTTTAAAAATTTTGTCTCCACTATAAAAAGGGAGAAAGGAGTATTTAAGTGCCTACTATGTGCCAGGCACTGTGCTAAGCGCTTTATAAATATTATCTCCCACTTTATGACTGTTGCATTGACCAAATTTCTACCAAAGCCTTCCTTTGATGCCTCATTATAATATAGAGAAGAACCAAGAAATGCTGAGTCCTTGAAGGCTAGGCCAGCAGAACGCAAACCCTGAAAGGTCCTTTCAAGGGGGAACAGTTTGGAGCCCAAGCCCAGTGACAGTCTATATATGTCATCCAAGGACTAGACGAGTTAAATTTGAAACAGGTTGTTACTATCGATTAATTATTAAGGAATCCTCTGTGAAAGTGTAGAAGGGGAAAGGGAAAAAGTATTTGTAACATACCTACTATGTGCCAGGCACCATATTCTGTCATTTGGTTCCCACAGCATCCCCGGAGGTAGGTGGAAGGGTTGTAGGAGTAGCTACATTAGTGAAGTCACAATATCAGAGGTTTAGAGCTGGGAGGCACCTGCGCATTCATCTAGGCCAGTCGTCTCATTTTGACAGATCAGAAAACTTGGGCAGGAGAGAGTAAGTGATTTGCACAAGGTCATACGGATGGTCAGTGGCACCGAATCAGATTGGCATGGTGCCAGGCACATAGTAAGAGTGAGCTTAATAAGTGATTGATGATGGATTGATCCCAGAGCTTTGGGCTCCAATTCAAGTGCTCTTTCTATTGGATCTTTCGTAATAAGAAGTATTTAGTTACTCTAAACTAAGAATTGGCTTCCAGATTTCTAATGGCCTGAGCCTCAACTGCCCAAACAATTACATTCCAGAGGTACTGCCAGAGGCAATACAAGTGAACTGAAAAGGGCATTGAGCTAGGAATGGGGAGACTATGGCTTTATGCCCAGCTCTGCCGTTAACCGACTTGGGCAAGGTACCTTTCCTTCCCGATTATCACTTTCCTTAACTTTTAAATGAAGGGCTTGGAAGAGATGATTTCTCAGGTACCTTCCAACTCCAGTGTTCTATGACTCTAGCCATTCAGAGAAATAGCTTTTGCTCCTACTTCTCTGGGGACACCACTGTTTCAGGCCGGCTACAGACAATAGAATATCCCATTATACTGTCAAGGTAACCAGAAGGTCATCTGTTTATATCATCTTCTCACCTAGAAGGGCTAGAAACTTCAATTTAAAAAACAAAGCTTAGATTTGAGAGATAGCAATCAAATCCAAGGGAAGCCCCTAATTCCACAGGTCCTATGGATTTTCTATGCAAAAGGATTTCTATTGTTCCCAGTGGTAAGTAGTTAAGCTCTGACATGATCAATAAGGACTATATCCCCCTGTCAGAGTGGATACCATGTACATCTCTTGAGAAGTCCACAAATCCCTTCAAATTGACAGAAAAGAAGAGGTAATTCCAAGTCTTTGTTGGCCTCTCAGGAAGGCAGGGAGGAGGCAGAAGGGTTGGCTGTCAGGAGGCACACAGAGTATCTGGCTAATAATCAACCTTGGAGTGGAAGAAAGAGTTCCCCAAATACTATGGGGTCAAGGTGGTCCCTCTGACTATTCACAAATATTATTCTTTTTTGTTACCAATTGCTGCCGAAGCTGTTTATTGGAATTCTAGCTTGAATGCCACAGCTGCTCTAGGGCAGGGGGTGGGGAACCTTTTTTTTCTTTAGAGAGCCAAAAGTTACTCTAAGACAGGGCCGGGGAACCTGCAGCCTCCAGGCCACATGTGACTCTCTAGGTCCTCAAGTGTGGTCCTTTGACTGAGTCCAAGTTTGACAGAACAAATCTTTTTATTAAGGGGATTTGTTCTGTGAAGTCTGGATTCGGGCCACATGTGGCCTCCAGGCCGCAGGTTGCCCACCCCTGCTATAAGAAGATGCCTCATCAGACTACAGACTGTAGGTGTAATTTTACAAAAACTGCATGTGTTTGATGGATACTAAAAAAAGATGCACGGAGGTCCATAAAGGGACTTTAACTTTCTACCTTTAGAGTATGTGTATATATCAGTACTACATGCTAGAACATCCAGAGTCTCATCCTAACTGTGTCTATACACTCAAATCAGTTTGAGCCAATTCTGTTTCAATAAACTTGTTCAGTTCTACCAAATGACCACACTGTTACCACGTTCAGAGAGGCAGGGCAGTTGACACATGTGTGTGTGGGGGGTGGGTCAGAAGGCAGCCACTGGTACCAATAAGTTTAGCAAGAGTATTAGGCTAGCTAAGAATCACAGAATCTCCAAAAGGACCCCCGCCTGAGCTGTACCTGAGTGAGGATCCCCTCTATAGCCCACCCTCAGAATGGTCATCCACCTTTTGCTTCAGGCTCTCCAATGAGGGAGAACCTACCAACGCTCAAGGCAGACTCTTCCACTTGGGGAAACCTTTGACTGTCGGGAAGTTTGTTCCTTACCTTTTCTAAATTTGCCCTGTTATAACTTCTACCTATAGGTTCTGCCCTCAGCCATAAACAAAACAAGTCTATTCCCTTTCTACTTTGAGACTGTCTGCAGGAAGCAGATAAAAGCAGAGGGAGCCAATTCTTCTGAATTGGGGTTTGTTAGAGGCTGGCCCATTACTTGGCTTCTTGCAGAGCTGGTTGTCCACAAAGGAAGGAAAGAGAGAGAGGGAGCCAGGTGGAACCTTTTCTCAGTCAAGCAGGAAAGCTCAGGGGATATGGTGTTCCTCAGTGGCCTTTCTATGTGGGTGTTCTGTATTGATTTGTGTTCCCAGGGAAATCTTGTGTGTTGGGTCATGTTGTAAACTGAGTGAGGCTGCCGGCATAGAGAAAACTGGAGAACTAGGCAGCCATGACTTCATGACAATGTTAGTGACTGCTTTTTTGTTTCTACTGATATAACACTAAATAATGAGTTTGAATGAATTCTTCACTTTGCTTACAATGGTGTTAGCATCTTGTAACACAGCTTCACTGGGAGCAAGTCACTTCATCTTAATGCTTCCATTTTGTCACTTCTCAGAGGGGATAAGACTACCTGCCCCCTTGGAATCATGAGATTTAGAGCTGGAAGTCACATGTCCACTATAAACCTATCTCTTCAACTTAGATGCCTTCTCTGCCTTCCCTTTCATATAGTAGTGGATGGGAGTGGTTGTCATCGGATTTCTGAAATGGGCTGAAGGTCAAGAGCTCACAAGAGCTTGTGAACCCCCAAGAACTTCACCACTGGGTGCTTCACCAATGAAGATAGAGGGTCATTTTGAGCACTACAACAGAGACTATGTCTATAAGAATATTTTCAGAACTTTAGAAAAACATTTATAGCTGAAAGGGACCTTTAAGATCGAGTCCAACTGCTATATTTTACAAATAAGGCAAACTGAGACCATGGCCATTGCTACTCCTAGGGCCAAGATGAAAAAGCTTGATGGGGCTCCCTGGGGCTGCCCCAGACACAAGTGGATAAGATCCCTGAGCCCAGACTGGCCTGGCCCCAGCCCAGGCCCTGGAAGCAGCCACTCAAGCCCCAAGATCTATATGAGATGAAGGTGTGGTAAATAGCCATAAAGCACTATCAGGTCCTTATTTTTAGCAACACATTTGGATAAGCCCCCCCCCCCTGCAAATTGGAGTTACACAAATCACCCTGAATTTATTATGCAGCACTCCAAGTTCTAGATCATGCATGTAGACCTTGTTGGCCTGTCAGTCACCACAGCACTTGTGTAAACACACAACACACAGACCAAGGCCACCTTGCCCTAAATTTTGGACCTTAAAACCAGAAACAATGCCTGATGGGTCAATGTGAAATTTTCCTAAATTCATATTTGAACCTGACTTTTCTTAGTCTTTGCTAAACAGAGTATTTTATTCATTTGAATATTTACTGAATACGTGTGCAAGACACTGACCCACCCAACCTGAGAGAGCAGAGTCAGTGCCCCCACCCTGCCCATGTGCCCAGCTGGCCTCAAGGCTCAGGCGCTGCTCCTCTTCCCACACTCAGCCCCATGTGACCAAATCCACAGCTAGAGCTATGGCCCTGTCTAGTTTGGTGCTGGCCAGATGAGTAGACACTGTGAAAGGAGAACATGTGTTACTCTAGATGGGGTCTCGAGGAAGCTGGGCTGGGCTGGCTTGGCTAGACAGCATTTCAAATGAAGATGGATGGGAGGGACCTCAGAGGCCTCTAATCTATACTCCTTTCTCACACAAAACATGTCTGACAAGGGACCATCCAGCCTCTGCTTTGCCACTTCCAGAGATGACCTGCTCTACCTGCAGAGGCCTGTTGTAGGGGCTTCTGTTTATAAGGGAAAGCTCCCAACTCAGCAAAAATATGGGGAAAAGATCTGGGGTTGTTATTGTGGTTGTTGTTGTTGTTGTTTTGAGGGTGGAGACCATACATTTGCCTCTCTTTGTATCCTTGGGGCTTAGCACAATCCTGGCACAGAGTAAGTACCTAATAAGTGCTTGTTGATCGAACACTAAATATGACTCAGCATGAATGACGTGGTAACTAAAAAAACCTGATACAATCTTGGGCTGCATTAAGAAAAATCTGGAATCCAGGACTAGAGAGGTGATAGTTCTGCTGGCCTCACTGCTGCTCAGGTCACATCTGGGCAACATACTTTAAGAAAGCAATTGGTCTATTAAAGACTTTCCAGGAGAGAGTGACCACAACTGAGGATAATGGCACCAAGGACAGGTTGAAGAAGCTGAAGATGTTTAAGCATGGAGAAGAGAGAAAGTAGAAATAGAAGAAAAGCCATTGGATCACAGAGTTAGAGTCAAAAGGGATCTTAGAGGCGAGCAAATCCAAGCCCTTCATTTTACAAAGGAGGAAATTGACATTCATGGGAGTTCAGTCATTTGTCCAAGGTTGCACAGGTTGTAAGTGGCAGAGGTGAAATTCAACACCAGTTCCTCTAACTTCCAACCTATTGTTCTTTACATTGTATATTTCACAGACCATCCTTTGGAAGAGAGACTAGGCTTCTGTGTGATTCCGCAGGGCAGAACCAGAAGCAATGAGTAGAAAAGTAGAATTGTAAATTACAGAGAGGTGAATTTTATTTATGGAATTTATGGAAAAGCTTCCTAGCCCTTTGAACTGTCCCAAAATGTAATGAACTTCAGAAAGTAGTGATTTCTCTATCACTGGAGGTCTTCAAGCAGAAGCTAGGGGGCCACTTGTCAGGGATTCTGTAGCCTATAGACAAGTCTTGGGTAGGGGTTGGACTACACACCCTCTGAGACTTCTTCCAATGCTGAAATCCTGTGATTCTATGAAAACTTGAGTAGAATGTCCATAGTCATATACTGATTAAACTCCTCAGAGGTTCCAATAGCTATCTGGCTATCCAATTTAATTGCTGGAAGAAAGGCCTTACCCTAATAATCTTAACACTTCCTCCCACCCTTCCTCCCTCTCTTCAGTTATTGTTTCTTCCCTACTCTCTCCCTGAGAACTGTGATTAAGTCTCTTCCTTCACTTCCCTTATTGCTACAATATATTTATAGACTCAGATTGGGCCGAAACCGAAGGAAAGATGCCATCAAAATGCTGATCAGCCCCTGCAACTGGAAAATGGGGGCGATGTCATTTCTTCCATTATAATTCAAGAAATAAAACTTATTTCCGGTGATTAACTGAGGCTATTTATAGGCCCCCTGCACATCCCCCCCCCCCCCCCTCAGTCCTGAGCTGGGGTATTTATAGAATGTCATGGCATGGAGCAGCAATCGCACAATTACATGTTTATAAAGTACTGGGTTTTGTCATTTTTCCTAGAATTCCCTGACATTTTGAGCAGGAACTTTCACATTTTAACCCACAAGGACAGCAGCTATTTGTTTAAAGGTGAAAAGCAGACACTCTTCTCAGTTGCGTCTTTCATAGCCAAATGCTGGGCCCCACATGACAAATCCAGCTTGGCTTTAAATAAAGAACAAGAAGAGGAGCTGTTGCTCATGTTGAGGGAGCTGGCATTGTGGTTTTAAATGGGGGCTCTTTCATGGACTGCTATTTGAAAACTTACTGGTTTGGGTTGTTGGCCATTTAGGACTGATAGTGGCTGCATTCTTTATAGTTGGTCTAAGTCGAGCTGAGGGCCAAAGATAAGTAGATTCAACAGCCAAAGGATTATGGGTAAGTGAAACTAGAACCAATACCACCCCCCCCCCCAAGCCCTATGTCCCACATATCCAACCTTAAAGTTCAGACCTAAAGTCCCGAGAGGGAAAACTCTCAAGTCTTGCTGGGTTATTGACCTCTAAAATAAACTAGACTGATAACTGAGTCTTTGAGAAGAACCTTTAAGCTCCCTTTCTCAGAGAATTCCAAGGTGGTCACTTTTCATGTGTGTCCACCAGGCAATAATTAACAAATAAAGAAATTAGTATGGTAACAAAGAGTGTACTGTTCTTTATCAAAGTAACTTAGGGTCAATGATGTGCTGGAAAGTGCCCTGGTCTTGAAATTGGAAGATGAGTTTATTGATATGAGGAAGAGTTCTGGTGTTTGGCTCTACCACTTAATAGCCACACATGCCTGCCCATCCTCTGTGTCTCTAGTTCTTATCCTCCCTTGAATTACCAGTAAGGGCCTTCCTTGAGGGTTTTTGGTCATCACAACAATATAAATGGAGCATGTAAATTATCCATCCCTTATCCTCCATTCTTGCTTTGTGATGAATCTATATGGTATTCTTTTTCAATCTTTGATGACAAAGGTACAGAAAAGGATAGGAATCATGAGTATTATTATCCCCATCTCACAGATGAAGGAATTGAGGCCCAGAGAGGTCAAGTGATTTGTCTATGGTGACACAGCTAATAAATGCTGGAGGCAGGATTTGACCCCAGACCTTTCTGATTCCAAATCCAACACTTCATCTATTATTCCTCATTGCTTCCCATGGCTTGCTGATCTCCACACATCATTTTTTATTCTTCAGCTTTCTCCTCTGAGGGCAGTTTCCTTTGTACTTGCTAGGTACATAATTGCATTGAATTTTAAAACACTAATATCCTTGGATGTAGCAGTGAGCTAACTTGGTACAAAGTACTCAGTATGGATAAGAAATCTGGAGTGCTCCTTACTCATAATACTAAAAGCTACTCGAGAAAGGGACCATGTTTTCCATTTCTTTTGTACCTCTCCACAGTGCTAACTCTAAGGCACTTGGACTATAATTAAAAATTGATGTGTTTGCTGATTGACTCACCAACAGTGGCTTAGCCTCTGAGTTTCTATATGTGTTAGGGCAAGTCATTTATCCCATTTCCCAAAATTATGAAGTTAACAACACAGGAAAACCTTTTGATTCACAGCTCTGACTAGTCCCTGTGGGTCCTGCCACCATGGGGAGCCAAAGAGGTAGGCAGCCAATAACGCAGACACTTAGCCCATAGGCCTTAATCTCTCCTTAGCACCTTGTAGTCCTTGGGACTGAATATTTCCTACACAACAGGTCCTTATCTAACTTGTTACACCTTGTAGGGTAAGTTTTACCAACTCTCACAGGTAGAGTACAGGAATACTGGGTTACCTAATTCTAGGGTGGGCAGCTAGGTGATACCATAATACACAGAACGCCAGGCCTAGTCAGGAAGACTCCTCTTCCTGGGTTCAAATCTAGCCTCAGACACTAGCTGTGTGACTTTGGGCAAGTCACTTAACCCCAATTGCCTCATTTCTTTATCTATAAAATGAGCTGGAGAAGTGTTATGGGAATGTGAAGATCTTCCCTGCCCCTAGGCCCTTTGCTAAAGTGGCTACATGACTCTGAGGACCCTTGGATATTTGAAAGTATACTCTGTTCCCTAATAGGCTGAATGTGGTCACGTGGAGCCTGTGG